>CM040428.1:126151413-126501628 GCA_022702705.1 Papilionanthe hookeriana x Papilionanthe teres | reverse complement strand
ACCAAACTCAATATCTTTAACTTAGGTTCAATCTAAATTGAACCCAAGTTAATCAATAACCCACATTAAACTGAAATTAAACTTTCCACTTAAAATAAAGATAAGTCAAAATTCTTAATTTATGTTCAAACAACTTTAAATATCAAATCAAAGATATTAGATTCAAATGACATTGAATCTAATTATCAATGATTTTATCTAAGTCTAATACATATTAGACTTGACCCCTTTTTTTGACTCAAATGACATCGAGTTTAGAATTCTAAAATCTAACTTATGTTAGATTTTATCTAAGTCTAATACATATAAGACTTAACACCTTTTAGATTCAAATTGAATCTAGAATTCTAAAATTTAACTTATGTTAGATTATATTGAAGTCTAATACATATTAGACTTAACCATTTTTTTTAGATTCAAATGACATTGAATCTAAAAAATTAAAGTCTAATTTATGTTAGATTTTATCTAAGTCTAATCCATATTAGACTTAATACTTCTTTCAAATGACATTGAATCTAAAATATTAAAATCAACATTGACATTGTTAGATTCAAAAATTAAAATCTAACCTTTTGTTAGACTTTATCTAATTCACACTAAACTTCACATTCTCTCAAATTCAAATGAATTTAGCACTCTTACAGATTAAGAACAAGTGTTAAGTTTTCTTTGCATATTATAAGATGTGCTAACTCTGTTTTGCAGGACGATCGAGATGAAATGATGACATTAGTTTCGTTCTAGATTTTTTTTTGCATGTTATAGGGTATGCTAACTCTGTTTTGCATGACAATATTCTAAAGATGAAACAACGACATAAAACCAAATGTCAAAATAAAATTGCAACATTTAGGTTAGCCACATAACCTAAAGCAAAGATATAACATAAAACAAACACAAGACGACATAACAACAACATGAAAAAATAAAAACAAAACTTTTAGGATAGCCACCAAATAAATAACAAATTACAAAACAATAAAATGATATTAATGAAACAAAAATTAAGAAGACAAACAACAAAAAAAAAATAAAAGAAAACAAAATAGACATAATAAATGACATTGAAAAAATCAAAATTTTTAGGGTAGTATGACGCATTACACCTAGGATTGAAAGTTGACGTCTCTTTCTTTATTCTTGAAACTTTTTAGAAAACAAGTGATTAACATTAATCAGAAGTTTTCTTCGAAAATCATAATTGTCTAAGATGTAATTAACTATGCTCCTATAGGAGATTTAAGAACTCAGGATAGATATTATATCTAGAAATCTCTGGATACCACATTTTCATTATCCTTATATAGAACTTCTAGGATAAGACATTCTAGAATTTTTTTTATAGGGATTATCACCAGCATCTCTTTTTCCACAGTTTTCTATCTTATTAGTCCTTATTTTGTTCACATTTCTTATTATATAAGGATCCTTTTACGGAGTCCAAAGAAATAAGATTTATTAAAGATTAGGGAAATATTATAGATAAACAGAGTGGCGACTCCAAACAATGACATCGACATTGACCCGAGAAAATATCTGACACGGCTGCGAACGCCGATAGATATCCTATGTTAAATGGAGAAGGAAATGTTATTCTTAGGATAAGAGACCTTGTTGAGACACACCTGCTAAGGTGCAAAACTAAAAGGATTAAAAAAAGTTGGATAGCTTTACATGAGACCCCTTTGACGGGAAATCCCTTATATTGCTCCTGTCATTGAAGCTCGAGTAATAATCACAAATCATGATAAGAGTCAAACTCCAGTTGATATCAATAAGGATTGGCTCCCTGATGGAGGATACTTGTCGATGTAATTTTAATTAGGTCTGTTGATTAGTTAACAAAATATGAGATAGAGAACACAAGAACATAAGTAAGTGGACCACTATATTCCCTTAATGAAGAGTATAGGGGCATCCTGCCAGTGTGCATAGATCCACCTAAAAATTACCTGTTTTTAGTGTACATTTCATGACTATTTTATGTACATTTTTTATGATATTTCACTTTAAATGGAATTATTTTGCATGTTTTTGGTTTAAGGTACATGGAATGAACATTTAGAGAAAATGAGGGCAAAATAGAGAAAAAAATGAAGTATTTTGTATGTCGCCAGAACACCATCTGTCAAGTACACTAGGCATTATATTGCCTCAGACTGGCACTTTAGTGCCAGAAACCACCTTTTTAGAAGAAGCATTGAATTTAGCCGAATTTTGATGGGTTCTTGAAGCAACCCTAGGCTATTTTCAGAGATCTATTTAATAGGTAAATTTTTGCATGAAGGAAGGAGATTTTTTGGAGAATTTTGAGAATTTTGGAGACTTTAGAGACTTGGAGAAAATTTAGAATAAGATTTTAGTGTGTGTATGAGTGAGTATTGTGTGTTTGTGTTTGTATGAGAGTTTTGAGATTGCTTGAAGGAGACTCCAGTATTTGCGTGTGGAGAAGACATAATGTATTTTGTATTTATGTTTAAGTTTTTAATGTTAAGACTTGACTTTCAATACAAATCATGTGTTTTTGTTTTATCTCCATGAATTCTGAGTAGTTCCCTTTCTTTCTCATTGCATATGAGAATTAATCTTATGGGATGAGAATGATTTAAATATTTATTTTTACTTTTGAAAATTGTGATGATATTTTCACTAATTCCTCATTTACTTTGCAAATTGGCCACTTGTGAGGTTAAAATCTGTTAAGAAATATAATAACTCGGGAGAGCTATGATTTCACCCCACTTATGAATGCCACACTTCACTTTGGAAAGTGCCATCGCGATCACTCGAGGGAGAGTGCAAATAGATAGGGAGATAAGTTTTTATGGGCGTAAAATTAATGTTTCTAGGGTGTTAAAATAGATTCTTTTATCAATTTGGTTTAGAATTTGGATCGTAAGGGTCCTTAGTAGGTCCTATACAGAGGATACAGTGGTAATCTGGAAGTGAGAGGCTAGAATCTACTCAGCACTACTACACAAGATGAGACAAACTTTAGGCTAGCCAATGTAGGGGGTAAAGGATAGGAATGCTCCTATTTGTTACAATACATCATCTCATATTTTTAATCATTTAAATCCTACACAGGTTAACATCTCTTTGCAAGAGGAAAGATCTTTTAATAACATTCAAACTCACTTTTATACTTTATTAGTCTTTTGAACTTTATTAAACTTTTAAATTTTGTTGTTACTTCCTGCGTAAATTTAGTTTTAACCATTGCAAACATATTGACAATTTATTCTTATCATATTTATTTGCAATTTAAATAGAGTTTTACAAGTTAATATTAAGAGTTACAACTTTCCTGATGGGATCGATAATAGGGTTTTTAAAGAAAATCCTATATTACTTATATATATGTATAGTACCCTTAATGTGAAAACTAATTATATATTTTCTAAATCATTTCATTTTTTCTCACTAGTCGCTAAATATAATTTAAGACAAGTTTTTGGAAATTTTATGAAATATAATTATTAACGTAATTGCTGGTCTGGCAAAGTTTTTTGCGTCGTTGCCTGGGATAGTGAAAGAAGACTTTAACTTTGAAATCATATTTAAATTGTAGATTTGTTTTAGGAAAATTAAAATTTAATTTTAGAGATTTTTTATTTTTTAAAATTATAAAAAATTCGAAATAAACCTATAATTAAAAAAAAATTTGAAAAAACCAAAAATCCAAAAAAGAATTTAAAAACCAAAAAATTTAAAACTTTTAAATATATTTTATTTTGAGTTTGTTGTTTTATTTTCTGAAATTTTTTACATTGTGCATGCATAGTTATGGATCTGAAGGCTTAGTGCCTTACGATTTTGAATTAGAACAAACTATATGAAAATTTCAAAAATAAAAAGGACTTCATAGTTTTAAAGAAATGACAAACACATCACAAAATAATATCAAGATTCAAACTGCTTAAAATGAAAATCATAATTTACAATGACATTTAAGGCATTATGCAAACCCTGTAGTAAATTTTTTTTTTTAAGTATTCAAACCTCTATTGTAGTGGCTAACTTATTTGAACTTAAACTTGCAATTATACAAATAGTACAAAACAATCAGTTTGGCAAAAACCATCTGAGGATCCAAATTTATTTTTAGCAGGTTTTTAGTATTGTGTGCTACATTGAAATATGATGGCATATCAAAAGATGTAGTAAGACTTAGAATTTTTCCTTATTCTTTATGGGATAAAGCTAAGATGTGGTTAAATTCGTTAGCACCTGGATCTATTAGAACTTGAGGGATTTAACACCAAAAAAGCTTGGCTAAATATTTTCCACCTTTAAAAACTGCTAAGCTTAGAAATTCCATTACTTATTTTACTCTGTATGAAGGAGAGCCAATACATAAAACTTGAAAAAGATTTAAGCAACTCCTTTGAATATGTCCACATCATGCTTTACCAGACTGGTTAATCATTCAAACTTTTTATAATGGGTTAGTAGTATCCCTTAAATCTATCATAGATGCTGCTGGAGGTTTAGTAATGTCAAAACCATTTGATGAAGCTTATTCATTAATTTAAGAGATGGCCATGAATAAATTTCAATGACCCTTTGAAAGGGTAAATCTAGAGAAAGTAGTCAGTATTCATGATAATGGTGCAATATCAATGGTTGCATCTCAAGTTGTTACATTATCTAGAAAAATAGACCAAATTGGAATGAATTTTTGTCAAACACCTATAATGACTGAAGAAAATTCATTGGGACAAATGATTGATTCTCAAACTTCATAAAGAATAATAAACTCTCTTAGTACACACAATAACCCATATTCTAATTATTTCAACCCAGGATAGAAAAACGATCATAATTTTAACTGCAACAACAATTCTAGTGGTAGAAGTCAACAATGGGGGAACAATCTAATAAACCAATTGGGAAACAGGAACAATCAGGGTAGTGCTAACTATAATCTTATTTATCTTTCTGGATTTAGTAGTAACTAACAAGATAAGGAGAAGAAGTTTTCTATAGAAGAAGTGGTGTTACAAATGAGGAATCAATAACAAATTCAAAGTGTTGCTATTCAAAATATATAGAATCAACTAGGACAAATTGCTAATGCACTTAGCAATAGGCCTTAGGGAACACTTCCTATTAATGTTGAGATTAATCTTAAAGATAAAAATAAAGAACAAGAACAAGTTAAACCTGTCCAACTAAGGAGTGAAAAGGAACTAAATGTACAAGTTCAGAAAGAGATTGAAGTTAAGAAATAAAAAAATGAAACTGAAAAAATGAAGAAACTATTCCTAAGGATGTAGAAAGATCTGTCTCTCTAATTAAAATTAATGTAGAAAGAACACTGCCTACTTTTCCTCAAATACTTAGACAACAAAAACTTAATAAAAAATTTTAAAAATCTTTTGAGATATTTAAGAAGCTTACAATTAATATTCCTAATACATAAGCGATGGAACAGATGCCAAGTTATGCTAAATTTATGAAATAAGTTTTAAATAAAAAAACGAAGGTTAAAGATTATGAGACTCTTACACTTAGTGAAGAATGTAGTGAAATAAATCATAAAAAGGATCCTAAAATACTTAAAGATCCTGGTAGCTTCACTATACCTTATGCAATTGGAAAAACATTTTGTGGAAAAGCATTATGTGATTTAGGAGCAAGCATTATTCTCATATGATTATATATATATAGAAGGTTAGGTTTATGAGAAATATCTCCCACTACTATTACCCTACAATTAGCGGATCTATCTATCACTCATCCTAAAGATGTTATTGAAGATGTGTTGGTTAAAGTAGACAAAATTTATCTTTCCTGTTAATTTTATTGTGTCAGATATGGAAGATGATAAAGAAATTCATATTATATTGGGAAGAACGTTCCTTGCTACCGGACGTGTAATGATAGATGTGCAAAAAGAAGAACTAGCCGTGAGAGTTAATGATAAAAAAGTTACATTTAATGTGATTAAATCAATAAAGTATCTTGATAAAAGAAAAGATGCTAATTGTTATATAATGAGCATCTTTGATTATATGATTGTTAATCATTTTCAAGAAAGATGTGAAGTCATATCAGACCAAAAAAATGAAGTCATATCAGATCAGAATGAAATAAAGAATGAAAATGAAAGTGATTTTGAGGATGAATCAAATGAGATAATCATTGAGGATTTAATTTATGTTTAGGAAAACTTTGAAATTTTAGGTACTACTAAAAAGAGTAAACCTCTAATTCCTTTTATTAAAAACCCTTCTGAACTGGAAGACTCTGCCTACTCAATTAAAATGTACATTTTGGGGAACTCATCTACATTACCAGTTATTATATCCTCAGATTTGACTAAAGAACAAGAAGAAAAATTATTAAAGACATTGAAAAATCTTAAGAAAGCTTAGGGATGGGCATTAATTGATATTGAGAGAATCACTCATTCAAATGCACAAAATTTTGATGGAAGAAAATCATAAGCCTAAGGCTAATCCTCAAAGGAGATTATATCCTATAATGAAAGAAGTTGTTAAGAAGGAAATTTTAAAGTTGCTGGATGAAGGAATTATTTATTCTATTTTAGACAGTTCTTGGGTTAGTCCTATTCATTGTGTTCCTAAGAAACGAGGAGTGAATGTAGTTGTAAATGGAAAAAAAATAAATTAATTCCAACAAGCCAAGTTACTAGATGACGAATTTGTATTGACTATAAACAATTAAACCTTGCCACTAGGAAAAATCACTTTCCTCTACCTTTTCTGGATCAAATGTTGGATAGAATAGTTGGGCACCACTATTTTTGTTTTTTGGATGGATATTCTAGATACCATCAAACACATATTGCTCCTAAGGATCAAAAGAAAAGAAATATTTACTAGTCTATACATAATGTTTGTTTTTAGGAGAATGTCATTTGGATAATGTAATGAACCTGCAACTTTTCAAACATGTATGATGTTAATTTTCTGTGATTTAATTGAGAAAGAAATTGAAATTTTTATGGACAATTTCTCTGTTTTTGGAACCTCTTTCAATTCATGTTTAAATCACTTGTCAATGGTTCTAAAACGCTGCGATGAAACAAACCTTGTTCACGATTGAGAAAAATTCCAATTTGTGGTTACTGGAGAAATTGTGTTAGGATATAAGATTTATGAGAAAGATATGGAAGATGCAACGAAAATTCGAGTTACTGTTGAATTACCACCTCCTACTACTGTGGGAGAAATTAGAGGTTTTCTAAGACATGCTGGTTTCTATAGGCATTATATTAAAGTTTTTTCAAAAATTTTCAAGCCTTTATGTCATCTTTTGGAAAAAGAAACTAACTTTGATTTTAATGAAGAATGCCTAAGTGCCTTCAATTTATTAAAAGAGAAATTAATCACTGCACCTGTTATTGTTTCACTGTTGACCTCACTTTCATTAAGGTATAGTCTTTCCTTAGATTAGCCTAGGGTCAAGCTATATGACTCTCTTGGTGACTATCTTAGAAGACTAGTGATGGGACCCTTCCCTCTTAGAAATTCAAGACACATCGTTGCTTCACTTGGAGTTTTTTAATGCTTAAAGTCTAAACTATAAGTACTTAGCAGGATGAGGCCAAGCATAAGGAAGCTCAAGAGGAGTTCTTTATAGGATGATCAAACTTTATGACTGACCCAAGTTGATCTGGAGCTAGCACACACACTTGCACATTACACTCTCACACACTACCTCACAAACCTACACCAAACATACCAAACTTCCTCACACTTGATCCCTTGCTCTTTTGGAAACTCTTGTGGGTGGTTCCATAAGCCCTTGGCTCTTAGCTAGGGTTTGGGTTTGAACCAACACATGGAGGATCCAAAGTGGGATTTCTCTTGGTCTATGGCTCAAATGGGTTACCGTTCTCATTTAATTCCAATTCTACCAAAAATTCCAACCTTTATCCCCTTACCCCAAAAAGTTCCCCTAAATTGCCAAATTACCCCTACAACCCTAACTTTGACAAAATCCCAAAATTACCCAAATTACCCAATTTTTACCAAAATTTATCCCAAAACATTCATTACCACTCAAAATGCTCAAAACACCTCAAATTTTCCAAAACTCCCAAAATACCCCCAAAATACCCGAAATGGCCAAAATGCCCCTCCAAATTCATAAATTTCAAAAATTATCAAAACTTTCAAAATCACCCAATTTGACCAAATTCACCCATTTTGACCAAAAACCCTAAATTGCCCTGTTAAGCCCAAAATGCATAAATCACCTTCAATGTCTACCTAATTCAACCCAATCCTCCTCAATTTCAATTCTAAACTCAAATTCACCATGCATAAGACCAATTAAAACTAAAAATAAGTCTACTTTGACCCAATTTCAAGCTCAATTTCAAGTCAAACCAAAAAGCCCTAATTTTGACCATATGACCTAAGTCTCCCAAATTGAACCCCTTAGCCAAATCAAAATTCCCAAATTTGATTTCTAAACTCAAATTCTCAAATTTGAATTCTAAACTCTTCATAACATTCCTACACACCAAATTGATCCATCGATTGACCCACATTTGAGCCCAAACCTCACCCAAGTCCAACCAAATCTAAAATCCCCAATTTTGCCCCAAGTTTGCCATTTGACCAAATTACATCAAATTGAATGCCCCAACCTTCAAATTGCCACCCAATTAATCTTTGGAAATCTTCATGAAATTCCCCTTACACAATTTTGACCAATCAATTGAGACATAACCCCACTCTAGCAGTTCTTAAACCCAAGCTACCCCAAATGTACCAAAATTAACCAAATGACCAAATTAAGACAAATTGATTCCTCAAACCAATTCAAAACCACCCCAATTTTCTTCCAAAACCCTCATGACAATCATATACATGATATTGCTTAATCACTTAACCTCGAATTGGACCTAAGCTCAACTTAGCCCAAAATTGATCCAAATAACCCAAATGTAAACACATGACCCATGGTGACCAAACCTCGCCCAATGTGACCAAGCCAAGCTCACCACAGCCATTAAGTGAACCCTAGGGACTGACCCATGTCCACCTAGCCCAGCATAGTTGTGCCATGGACCAAAGCTCTCTTAAATTAGAAGAATTTTTTCCTAAAAAGCTTAAACCATATGGATCTTTGCCAAAACTCATCACCCAACCAATTTAATACCTGACTTACCTAACCACTGCCTCACCTACCCTCTGGCCACCTCCCCTGGCTTTGCCAGCCTCCTTAGTTGCTAGAGCACCTCAAAAAGTGAGAGTCATCCATCTAAATCAAAACCTAATTTGGCCCATCCAATGTGTCAAGCTACAATTACTCATTAGAGTTGTTCAACACTCCACATAAGTGACCTAATGCACCCAAGCTGACCCGATAAATTCATCCTAGCCATGGCTATTTAAACTCACCTTCTTAACGACCAAAAGGGAGATGCAAATTTACCTTAGGGAAACTCTGCCAAATTGTTTCCAGAGCTTCCTCCAGCACTCCTAAGCTCTAGCCTGCCAACTTCCAGCCCTAGCACCCACTGACAGAGCTCAATTTTTAAGCTTAAGACTCAGCCAAAAACCAAAACATTTTCTATCACTCCACCACAGTGCACCAAAATCTAATTAATTACACCCACACCATCACCCGACTGAATGAAGAAAATCCCCCATAGAAGTCTGATCACGGAGAGCCTTTAACCCAGAGTTTGATCAACAACTTAAATCTGCCTTGGTCGAATTCAGGTTTAGAAATTTCACCACAACAAGGGAATTCATCTGTGAGCTCATTTGACCCCCCCTGAAGCTTCTAAAACCATCTGCTTGAGGCCTCCCCTATTAGACAACGGTATTAAACTTCACCTCCTTCCCGAGCCTATTTTGATTCTCTATCCACATTGAATTGATTTCAGGCTAGGTTAGCCATATATATAGGTTTTTCTGGGCTAGATGATTCTATAGAAACGAACCCCATGCAATTTAGTTAAGTTTATGTTGAGATATTAGGGTTATAGTGTGGATGGCTTATAGGGCATACCAGTTGAAGATGATGACTAGGAGCCATTGGATTGTGTGTGTATTGGTTGGACGGTTATAATCGCTCTTGATTGATGATCTAAACATAAAGCGTAGCCGCGTGGCAGCTGACTCAAAAGGCGGCGTCAAATGAGAGTGCGCCGCGTGGGAGTTTGGAGCCACCTTAGGTTTGTGTGGCACTGAGTCACTTAAGTAGTAAAATATGAATTTGATTGATTTATTTAAATTAGTGAACTTATAAAATCCATAACTTAGTCAAGAAAATTATAAAAATAAAAGAAATTACCCACTTGCTCAGTGAATAGAGGAGAACAACGTGAAAATAATTTCATATTTGTTTGATGCATGTGTGATTTTTAATTATTTAAATTCAGTATTTGGAATTTTAATTCTCTAATTGCATGTACATTTCACCATGGTATGAAACTTAGGGCTTTTGTTCTGTCTAACATGAGAGATCTTCCCTGATTTTCCAAGACTAGGAGGGGTCCCTATGAAGAGATCTCTATTTCTCAAGTTCATTTTAATTTATAAATCATAAAAATTACAATATTTATTAGTAAAATATAAAAATATTTTGTAGGTTTCCTGTGACCAGTGGACCATCAGAAAAATACAAACTTGATTTAACTCATTAAAACTCAGCTTAATTTTAAATCAGCTCACTAAACCTAAAGAAAATTAAATTGGAGTAAATATAAATGTAAATGACATAAAAATCATTTTCCACTATATTTTAAGGTTAAGGGAACTCCTCATAAAAATTTCAAGTCAATTGGAATTAATTTGACCACCTAATTAAATTTTATAAGTTTAATAGTATTTTTGCACTAAAATAACTATATTAATTGAAATATAAGTAAAACAATTATAAAATTAGTTTTGGAAGTTCCTTGTAACCAGAGGAATTTTATAAAAATAAAATGGCAATTAAAATCAACACTTCTTTTTTTTACCTAAGTTTTGAATTGAAAAATAATTAAAAACTATTAAAAATCATTAAAAATCATAAAAATCACAAAAATATAAAAATATACCAAATTGCTACATTTGGTATGCTAATCATTTGGGAATAATTAAAATAATTTTCCTAATTTCCTAAGTGAAGATATTAATTTTAAAAAATAATTTTTAAGTTTGAAAAGGGATGATACCAAATTTCTCACTAAAATAATTCTAATAATAAAAAAATATAAATCAAAGAAATATGAAACTTATTTCTCTAGGTTCCCTGACCTTAGGGAGATTTATGAAAAATATAAAACTTAATTTTCAACATGAATAAAATTTTTATTTTATTAATGCTCCATGATTTAAAATAATTATAACAATAAAAATAAAATTCAAAAAATCATGAAAATTAGTTCAAGTGGTCTACTGATCTATGTGAACCTCCAATAATTTTTTAAGGATAAATAATTTATTTTGATTAATTTATTGAATTATCTTTGAAATCATCATTTTGTCATGTAAATAATTATATAAATTAAATTAAAATTAAAAAAAATCACATTTTCTCCTCTATTGTTTATGAGTGGGGTAATATAAGAATTTTAAGTTCATTTGAGTTATATTTAACAAATTCTGAAGTGATAGCCCGTCTAAAGGGTAAAATTGTAAATTAAGAAATTTGAGTTTTGATAAATGTTTAGGCCTAGACAAATGGGGAATTGGGCAATGAATTATCATAATTTGGAATATCTTAATGACTTAAACATAAGGGATTTAAATGGTAGAAACTAACCTCATCTTTGTCATAAAAAAAGATAAACTTGCAATTTCTTGGATTATTTTAACTTGGAAAATAATCAAAATTATATGATCTAATGGTTAGGGGTTTAACTTTGGAAGTTCATAATCCATCAAACTAGTACCCATAGTTTTTGTTTAATGATAAATTCAATACTTTGATAATAATTGAGAATCATAATCATAAGTTAAATCTTTTCCCAAAATTGCAATGATATCCATTAAAGCTTAAGGGCTTAGTAGTGAGCTAGGCTTGATCAAGATTTGTTTAACAAGATTTAGAAAATCAAATTTTATTAATATTACGCATCTTAAAACACTACAAGCCCAATTCTAAAGTTTAGATGACTAAAATTTTTAATAAATTGATTTTCCCGTAAGGGTCTTCACTCACATAATTAATAAATGAAATGTCAAGTGATAATTACCCCATTCTTTGGGTTGATAAAAACATAAGTTCATTGAGCATAAGGGTATAATAGGGATGAGTCATCAAGCAACATAATAAATTTGAACGAACTCGAGACTTTTCAAGAGATTATAAGATGTCCGGGGCTCGGCCCCTGGACCTTTCTCATAACCTTTTGGATATATTGAACGAAGATTAAAATTATTTTGCCTTTCTTAAAGAATCATCTATACATTTAAATAAATAAGGCCCACTAAGTTATGATACAGGACTTAGTAGGCCCATGAAGAACCTACCTTAGGCTTGCTCATCTTTTCTCACAAGCATGCTTCAATTCCAGTAAAATTATATATATGCATTGCAAGACTAATTTTTCAGGTGAAGGAATGAGAAGAAATGCCAGATACGCTTTTATTTTATTGCACTACAATTTACTTTCATTTACTTTATCGTACCTTTTCTACTTATGAAATGACATGCTAAACAATAAGGTCACCCTGCATGTCAAAACCATAATTTTTAGGATAGCCTCAAAATCAAAACCAAAATAAAAATTAAAATGAAAAAAAGATAAAAATTCACTGCCACAACATTGAAAATATAAAACAACTCAAAATTTAATTACAAATAGAACAAAAATCACAAGTGAAACTAAATTAAAACGTCTCTTTGAATGATCGGGATCCCTTAGAGGAGGCAACCTTCGACTGGTAACGAGATTTCCCACAGTTTGAATGAAAGTACTAAATTCATTTAGTTGAATTTGGTAAATTCATCTGTCCTAAGTGTATCCGAAGAAAATAATGGTGTCGAAATGAGGGAACCATGGGATCCTAACCGTTGTCACTATAATCAACTTAAATTCCCCCCTTATAAGACGTTAAGACATCTTAATTTCAATATTTTTAAAACATGACACTTCTCTTATCTCTTCAGTTTGACACTTCTAAAACTAAACCTGCTACAACAAGGAGCCTGGAGCAAGCATAGTGGATAGCATGACCATCATCAACAGAAAACTCTTTAGAATAAATATTAAGCCATAGGACTTTGAGGTAGCTTGCATGGTGCAACATAAACCTTCACTTTATCTCTTTAGGCCTCTACACACTATGCAATATAAGCCTTAACTCGTCTTAGTATTTCGAGGTTGTCGTCTAATATGACATAAATCCTCTTATCTTCCAGGCTGTTCAAATGATCTAATCTAGTGGACGTAAATCCTAAATAATAAAATTGGCAGAATTAAACATCAAATACATATCTCAAATTGAAGCCAAACAATATGTAATTTGGGAAATCATTAAGATTCTTCTTGGAGCCATGATTTCCCCTATCTTTCTCTTCCTTTAGATTTCTATAATAACTGTTCCAAACTTAAGCCACTCACCTATTGGTTTTCCTATTACCACACTTTCTTAAAGATCCTACCTTTTGGATGTCATGAACACAATATTTCCTGATATATATCAAGAGTTTTCTTAGGTGACTTTGGTTATCTAAGATGTAATTAAATATAGGGGCTTGCCTTATAGGAAACTTAAAAACCTCAGGTTAATATAAACCTTATCTAATTCTTTTTTATTAGATAGATGAAGTTGACGGTTAACATAAATGGTTAGCAAATCAAACGGTTGTCATGAATTCTTTGGTTTATTTGATCAAGCCTCACCACAAACAAATGTACCAATCCTTCAGGATAGATTAATGGCTTGTGGTGCAGCGCTTGATTACTTAAACTATTGCATATATGAGATCGGTTTGACTTCATATTTTAAAATCAAATTTATACTTTCCAAACTTCTAGATATATTTATATAAATTAAATCTAAATCCACTCTTTGCGACAACAATTTTCTAGCGACTCCACTGGGGAATTGTTATTCTCTTCATTAAGATCAGGAAATATTGTTCTCATACATCGGTAATGCGTTCATGTCCCTCATGAACCAGATTATCATTCTTTCATTGACATACTTTACCCATTCTTTCCTGGGAAAGTACAATTAATTCTCCTCGATTTTAGGACAGTCTGTTTAACCATCCTTAAACAGAGGGGTTCAGAAATCTTTAGGATTCTTCTTAATTTTGTGGGGTCGGACCCCTAATAAGTGTGTTGGTGAACAAGTTTCACTAGAGCAGTGTACGTTGTGAAGGGAATCCTGGGTGAGGTCCCACACTTCACTATTCTCTTTATGCTTCACGGGTTTGATTTTGTTATCGGCTAATTAAACCATTCTTTCTTAAATCTTATACTCATTTTAACTAATATACAAGAAAATCAAAGGTGTAATAAAACATTAAAATAATTTATACCCAGTTCATAGAATGATTTTTTTTGTAGTGTTTGCACTATGATTACATGGTTTTGGCCTTTGCTAACTTTTTGAAGGTCTCTTTCGACAGTCACGATGTCAAACCCAATGCTTACCTTCTCTTGCAACTTGCCTACCTCTCGCGAGGCCCGTCTTGCCACTCAAATGATCCAGTTTGGGATCGGCTTTAGTTAGTTCGAAGTCGTGTTGGGAAAAGCCTTGTTCATTGTAATGAAAGTTGCTACCCTGAAGTTCAAGAAGTGTCTGTCGAGTTTTATTTGAACTCCCACTAGGTCTTCACTTCTACTAAGAAGGTGAAGGTTGCTACAGCCCCCGTCAAGTCAGTTGTCTCAGTGCCTAAGAGAGTTGTTACCCCTACCGCTGCTGGTTTTGCCATCACTGTACCTACCTTCTCGTCTGCCGAGGGGAAGAAAATTTTGTACAAAGATGATACCGATAATACTTTCCTTGTTGCACCTTCAGTTTTTGAGATGGTTCTAGCTCTAAAGTTCTCATGAAAACTAGGTCTCAGAGGAGGAACCACTTTCGCAAGATTATCAAAGCCGTCAGGGTACAAGCTACAAGTCTGTTAGTAATTGATGAGATTCCTCAACAGGAGGAACTCAGTTTACCAGAGACCTCTCCTCTCCTTTGAGGCAGTAGGTTCCACCCATTGGTTGGTACTACTCAAGACGATACCCTTCTGAGGATTGCTGCTACTCTACCGTCACCACATGGTTGTGATGAGGTGAGGGAGAGGCCCACACCCTTCAACCGAGTCCGCACAATTTTCTGGAGATTAATTGAGAAAGAATGACGTTCTATTGCCAAACGCCTTAAAAAGATGGCTTGTGCAATATCCCCTGAAATGAAGAATGAGATTCTGAGAAAGGAAAGACCCGTCAAAGTTTCTGTTAGACATCGTATGGGGAGGCTTGCTGATACCACCTCTACAGATCCTACTGCTGCTGCTCCGATACTTGTAGTGCTCAGAGCAGTCAAGTCTCAGTTGGATTTGAGAGTACCATCTACCAATAATTATAAGGAATTCTAAAAGAAGAAGAATAGGAGAGTGTTTTTTACTCTATGCATGGTCTACATCCCAGGGAGCACATTTACTCTCACCACTCTGATGTCCCCGCCAACACATTTCATCTCAAGGCTCTAGATTTTAAGTGGAAAGTGTGGTTACCAAAGGTCGTTGCACTAGTACGCTACGAGAAGTCTGTCGATCATAAAATTGATTATGAGTCTGATGTTCCCATTGCAACTACCACCTTTGCTTTTGAGTTAGTTCTAGAGAGAAGTGACAGTCGAGGGAAGTCTACAGATCTGAAGTTAAAGAGAAAGTAGTCGAAGATAAAGTTCAAAATCTCCAAGCTGAGATTTCAAAATTAATAAGAGAATAAGGACTATATGTCAACAGTGAAGATTATAACCTGTCGGATTATATGGAGGAAGAATTCATGGAAATTAATGTGGTTGAAACCAGGTCCACATCAACTACGTGCGACGCTCCTAGTGAGGAGAACGCCTTAGATGAGCTTCAAAGGGCCATTTTTACAAGAGATGAACAAATTATTCATCTGGAAAAGAAGGTGGAAGAGATGACCACTGATGTGTGACTTAGCCTAAAGGGGCTATATATATACTTTCAAATGCATGAATTTGATACCACTGCTAAAAGCTTTAATCACTGACAGCGGTGCCAAACACTTGATTCAATTTTACTTATGAAAGAGTTTATGAATTTATATTTTGATTATAGTTTGTAAAATTCATAATTACAAACGCAAGTATATCGTATCAAGTAATACAGGGCTCTAGTGGAGTCCTGGTTATCAACCCCACAGGTAAGATTTTTAGAATATTAAGTAATATTTTTAGATTTTTCATATTAAAAATAATTTTTCTTATTTTTATTTATTTTTAAAGTTTAGATTTTAGATTTAATGAAATTTATACTAAATGTAAGTAAGCAATACTAAAATAAATATTAATGCAGGTATAAATAAAACAACTTTCTCCTTTTCAACTAATCCAAGATTTTTAGAATAATTACCATTTGTGGAGAATTTAGATTATGGTATTGTACCAAATAGAAGCATTCCTATTCTTTACCCTTTGGTCTAGGCATAAAGAACATTGACTAATCTATAGATCGGTTCATGATGTTTTTTTAGTAGAATGAGTTAATAAGGCTCACACTACTAGATGTCCAAGGGTGGCTATGGTCGGCCCTACCAGTGACTTATTCCCTATCTATAAACCAAATTATTAGAATTTAGTTTGTCACTCTAAAAACTAATGAATTCTACACCCAATAAATCATATCTTCCAATTTATTTGCACTTCACCTTGAACCGCATAAAGCCTTCGACTATACAAGGATTCATGTGATATCTACTAGTTAAGAATTTATCTCCGGATAGGTCTCAAAATTATTGAACAGGTTTTAACAATTTAGATGGCTAATTTAGAAAGTAAACTAAGATCAGGTATTAATATCATCACAATTTTTATAAACATTGTATGTTAAATTCTCCACCAAAGTTTAAGTATTTTATTATCTTTTCATAGTTGAAAGGAGAAAGAAATCTGACCACTCAAAACACATTGAATTCACACGACGAAACATATTTATAAAACATTGAACCAAGTTACAAATACTTATCTGCAATGTTCTTTCAAGTGATCCGCTGACTCTTACTGACTCTAATGCAATGATTAAAGACTTCAACAGCAACAACACTAATAATCTCACACTTAACACTCAAAATAAACTCACTAAATAATAAAGAAGGTAGCTCCCTCAAATAATTGGATGGAATATAGTGCTTGGGGACTAAAGATGTAAGAAGGGGTGAAAGAGACTATATGTTGTAATTTTCTCTGTAGAATGGGCTCATATTTATAGAGCTTCGAATTTGAACAGGGGTTGCTTAAGGCACCTCTTCAATATTCTTTCAAATACAATGTATCTTCTAGAAGGTAACTGTCACGCCTAGGCGCCGGAATCTGGTGCCTAGGCGCCGGACTCCGTGACCAGGTCATTGCACCTCTTCACTTTGGATCACACCTCTTCACAATAAAAACCGTTTCCTTGTGCCCAAATGCATTATATCACATGTCCTATATATTAGGAGCAACTTCCAGTCTTCTAGAAGCTCCAATAACTACTTAACATTGTCAAAATAACTCCCCAAAATCATAAAAAACTCTTAACAGCGTCTGTATCGAGCTGGCGCCTAGGCGCCAAGCCAATAATTCTAATATTTTGCTCCATAAGCACCATTTTTGCTCCGTTTTACTCCTTTATCCTTCTTTTTCTTTCTTGGACTCTTTTTTAATCATCTACATCCAAAAACATTAAAATACCTTTCATTAAAGCATAATATTCTTAAGAATTGAATTATAAAGAAGGCATAAAAATGGGTATTTTTTAGGTAGATCAAATTCTCCTAAACTTAAACGTTACTTGTCCTCAAGTAACCCTTTTCATTACATAAAAATAGATAACATTTTGAATGAAGTTAAGATATTTAAGATTCCTTATAATTTTTGGTTATATAATGCTTTAGCAAATCATTAACCAAATTTCACTAATTAAGTTTAATTTTAAGAATTAAAGAACATTTAACTACCAAATCATAAGACTTCCAATTTTTCATTTATTTAAAGAATAATAGTAGTTTATCATATTAAGGTCACATAGAATATTTAAAAAAAAAAGATTTTCATGAAATATTTTTCTAGTAAAAATATTTGTACATAGAAATTAAGTTTCAAATGTAATCAATTTTCTTTCTATAAGATAATTCAAGTGAAGCCAATTTTTTATTAGGCATTTCCTCAAGCTACTCCCCACATTCTTTTTTTTCTTCTTTTTTTCGGGATTGTTTTTCAATCCTTTTCTTTTTTTTAAGTGAGGAATACTATTTTTGGATAGCTTGCTAATGATTTTGAACTTCACTATCCTTAACTTATTTTCAAAAACTTATACATTCTTGCTTAATAAATATGAAATTTTTAATAATTTATTATTTTTCAAAACTTATTTCAATCTTTTCTTTTTCAAGCAATAATCTTGACTTCTTAGTATTTCAAAAATACAATTCTCTTTACTATAAATAGAAAAATTTTGATCTTATTTTTCTTTAAGTTAAAATTCTATTCTTAAAATCAATCACAATTCTTGAAATTTTTGTTAAGTTTACTAAATTACTTATAAATTCAAAAATTTAGGTAATCTTAAACAGATTTTTCATTCCTTATGTTATGTTAATATATTTTTAAAGAAAATATTAGTTCATTAAGGACAAATATTATTTAAATTTGATAAATGTTTTTCCTTCCCCCAAACTTCAGGTTTAGTATAAATATAAATCATGAAATTTTCTAAAGCATGAGAGAAAGAAATAAACATAAATTAATCTAAGTGCATTAATGATGTAGTAAGGAAAAACTAACTTCTACTTCTAGATATGCTTTAATATGAATATAACATAAATGATTAAGCATATATAGAAATGTTTTGCAGAGCAGGAGTTAATTTCTAAAAAAAGTTTATTTTTTTTTATTTTTGTTTTGAAAATGAAAAATTACTAACTATTCATGAACACTAAATAGTAGGCTGAAACATAAATAAACTTTTATAAAAATTCATTCATTTTTCAGTCTTAAACACACATCAGATAATCTAAAAACAGTTTCAACATAAAAAGTTCACATCAACACTAACAAATAACATCACACTAAACAGCACAAGAAAAAAGAAACAAACTAAAAACAAAATCAACACATCTCTAGAGGTAAGTCAAGCTACTAATCACTATCTGTAACTTCATCATTGTCATTACCAAAAGAAAACTCCATATCCTTCGGATCAACATATAGTGAATATCTGGGACAAGTAGGGAACTAAACATCATGCTCACCTTTCAGAAATCTCACTAAAGACTCAGAATAATCAGCATCGTAATCACTCTTTTTTTGTGTATACTCAGAAAGATGATCAATCTTCTTATCGATCGTATCTACTCTACAATGAGTTAGGTATTACTCATTCTGCTGCTCTATAAGCTTATCATGCATGGATTGCCAAAAAGTAGATGGTGGCTCAGCAGAAGTAGATGGTCTAGAAGTATAAGCTCTACCTGAAGTAGGTAACGAACCAGAAGGTGCAGTAGAACTCTTACCTCGAAGTCGATCATAGATACTGACACTATCTCCTCCTATAGGCTTTGTCGACTTGAGCTTTTCCTCAGAAAGCTCAGCAACTACTCCACCTTTTTCACATAGAGAATAGATCAGAGATGGAAAACCAAGTCCAATAGAAGTGCTAGAATGAGCAGTAGCCTATACAGAATCATAAATAATGCTCCCTACATCAATAGGCTTCCTCTCTTGAATGCAGTAGTTGAGGATAGCTCTATCTTTGGTAAATTCGCTTAAATAATTTGATGGAAGGAAACGATCAGAAATAAAGTAGTGTCATGCCTTTGAAATACCATTAAGCTTAGAAGATGAAAAATTTACCCTTTTTCCATTCCGGATCTTCCATGCTCCAGTACCATCAGTCAGGTAGGCAATAATCATATCCAAATCTCCCTCAGATGAAGGTAATCCAAAGTAATAACACTTAATGTTTAGAGGCACGACATAAAAAATATTGATACGTTCAGGAGTGAATCCTACTCTAACTCCTCTAACAAAAATCTCGTACTTATCAACATCCACAAAATTGGCACAAAACTCTCTAAAAATAGGGATAACAGCAACAACAGTAAAATAGCAGAATCGTTACCAGTTGAGTGCAACGATCATTTTCTCAATTCTTCCTCCCGGATTGTAAAAACTTCGCTCCGAGATAAACTTCCGAGTCGTAGCAAAATCATTATATCGGAAATGTGCGGTGGCAGTGACAAACTTGCTACGATCAAAATTTTCTCGTTCTTTTCCTCATTTAGATTTGGGTGCTATCTAAATGTGAAATAAAAACGCAAAATAATTTCATAGTATCACAGATAATATACTAATTTAAGCTTCTTAAACTTAAAAGAGCTTAAACATCCATGGATTTAACTTTAAAAATCAAATTTTTTTCTTAAAATTTGGGTTTTCATCAATGTGAGCAAAATCCATAGTGAAAATAAAAAATAATTGGTTTGAAATGTAGATCTGACCTTAGGATGAAGAAATTGTGTGATTTCAAGCTAAAAAACTTGAAAATCCAGTCTTAAATGGGATTTATAGGGGGTATTTTTGTGAAAAACTGTGGTGGAGGAAGCTTAGGTGTCAAAAATGGCGTGGGGGGTTTAAGAAGATGAGTTTTCGGGTTTAAGCCGAACCAGCGCTTATGCGCCGAATTCTGGCACCTAGGCGCCGAATTCTGACGCCTAGGCGCCAGACTTGCCTTCCTAAAAATTTGATTTAAATTTTATATTTTCCACCAAATCTTATCAAATTTGACTCCTAATTACTCTTATGAGAGTATTAATCCAATTTATATCCTCCGAACATTTTCACAATGAATTTAAAATGGCATTTTAGATCCACAAAAATGTATCCAAATTCTTCAATTCCAATCCATAACTTCCATTCCAAATTCAATAAATTTCAGTACAAGACTGTATCAAGGTTCATCGTTTTATAAATTACACAAACAACAACATATTCAAAGCAAATATTCAAATCCAATAACACACATTAAACAATTAAGCAAACACACAAAATTTAGATAATCAATGCACTAACACATGACTCGATTACACCTAAAACACATATAAGATCTATTTAACACCGATCTTCAATTACCATCTTATTTGCAATGAAATTCGTTAAGACCGAAGGGATAGAACACCAACGCCCATGTAAATTCCAAAGTAGTCTTTTCAATGATCCACTTGTTCTTCGCGTACATTTCTACTTTAGCATCTTGATAGGCCGTCATATGATCAAATTGAAGTTTGGTTTGCCATTCCAAGTGTTCTTATTGGTGGTACATCTCATGGAGATGATTACCAATACTTTGAAGTTCTACTTCAATCTTCTCCAATCGACTAAATAATTTCTCCATACTAACAACAATAAAACCAGTCAAATAAGGCTGAGGATCTTTGGGAGATTTGTCTCTTAGCTCATTTCCATGATTTCTTCTATCCATTGCCTCCAAATTCTTCTTAACTCCTCCAAAATGAATTGCTCTAGTCGAAATTAAGGTTTCTATGGGATTGGGGACGAAGATAACGCAATATATAAAGAGATTTCGTGTGAAAAACTGAAGATTTTTAGTTTTTACATGATTTATAACCGTGGCGCTTAGGCGCCAAAATCTGGCGCCTAAGCGCCGGATCATCGATACGCAGGCCATTCTGGAACTTAGGCGCGAGAACCTCGATCGACTCTGATTCGCCTATCGTCAAATTTTGCAAGTTTTGATTGTAAAAAATAGGTTTAACAAATGGGTATGATCAACACACAAACACAATTACAAAAAATTTAAATCACAAAAAATCACAAACGAAGGTTAACTTGATCTCCTTTTTGGTCACATTTGACATGGAGTGGTCCAAGTCTAAATTCTGTATACTTCAAGATAATGTTTAGCTTAAGCCAATACAGACTTGTTAGCTTTCTATTTCCAGAAGTTATATACAAATTTAGTCAAGACCAAGGCATAACCTTACAGCAATAATTTAACTCACGCTAATAAATATGGGTTGTCTCCCACAAAGTGCTTGGTTTAACATTGTCATCACGACCTAATTAAATTAATTAATTGGGTAGACTCAGCTCATAAGCCTCTTTGTAATTTAATTTCATTTCTCCCATATAAAGATTCAGTCTTAATCCGTTAACTTTAAATACTTTTTCAGTTTTGGGATCTTTAATATCCACAGCTCCATAAGGGTATACTCTCTCAATTATAAATGGTCCCATCCATTTAGATTTTAATTTTCTAGGAAAAATTTTTAAACGAGCATTAAATAATAATACTTCTTGTGCAGGTTCAAATATTTTCCTTGAAATCATTTTTGTCATGCAATTTCTTCATTCTTTCCTTTATAAATCTTTGCATTCTCATAAGATTCATTTCTTATTTATTCCATCTCATTCAGTTGTAATAATCGTTTCTCCTGCAGTATTCAAATTGTAATTAAACTCCTTGATTGCCTAATAAGCTTTATGTTCTAGTTCAACAGGTAAGTGACATTGTTTACCATAAACTAACCGATAAGGTGACATTCCGATAGGTGTCTTATAAGCTGTTCTATAAGCCCATAATGCAGAATAAAGTCTATCAACCCAGTCAGTTCTTTTAGGAGTAACAGTCTTCTCTAATATTCTTTTAATTTCTCTGTTTGATACTTCAGCCATTCCACTTGTTTGCCGGTGATAAACAATTTCAATTCTATGTTTAATTTCAAAATTTTCTAATAACGATTGAATTCTTATATTTCTGAAATGAATTCCTCCATATGTTATAATTACCCTGGGCATTCCAAATCTTGTAAAAATCATCTTCTTTAGAAACTTTGAAACACTTTTGGAATTACAGTTAGGTAAAGCTACAACTTCGATCCACTTTGAAACGTAATCAACTGCAAATAAAATATAAATCTATCCAGATGATGGTACAAAAGGTCCCACAAAATTTAAACCCCATACATCAAAAATTTCAATTTCTAAAATAAAGTTTAGAGGCATTTCATCTTTTCTGGATGTATTCCCCATTCTTTGACATCGATCACAAGTTTTCACATAATTTTGAACATCATTAAATAAAGTAGGCCAATAAAATCTAGAATTTAGAATTTTAAATGTAGTTTTCTCCACTCTAAAGTGTCGTCCAAATTCAGAATCGTGCATTTTTGAATAATTGCAAAAGTTTCATCATAAGGTACACATCTTCGAATCACAAAATCTCTTCCTATTTTAAATAAATGAGGATCTTCCCAAATAAATGATTTACAATCAATCTTGAATATCTTAATGTATTTGCTATTCAACCCATATGGTAAAATATTGCTAACCAAATGGTTAACTATATCTGCAAACCAAGGCATTTGTAATCCTTGAATGACATATAATTGCTCATCGAGGAAGTTCTCATTTATATTTTCTTCATAAATCTTCTCATTATTATTTTTTATTCTTGATAAATGATCAGCAATTTGGTTGCCAGTTCCTTTTCTGTTCATAATTTCAAAATCAAATTCTTGTAAAAGCAAAACCCATCTGATCAATCTATATTTAGCATCGTTCATTGATATCAAATACTTAATAGTAGAATGATCAGCATGTACGATACATTTTGTTCCAAGAAGATATGGTCTAAATTTATCAAAGGCATATACTATTGCTAAAAGCTCTTTTTCAGTAGTAGTGTAATTTATTTGAGTTTCATTTAAATTTTTGCTAGCATAATATATAACTTTAAAAATTTTCTCATATTTTTGTCCTAATATTGCTCCAATTACGTAATCACTTGCATCACATATTAATTCAAAAGGTTTATTCCAATTAGGTGCAACAATGACAGGTGCAGTGATTAATTTTTTTTTTAAATATTGAACGCATTCAGACAATCTTCATTAAATTCAAATTTAGCTTCTTTTTCTAATAAATGGCAAAGAGGTTTAGCAATTTTAGAAAAATCCGTTATATATCTCATATAAAATCTAGCATGACCCAAAAAACTTCTCACATCAGTAACAGTAATAGGTGGTTGAAGTTCAACAATAATTTTCACTTTTGCCTGATCAATTTCCATTCATATTTTTGAAATTTTATGTTCAAGTACAATTCCTTTTGTAACCATAAATTTACATTTTTTCCAATTTAGAACTAAATTTGTTTCTTCACATTTCTTCAAAACTTTTGTTATATTTTCCAAGAAAGATTCAAAAGAAGTACCAAATACTGAAAAATCATCCATAAATACTTCAATTCCTTTATCAAACAAATCACAGAATATTAGCATCATACATATTTGAAAATTTACAGGTGCATTGCATAAACCTAAAGGCATTTTTCTAAAGGCAAATGTTCCATAAGGACTTGTAAAAGTTGTTTTCTCTTGGTCCTCAGGAGCAACGGGTAATTGATGATAACCAGAATATCCATCCAGAAAAAAGAAATATGAGTGTCCAGCTAGTTTATCCAACATTTGATTCAAGAAAGGTAAAGGAAAATGATCCTTTCTAGTGGCGTTATTTAATTTTCGATCTTCAATGCAAATTTGACATCCATTAACTTGTCTTGCTGGAATTAATTCTTTTTTTTCATTAACAATGATAGTTCTCCTCCTTTCTTCGGAAAAAAATGAATAGGACTTACCCATTGGCTATCTGAAATAGGATAAATAATTCCAACATCTAACCATTTCAAAATCTCTTTCTTTACAACCTCTTTCAAAATTGGGTTCAATCTTCTTTGTGGTTCAATAGTGGGTTTACTACTTTCTTCCATTAAAATCCTATGCATACAGATTGAAGGACTTATTCCTTTTATATCTGTAATAGTCCAACCAAAAGCTTTCTTATAACTCTTTAGAACTCATATTAATTTTTCTTCTTGATTTTTGCTTAATTTTGAAGATATAATTACCAGTAAAGTTAATGAATTTCCAAGAAATACATACTTGAAATGTGCAAGTAACATTTTTAATTCCAGTTCAGGGCCTTTTTAAATTGAGGGTAAAAGTATATCATTTTTAGTTGTGTCTAAAATTTCTCAGTTTTCAAGAATATAATGAGTTTCTTCAGATAATTTTTCTTCATTTAATTTTTCAATTTCTTCATTTAATGACTCATTATGTAACATAGATTCTTTATCTTTTTCATCACAAATGACCTTACATTTTTCTTGATAATGTTTTTCAATTATATAATCAAAAATATCCATTCGATAGCATTTTTCTTTATCAGGATACCTCATTGATTTCAGAACATTGAATGTTATGTCTTGATCGTTAACTCTCATCGTTAATGCTCCTTTTTGCACATCAATCAAAGCTCATCCGGTAGCTAAAAAAGGTCTCCCTAAAATGATAGGTATTTCTTTATCTTCTTCCATATCTAGAACAATGAAATCTACAGGGAAGATAAATTTATCTACCTTAACAAGAACATCCTCTATAACTCCTTTAGGATAAGCGATCGATCGATCAGCTAACCGAAGAAATATGATGGTAGGAGAAATCTTTCCTAAATCTAACCTTCGAAAGATTGAAAATGGCATGAGATTAATACTAGCTCCTAAATCACATAGGTTTTTCCACAAAATATTTTTCCAATAGCACATGGTATAGTAAAACATCCAAGATCTTTAAGTTTCTGAGGTAATTTCTTCTAAATTATTGCACTACATTCTTCACTTAATGTAACAGTTTCATAAGCTTCAAATTTTCTCTTCTTGCTTAAAATATCCTTAATAAATTTTGCATAGCTTGGCATTTGCTACAAACCTTCAACAAAAGGAATGTTGATGGTAAGTTTCTTAAAAATTTCAAAGAACTTAGAAAATTGATGGTCAAGCTTCTGCTGTTTTAGTCTTTGAGGAAAAGATGATGGTGATCTTTCAACTTCCACTTCAATAGGTACTACAGTCTGATCTTTACTTGGAGAAAGGGTATCTTTAGGTTTTTCAATCTCTTCAACTTCCTTCTCTTTTTCAATCTCATTCCGTGTTTTCTCTTTAAATTTCTTTCCACTTCTGAGTTGTACAGCTTTTGCTTGTTCATGTTCTTCTTCAGATTCTTTAAGATTAATTTCGACATTGCTAGGTAGTGTTCCTTGAGGTCTATAATTAATGAAATTAGAGATTTAACCCATCTGATTCTCAATATAACGAATAACAGTGTTTTGACTTTGTAGCTGATTACTTAGTTGCAAGATTAATTCTTCTATAGATAACTTTTTCTGCTGATTATTAAAACTAGGAGAGTAAGTTGGTCTAAAGTTTTAATTTCCTTGATTGTTCCAATTTGGATTAACTTGATTATTACTCCATTGTTGATGTCCATTATCCAATTAAAATTAGGATGATTTTTCTAACCAGGATTATAATAATTAGAATAAGAGTTATTAGTTTTACTAGCAATAGCTTGCAAAGTTTCCATTATTTGAGAATCATCAGAATTTGCAGAATTATCATTACTTACATGCGATATGTTAATAGCAAAATTATCTAAACTTTCAATATATTTTCTTAGATATCGCAGCCACTTGTGAAGCTAAAATAGAAAAGGCTTCATGATCATGAATACTTGCCATTCTTTTAGGATTAGCCCTTTCAAAAGGCCATTGCAAATTATTATTAGCCATTTCTTTAATTAATGTGTAAGCTTCTTCAACTGTCTTAGCCATTAAAGAACCACCAGTAGCAGCATCAATAATAGATCTAAGTGATCCAATAATTCCATTATAAAATGATTGAATGATTAACCAATCTGGTAAAGCATGACGAGGACAGTTTCGTAATAATTCTTTAAACCTTTACGAAGCTTCATAAATTGTTTCTCCATCAAATTGCATAAATGAAGTAATATCATTTCTCAATTTAACATTTTTAGAAGGAGGAAAATATTTAACAAGAAATTTTTGTGCCATATCTGACCAAGTTTTATAGAATAAGTTGCTAATGAATTAAGCCACGTCATTGTTTTATCTTTTAAGGAAAAAGGAAAGAGTCTAAGCCTAATATCATGATTAGAAACATTATTATATTTAAAGGTAGCACAAAGTTCTAAAAAACTAGCAAGGTGTAAATTTGGATCCTTATTAGGTGTTCCTCCAAATTGATTATTTTGAACCATTTGAATAATAGAAGGTTTAAGCTCAAAATAATTAGCATCTACAGCTGGCATTTGAATACTAACATAAAGTTCATCAACTGTAGGGTTTGCATATTCCCTTAATGGTTTATAAATATTTTGTTCATTAATTTCAATTGGATTTTGATTATTGTTATGTAAGTTAGCCTTTTTTTGAAGTTTTGAATTTTTTTTTCCTTTTTTAATTCTTTTAACTGTTCTTTCTAATTCAGAATCAAATGATAGTAATCCTTCAGATCCAGAACTACGCATAAAATTTAAAATATTTTGTTTTGTTTGTTTTTTTATTATGTTTTTTTTTATTTTTTTTATCTTTCTTTTTACTTTTTATTCTATTTTATCCCCGGCAACGGCGGCCCAAAACTGGATGTGTGACTTAGCCTAAAGGGGCTATATATACACTTTCAAATGCAAGAGTTTGATACCACTGCTAAAAGATTTCATGACTAACAGCGGTGCCAAATACTTGATGTGATTTTACTTATGAAATAGTTTATGAATTTATATTTAGATTATAATTTGTAAAAGTCACAATTAGAAACGCAAGTATACGTATCGTATCAAGTAATACAGGGCTCTAGTGGAGTCCTGGTTATCGATCCCACAGAGAAGATTTTTAGAATATTAAGTAATATTTTTAGATTTTTCAAATTAAAAATAATTTTTCTTATTTTTTTTTCTTTTTAAAGTTTAGATTTTAGATTTAATGAAATTTATACTAAATTTAAGCAAAATTAATATAAATATTTATGCAGGTATAATTAAAACAACTTTCTCCTTTTCAACTAATCCAAGATTTTTAGAATAATTACCATTTGTGGAGAATTTTGATTATGGTATTGTACCAAATAGAAGCATTCATATTCTTTACCCTTTGGTCCAGGCATAAAGAACATTGACTAATCTATAGATCGGTTCAGGATGTCTTATTAGTAGAATGGGTTAATCTAGACTCTCACTAATAGATTTCCAAGGTTGGCTATGGTCGGCCCTACCAGTGAGTCGTTCCCTATCTATAAACCAAATTATTAGAATTTAGTCTGTCACTCTAAAAACTAATGAATTCTACGCCCAATAAATCATATCTTCCTATTTATTTGCACTTCACCTTGAATAACCCGCATAAAGCCTTCAACAACACAAGGATTCATGTGATATATACTAGTTAAGAATTTATCTCTGGATATGTCTTAAAATTCTTTAACTGGTTTTAAAAATTTAAATGACCAGTTTAAAAAGTAAACTATGATCAGATATTAATATCATCACAATTTTTATAAATATTGTGAGTTAAATTCTCCACCAAATTTTAATTATTTTATTATCTTTTCATAGTTGAAAGGAGAAATAAATCTAAATACTCAGAGCACATTGAATTCACACAACAAAAAATATTTATAAAACATTGAACCAAGTCACAAATACTTATCTGGAATGTTCCTTCAAGTGATCCGCTGACTCCTACTGACTCCAATGCAATGATGGAAGACTTCAAAAGCAACAACACTAAGAATCTCACACTTAACACTCAAAATAAACTCACTAAATAATAAAGAAGGTGGCTCCCTAAAATAATTGGTTGGAATATAGTGCTTGGGGACTAAAGATGTAAGAAGGTGTGAAAGAGACTATAGGGTGCGATTTTCTCTGTAGAATGGGCTTCTATTTATAAAGCTCTGAATTTGACCAGTGGTTACTTAAGGCACCTCTTCAAAATTCATCCAAATACAATGTATCTTTTAGAAGGTAACTGTCGCGCCTAGGCACCGGAATCTGGTGCCAAGGCGCCGGACTCCGTGACCAGGTCTTCGTACCTCTTCACTTCGGATCACACCTCTTCGCGATTAAAACTGTTTCCTTATGTCCAAATGCATTGTATCACATGTTCTATATATTAGGAGCAACTTCCAGTCTTTTAGAATCTCCAATAACTGCTTAACTCCGTCTAAATAACTCCCCAAAATCATCAAATAATCTTAACAGCGTCTGTATCAAGCTGGCACTTAAGCGCCGGATTTTGGCGTCTAGACGCCAGGCCAATAATTCCAATATTTTGCTCCATAAGCTCCATTTTTCTCCTTTTTGCTCCTTTTTCCTTATTTTTATTTCTTGGACTTTTTTTTAATCATCTACATCCAAAAACATGAAAATACCTTTCATGAAAGCATAATATCCTTAAGAATTGAATCATAAATAAGGTATAAAAATGGGTATTTTTTAGGTAGATCAACAGCCACCATGAATGCCATGGCCACGCTATATTGACAGTCACAGTCATGACCAGTGGCATCTCCGAAAGTTAACCAGCCTAAAGTTATACACATTATAAATGAAAGAAGAGATTATTGCTTCTGCTAATGAAGGATTCAACTCCAAGCCTACCAGGAAGGATATCAAACAAATGGTTGAACAGCAAGTTCGGGAGGCCTTGGATCAATCCAAAGGTGGAGCTTCTGTTTCAAATGGTAGACCCTAGCCCAAGGAGTTTGACGTTGTGCCTTACCCCAATGGCTTCATGCCCCCGACTTTCAAGAAATACGATGGTACAGAAAACCCTTGTCAGCACATAGCACACTTTAGAGACAGTTGTTGTAACACAGGATGAAGTGAAGCCCTTTTGTCTTTCAGTTCATTAGCCACTTGTCAGGAATAGCTTTCGACTGGTATGTATAAATACCCAACAGACAAGTGAATACCTTTACAAAAATGGAAAACATATTCGTGAAAAGATTCGCCAGCGCACAACACCATGTTACTATAGAAGATCTCATAGTGGAGTGGAAGAATCCCGACGAGGCTCTAGTGGACTACATTCTGAGATGGAGGAACTTAAGCATGAAGTGTGAGCCTCAGCTATAGGGGCAACACGTAATCAAGATACTACTCAAGAGTATCCATAGTCCCGTGGATTTCATGCTTAAGGGTCTTACCATTCAATCCTTTGGGAAGCTACTCAGTAAGGCCAGCAGTTTACATGAAGACATCAAGCATATGGAGCCTACAGAGAAGACAAAGGAAATGAGACCAGTCAAAGCATACGAAAAGAGATCTGGCGTAGTGGAAACGGTCAACAAAGGGAAGCAACCGATGAGGATTCAGGCTGAGCAGTCACTGCAACAGTACAGTCAGTCGCCCCATTATAGTCAGCCTTTGTAGTATAGTTAGTCTTAACAGGTTGGTCAGCCCCGTCCTCAGCAAAATAATCATTCTAGATAGTAGCAAAGGTTGTACATGACAGATGAAAGACAGGATCCGACAATTCCAGAATGGCTTTGCTGGAACTAATCCTTCAGAGAAGATTTTGTAGTGAAGATGTTTAGAATTTTGATGAAGAAGCCCGAGTTCATATTGCCAAAGCTGAAGAAGCCGGAAGAGATGGATAAGAAGGACCATCCCAACTTTTTTCCATACCACAGGCTGCTCAGGCATACGATTGAGGGATGCTTCAGTTTTAAGGAATGGCTTGAGAAGAATTACAAAGAAGGAAATATAACGATACCGAAAAAATATCTGAAAGATCCTGAAAGAGTTTCTGTAAACATGAATTTGGCTGACCCATTCTACCCGATAGATCCTTACGCCGACAGAGATGGATGGAGCCCAGTTTGGACCGAGTCTTCCAAGAAGCTTCTAGTTCAGATACAGACAGCTTCGGAGCAAGCCAAGGCACCAAGTCTGCTTCCTCTGAAGCCAAAGACGGAGATCACACCGGAGAAACCCCCACAGCAGAAGACCAAGAAGGAAGATGTCCTGGATGAGATGAATATTGATAGCGCAAAGGTTAGGATAGGCGCTACCCCCGTTAGATTGGTTGTATCAGATTTGGGGGAGAAATCTCTCGAACCGTTAACTCTGTATAATTCCTCTTCACTCCTCTAGGGTCTTATAATTATATGAGTAACGATCTTGGCTACTTTCTTACTGTCTCTAGTGATGACATAACTAATCACAACCAATCTATCCTCGATTTTGATCCCCAAAATAATCCTCAAATCATATTAGTTCCCAATAAGAATGTTGACAAAGATGAAGAATATATCAATAACACCGGTTACGACAGTATGCAAAGTGTGGAGCCAGTCCTCGAGTGCAAACGAACTCCATTTACAATCAACTTGGACTTCTCAGATACCAAAATAGTACCAGAAAAATAAGCTATAATGTCAGCAGAATCTTCGGGTCAAGTGGAGGAAGAAATAATAGAAGTGAATCTCAGAAGTGGAAAGATACTACCTCCGAGAACAGCTCTAGTGGAGAAAAGAAAACATATATTCACTCAAGAAGAATTGCCTCCAACAATGGAAGAAGTACAGATTTGAAACAAGATTGAGAATTCATAAAAAGTGGATTACAATGTAATAGCTCATCTTAGGAAGTTATCAGCCAAACTAAGCATCTACGACACTCTAATTTTGTCAAAGGAGATGAGAGAAAATATGGTTAAGGCTCTACTTGATCCAAACATTTGCTTAGCTCAATTGGCTAGCTCATCATTGTATGGAGTTTGTACTTTGAAGGGATAGCCTGGCGTAACCTTCACCGATGAAGACTTGCTACTCGATAATGCTGACCACAACCCATTTGCTTTACATTTTTATAATTATGGAATGTTTGTGATTTGTAGAGTATTAGTAGTTCTTGTAGTGTTGCTTAACATAATGAGTCTACGGACGTTAGCTTACTTGGATATCGACGTACGAGAGCTCACTGTGGATAAGGTGATGTGATCACAGAAAAATACATTAAGAAAGGTATTTTCTTTATTTTACAGCAAGAATGAAGATTTATAAGTGATGGAAGCAAAAAGCATGAAATGGAGTGAATTTGGATCAAAAAGGAAGAAATTCATGCAAATTGAACTAAGTCGCCGACGGCGAGATCATAAAGAGAATTTCTGAAGGAATTATAACTACCTCGCCGACAGCGAGCCCGAGCCCGCCGACAGCGAGATCATGCGGTTTGAAGACCTTCTAGAAGCCCCGCTGACGGCGAGGTCGTTTCACACCGACCACGAGACAGATCAAAATGCAAATACATTGTACCTGGACGCTTTTTGAAGAGGTGTTTAAGCATCCCTTGGACCTTTGCCTATCTCTATAAATAGAGGCCGAATTCTAGTGTGGTGGGTGTGATTTGTGTGTCTCTTTTTGGTGTCTTAAGTGAGTTTGTTGTGTGTCATTAGTGAATTTCTTGAGTTTATTTGTATTTGAGTGCTATTTAGTTAGAACTTTGTTGTACTAGAAGGAAAAGTAAAATGAATTTCAAGGAGTCTGCTTGGGGAGGAAATTAAGATAAGTATCTTTATTTATTGTTGTTGTTAACTTTAAATGAAATCCATGCTTTGTTTTATTCCCATGCATTCTGAGTAGTTTTCTTAGTCTTTCTCCTTGTTTATGAAAATTATTCGAATTGATGAAATTAAATAGAAGTAACTAATATATTAAAATAAATTGTGATAATTTTTACTTAAAACTTAATTTACTTTCAATCTAGCCAATTGAGTTGTTAAAATATGTTGAATTATCAACTATAGTAAAAATTACATCCAATATTCAGGGAAGTAAAAAACCTTGGATGGAGGGTGCAAATAAATAGGGAAATATTAATTATCGGACGTAGAATTGAACATTTTAGTGTCACAAACTAAAATATTCAATTTGGTCTTATTGTTTGAGAGTTGAAGTGTAGATGTTAGCCCTCAGGTGAGGGGAACGTGGGAGCTCTGAAGTGGCAGCCAGTATCCTCCCAGCCTAGCCGTAGATTCAGTAATCAAACATAGGATTAGTCGATGTTCTTTGCACCTGGACCAAAGGGTAAATAATAGGAATGCTCCTATTTGTCACAATACAATTCAAAGATTCTATTTAAATTCTTCATTCACTTAATTTTCTAAAAAGCAAGGAGAAGGATACTTTTACTAAATTATTTAAATCAACTTTATTTCAAGCATTAGTTTACTTTAGTTTGCTTTAGTTACTTTAAAATTTTGTTTACTTTATTAGTAAGTAATTCCTTTAAATTTAGCTGATACAAATCTGTTAAAAACTTCCCTGTGGGATCGATAACCAGGACTCTATTAGAGCCATGTATTACTTGATACGATACTTATATTTGCGTAGAATCCACATTATACATTCCATAATAAAAACATTTAATTTGCAAACATATTAAAAAGTGGGTCAAGTTTTCGGCGTCATTACCGGAAAAGTTTAGAAATTATTTACTAGAGTAACGGACTATTTTGTTTTATAAAATTGTATGCGAAAATTTGGAAATGAAAATTTAATACCATACGATTCAGAATTAGAGCGTACAATTAAAAGAATTAGAAAACAAAAAATAGAAATTAAAAATTTAACACAAATGGCAAATATTCCTGAAATTGAAAATATCAATCAACCAAGACCATTACGAGATTATGCCAACCCTACATTAGATGAAATTCATTTAACTATTCAAAACTCTGATGTAGCTGCTAACTCATTTGAACTTAAACCTGCAATTATCCGAATGGTACAAAACAATCAATTTAGTAGTTCACCTACTGAAGATCCTAATTTACATCTTGCTAGTTTTTTAGAACTTTGTGCTACTTTCAAATATGAAGGAGTATCTAACGATGCTACTAGACTTAGACTTTTTCTTTTTTCTTTAAGAGATAAGGCTAAAATGTGGTTAAATTCGTTAGCACCTGGATCTATTAAAACTTGGGGAGAATTATCACAAAATTTTCTATCCAAATATTTTCCACCATCTAAAACTGCTAAGCTTAGAAATGATATAACTTCTTTTAGTCAGTTTGATGGAGAATCAATATATGAAGCTTGGGAGAGATTTAAGGAACTTCTTAGGAAATGCCAACATCATGCGTTACCAGATTGGTTAATTATTCAAACTTTCTATAATGGATTAATAGGATCTTTAAGATCAATCATCGATGCTGCTGCTGGAGGATCATTAATGTCAACACCATTTGATGACGCCTATGCACTAATCGAAGAAATGGCAACCAATAATTTTCAATGGCCTGCTGATAGAATGAATCTGAAAAAGATAGCTAGTATTCATGAAAATGATGCAATATCTATGTTATCTTCACAAATCGCTGTTGTATCTAAAAAATTAAATCATTTTGGAATGAATTACTCTCCAACTATACCAGAAGAAAATTCATCTAGACAACTTATAGAATCCCAATCTCAATATGAAAAATAAATGCAATTAATAACAAACCCAATAATCTGTATGCGAATTATTATAATCCTGGATGGAAAAATCATCCTAATTTTAATTGGAATAATAACACAACTAATCAACCATGGATGAATAACATAACACAACCATTAGGAATTCCTTCTAATCAAGGAAATTCTAATTATAAACCTAATTATCCACCCGGATTTAATAATAATAACCCACAATTTAAAGATAAGAAATTATCAATAGAAGAATTAATATTAAATATGGGTCAAAATTTACAAAATCAAGGAAATCAATTACAAATACAAGGTAACCAATTACAAAATCAAGGAACAACTATTAAAAATATTGAAACTCAACTTGGACATATAGCAACCGCACTTAATAATAGAATACCTGGAACATTTCCTAGTAATGTGGAAATAAATCCCAAAGACAAAGGATATGAACAAATTAAAGCAATACAATTACGAAGTGGAAAAGAATTAGAACCTCAAATTACAAAAGAACTTGAAAGACAAGAAGAGGAAGTGGAAATTGAAAAGGAAAAGCATCAATAAGATCCAAATTTAGAAAATCCTTTAATACCAATGAAAATTTCTGTGGAAAAACCTCCACCACCATTTCCTCAACGACTAATTCAACATAAAAAAGATAAATAATTTGCTAAATTCCTTGAAATTCTGGAGAAATTAACAATAAATATTCCTTTCATAGAAGCTTTAGAACAGACGCCAAACTACGTAAAATTCATGAAAGATATTTTAAATAAAAAATAAAATTTACCGATAATGAAATGGTCGCACTTAGTGAAGAGTGTAGTGCTATTATTTAGAAAAAATTTCCTGAAAAATTAAAAGATCCTGGTAGTTTCACTATACCCTGCGCTATTGGAGAAAAATTCTATGGAAAAGCTTTGTGTAACTTAGGAGCTAGCATCAATCTAATGCCTCTATCAATTTTTAAGAGATTAGGATTGGGAGAAATTTCACCTACTTCAGTAACTCTTCGATTAGCTGATCGTTCTGTTACATATCCTAAGGGAGTTATTGAAGATGTATTAGTAAAAGTGGATAAATTTATCTTCCCTGTAGATTTTATTGTTTTAGATATGGAAGAAGATAAAGAAATTCCTATCATTTTAGGAAGACCATTTTTAGCCACTGGAAAAGCAATGATTCATGTTCAAAAAGGAGAATTAACTATGAGAGTAAATGACCAAAAAGTTACTTTTAATATTGCTAAATCAATGAAATATCCAGCACTAGAAAAAGATGATGAGTGTTTTCGAATGGAAGTACTCGATCATCTACAAAAAGAACATTGTAAGGAATATTATGCAGAAAAATTAGAAAAAGAAAATACTGAATTAATTGAAAAAGCCATATAAATGAAGAACTAGATTATATTCAAGAGAAATTTGAATTTTTGGATAACACAGAAAACACTGAAAAAAATATAGTTCCATCAATTATTAAACCTCCTGAACTTGAGTTAAAAATGTTACCTAATCATTTAAAATATTCTTACATAGGTAATTCTTCAACTCTACCAGTTATTATTTCATTTGAACTAAATAAATCTCAAGAACAAAAACTTTTAGATACTTTAAAAAAATATAAGAAAATTTTTGGTTGGACTTTAGCAGATATTAAAGAATTAATCCTTCAATATGTATGCACAGAATTATTTTAGATAATGAACATAAGCCTAAAGCAGATCCGCAAAGGAGATTAAATCCAATAATGAAAGAAGTAGTTAAAAAGGAAATTTTAAAATGGTTAGATAATGGTATTATATATCCTATTTCTGACAGTGCTTGGGTAAGCCCAATCCAGTGTACCTAAAAAAGGAGTGACCGTTAAAGCTAATGAAAATAATGTTCTTATCCCTATAAGACAAGTTACTGGATGGCGAATATGTATTAATTATAGAAAATTAAACACAGCCACCAGGAAAGATCACTTCCCTTTACCATTTCTAGACCAGATGTTAGATAGATTAGCCGGACATAAATATTTTTGTTTCTTAGATGGATATACCAGTTATCATCAAATACAAATTGCTCCTGAGGATCAAGAGAAAACTACATTTACTAGTCCTTATGGAAATTTCACTTTTCGAAGGATGCCTTTTGGATTATGTAATGCACCTGCAACATTCCAGAGATGTATGATGTCTATATTTAGTAAATTAATTGATAATGGAATAGAAGTATTTATGGATGATTTCTCTGTATTTGGAACAACATTTGACACATGCTTAAATCATCTTAAAAAAGTATTTGAAGTATGTGAGAAAACTAATTTGGTTCTTAATTGGGAGAAATGTTAATTTATGGTTACAGGCGGCATTGTATTAGGACATAAAATTTTGGAAAAAGGCATGGAAGTAGACCCTGCAAAAATTCAAGTTATAGCTAAATTACGACCTCCAACTACGGTAAAAGGGGTAAGATGTTTTCTTGGACATGCTGGATTCTACAGACGTTATATAAAAAAATTTTCAAAAATTACTAAACCTCTATGCCAACTTCTTGAAAAGGACAAGAAATTTGAATTTACAACTGAATGCATGAATGCTTTCAAATTATTAAAAGATAAATTAATTACAGCACCTACAATAGTTTCACCTAACTGGGAGAAACAATTTAAGCTTATGTGTGATGCTAGTGATTATGCTATAGTAGCAGTTCTTGGGCAAAGATATGATAAGATTTTCAAAGTTATATACTATGCTAGTAAAACTCTAAATGATGCTGAAATAAATCATACAATTCATCGAAAGAGAATTATTAGCAATTGTATATGCTTTTAATAAATTTCGGCATTATCTAATAGGAACTAAATGAATTGTACATACCGATCATTCTCGCTATAAAATATTTAATGCAAGAGAAAGATTCTAAACCAAGATAAATTAGATGGATATTATTAATGCAAGAATTTGATTTTGAGATCATTAACAAAAAGGAACCGATAATCAAATTGCCGATCATTTATCAAGATTAGAAAATCATGAATTATCCGATATTGATAATGAAATTTTAGCATGCTTTTCCCGATGAACAACTTTATAATATAAATGAGTGGAAAATACCTTGGTATGCTGATATAGTAAATTATATAGTAAGTGACATTTTACCACCTATGTTAACTTTGCAACAACAAAAAAAATTCATTCATGATACAAAAACATACTTTTGGGATGAACCATACTTATATAAGCAATGTAAGGATCTAATTATTAGAAGATGCGCGCCTTATGAAGAAACTGAACCAATCATTCAAAAATGTCATGATTCTGATTTTGGAGGATATTTTGAGACAGATAAAATTGCGTATAAAATTCTACAATCAGGATTCTACTGGCCTACTCTATTTAGAGATGTATATAGATATATAAAAACCTTCGATAAATGCCAAAGAGTAGGAAATATATCAAGAAGAAATGAAATGCCTCTGAATTTTATATTAGAAGTTGAAATTTTTGATGTTTGGGGATTAGATTTCATGGGACCTTTTATTCCTTCATTTGGAAACTCATATATATTAGTAGCTGTTAATTATGTTTCCAAATGGATCGAAGCACAAGCATTACCTAGGTGTGATGCTAAAAGTGTTACAAAATTTTTAATGAAAAATATTTTTACTAGATTTGGAATGCCGAGAGTGATTATCATTGACGGAGGAACTCATTTTAGAAACAAATATAATCACAAACTAGTACAAAAATATAATATTATGCATAAGATATCAACTGCTTATCATCCACAAACTAGTGGATTAGCTAAAGTTTCTAATCGAGAAATTAAGCGTATATTAGAAAAATCTGTAAACCCTAATAGATTAGACTGGTCTATAAAACTAGATACTACATTATGGGCATACAGGACTGCTTATAAAACTCTGATTGGAATGACTCCTTATAGGCCTATATATGGAAAAACTTGCCACTTACCAGTTGAATTAGAACATAAAGCATATTGGGCGATTAAAGAATTTAATTATAATATGAAAGAAGCTGGTGAGAAGAGATTGTTGCAATTAAATGAATTGGAAGAACTAAGAAATGAATCATATAATAATGATAGAATTTATAAAGAAAGAATGAAATTATGGCATGATCGGAAGATTAATCAGAGAAATTTTGAACCGGGACAAGAAGTTTTGCTATATAATACTAGATTGAAATTATTTCCCGGGAAATTGAAATCTCGATGGTTAGGACCTTTCACCATAACTCAAATATTTTCATATGGAACTATAGAAATTGAAGATCCAAAAATAGGACATAGATTTTAGGTAAACGGACATATATTAAAACCATATTTCGAAGGTAGAAGACCAAATTTTAAAGAGGTTTTAATGCTTAGTCAACCTGAGTACTAACAAAAATTAGGTCGGGCTGACGATGTTAAACCAAGCGCTTTATGGGAGGCAACCCATAGTAGTCTTTTATTTTAAATTATCTACAAGTTAGTGAGTCTATAATATTATAACTAATCTTACTACTCGAAATTTTTAGTTAGAATCATCACAAATTTGAACCTATATGATGAGACTAGAAATTATTCGGACCAGAGCAAAATTGGGCGATTTTTACGAATCTCGCCGACAGCGAGCCCGAGCTCGATAACAGTGAGATCGTGTGCCATGACTTGAGTCAGTTTTATAACTAGCTCGCCGACGATGAGAAACTTCCCGCCGACAGCGAGGTAGTTGAAATTTTGGTTTCTTAAGAATTTTCATGCAGTTTTGGACGAATCTAAGCCATTTCTTCGTAGGAAATTATCACAATCCCAAATTTACACTCTTTTATTCCTTAGAAATGACTAGAGACCAATCCTTTCGATCCGAAATGGCCACCAAACTCTTAGAAACCAAAAAAACTAAAGTTTTCAATCGAAGAAAATTCGTCAGTTTGGAGGCGCAGCATGTCTTCAACAAAAGCTTGATGAAGAAAAGACTTATTAAAGAAAGAGGATTTATCAACAGAGGAGTAGAGAATTCCACCACAAAAATCAAAGAAATGATCGCACAGCGGCATAGGGAGGTATTTTGTTATACGACATCCGTTGTAGTTATTCTAGTAGTTAAAGAGTTTTACTCTAATTTACATGCGATCAACAATGGAAATGTCTACGTCAGAGGAAAATGGGTAACATTTACTCCTTCAAGGGTAAATGAATTATTTTCTATAGAGAATACCTCTGTTTGTCATTATTCCAACTTTGTGCCTTCAAGATACAATATGAACTAGATCTATAGATACCTGACCGACGAACCTGATGATTAGGAGTTACGCAAAGACGGGTATATCAGTTTTTCTGCATCACTTTGTCTCAAAGCATTAGCATTTCTTTATATCATCAAAACTATTACCTACTATGAGGGTAAATAAGGTCTCAAAGGAATGCACTATATTAAACTACTGTATTCAAATTGGACTACCTATCGATGTTGGATCAATAATAGTAAAGTTTGCATTGGGATTGATTGTGCATGGGTCAGTGCATGGACTTGGACACACATCAACTATATTTGCTTTATGCAGTCAGTACCAAGTTTATTATGAAGCTTGGGAAAAAGTACTTTTACCATGGAAACCACTTGATCCTACAGATATGTTTCCAACTTTGGAGAACAATGATGAGATTATCATTATTTCTGACAGAGCATTACAGAACAATCCTTTAGCAAGGCCCCTTACTGATAAAACTAATTTCATTCTGAAGAAGATTAAAGGATTGGAGAAAGAATTGCAAAATGTGATGAATTTCATCGACAATATCTCTAATATGTTTGATCACATTGACTGGAGGATGAAGGAGCACTTTGATCATACTGGACATCTGGAGGCCAGTTTTATTCATTTACTAAGACAGAAAGGGTGGATTAATGAAGAATCTACTGAAGAATTCCATTTCAGGCCTTTCTACAATTTATTTGTGCACCTGCGTCGCATTGGGAATATCAGAGAAGATGATAGTTCAGACACTGAAGAGTAGGAAAGATTTTTATGTTATTTCATATATTTGTGTATATATGTGTTGATTTGGATTTAGATTTTATTATGAGTCCAACTTTGATTTGATCATCTTAGATTTGATGAGATTTTATGTAATTGTTATGTCTCAGCATTTAGAGTGTTGTGGTGTGGATTGCGATGCTGAGTATTATGGATTTGAACATTTAAGTTAAGTATGTTGTTAAGTTGTTAGTATGGAGTTTGTAAGTTTCATGGATTTCATATATAAAGTTATATTTTTTGTGTTGTGTGAACTTTTTGTGAGTAGAAGTATCTAATCATCATACTATTATTAAATTAAGTGATCGGAAGATTGATTAAAGGCAAATCGAGGTTGAAAATGATTGACGAATTTCAAAAATTTTTACCATGGATTTCTTCTACATTGAGGAATTTTGAGAAAATCCGAAATGTGGAGAAAATACTTAGAAGAATTTCATGAAAATTGATTTAAATGAATTTTAGAAGTTACAGGAAGCCTTCTTAGTAATATTTTGATGTTTAGTTAAAATTTTTGCTAATTTCACAGATCGAGAAATGGCTCCACAACAAAAGCGACGGATGACGAAACTCGATTCATAAACGCAAGAGTACAAAATCGATATTTTCAAAATATCCAATCCAGAAAGTGCATTCAAGATCGAGTTTTCAAGAATCCAGGAGGAGAAGTTGAGAGAATCATTAGGGAGCGAGGATGGAAAAATTTCTGTTTCATGACTAATAGAGCAGCTGTAGAAGTAGTAAAGGAATTTTATGCAAATTTAACACAGGCTGAAGATGCACTGGTTAAGGTTAGAGGATTTTTCGTAGAATTCAACGCTGCTAGAATAAACTCTTATTATGAAGTACGAGACACCTACACCAGCGAGTATGAAACTTTTGGAACTATGGAAGGACCACTGGAAGAGGTGATCGACTTTCTCACTGATGGGAAAGGAGTCTGGAAGACAAAGCAGCGGGAACGGGTAAACTTCCCTCTTTCTTTGTTAAATGCAACATCTAAAGCCTCGCATTATTTTATTTGTTCTACTTTGTTACCTACCTACCACCATAGTGAGGTAACAAGAGATAAAACAGTTCTAAATTTCTGTATTTAGAACCAGAAGAGTATTAATGTGAGGAATGTTATTTATAAGAATATATTAGCCACCGCTAGAAATGAAAGTGGAGGAGGACTAGGACATCCTGGTCTTATCTATGCACTCTGCCAATTATTTGGGGTAGAGGCAAGAGATAATGAGGAATGGGTTGAACCTATGAAACCCCTTACTCAGGCTAATATAAAGAAATATGAATACCACGAAGGATGGAGATCTGGGACAAGGGATTATGTACCTTCTTCAAGTAGAGATATACCCTCTACTAGTTATGATCCACCCCCTTAGTACACCACTCCTACCCTTCAAGATCTGATGAATGAGCTGACTCTGAGTAGAAAAAGTTTTGAGCTATTTGGAGAAAATATGGAAAGAAGATTTGAGCATATAGACCAAAGGATCGGAGGCTTGGAAAGAAGACACGATTATGATAGCGAATATCTCCAGCGACATTCAGAATACGAAATTGCATACTATGAAGCTGAACATCAATATAGGAGTGGTGATTTAGATGTTGTCTTTCCTGAGTGCCCCCGCTATCCACAGTACCAGCCTACTCAGCCTTCTCAGCCTAGAGATCAGGGAGATGACATAGCTTGGGATTTTGATGCAGAAGTTTAGAACATTTATTTGGTTGGTTTAGCTTGTTTAGATTTGTTTTTTTGGAAACTTTATTATTTTGGATGTAATTTTTCTGTACTTTCTAGAAACTGTGGATGTTGGTATATTTGCTTATGCTATGATATTAGACTTCTTATGTGTGATAAATTAGTTTGCAATTTTTTTTTATTTTATATATATATATATAGGATGTTAGTTTAAGTTTTTATAAGTTATGAATGTTAACATTGTTTAGATTGTTTTAATATGTTTTAAAGTAGATTAGTTGATTGTATGTGTAGTAATAGATTAAGTTTTCATTTGTTATGTTTGATACTTATTTTAAAATTTCATCCCTGCACTTTCTTTTAAATATTATATGTGGAAGAATACTAACAGTACAGGTTCTTTAAGTAATGAAAAAGCCTACAAAAATTTCAAAGAAAAGAAATACCTAACGCTCAAATGTATGAAGAACTTTACTATATACTTTCCCTTTTCACTATTTAGTATAGATAGAAAAATTTTAGTTTGGGGGAAGGTAAAAATACAAATTTAATTATTAAAATTGTTCACAATTTCTATTTTTAAAAATTATTATCAAATGATTTTCTATAGTAGTTTTTCAATTCAATAAACATGAATTACTTTATTTTATTATTATAGAAAGTTAAATAAATGTTTCTAGTAATTCAATTAATTAAATGGAATAAGATATTTAGTTAAAAGGAATAAGAATATAGTAAACTATTTAAAGTAAGGAAAACTATATTCTAAAAATTGAAAATTCTTAAGTATTTATGTGAAAAAGAAAGGATTGAAACTCAATGAAGTAAAGGCTATGAAATATATATAAAGCATGGAAATATTTTAAGTTTCAATTTTAGGAAGAGAAATTGAAGTTCAAAATTATTAACAGGCTATCCAGATATAGTAATCCTCACTTGAAAAAGAAAAAAGAGAAGGATTGAAAATCAATCCAAAAAGAAAAAGAAAGAAGAAAATAAAAGAATATATATTTCAAGAATATATCCAAAAAAAGGAGAAGCTTGAGGAGATGCCTTATCAAAAATTGGCTTCAATGGATTCAACCTAAAGGGTAAAACTTAATTATATTTATAAAACTTATATTTATGAATTAGTATTTTACTAAATAGTGTTTTCTTAAATTTCCTATCATCTAAATATCTTAAGTAATTTACTCTTTTTAAATATAGTCATTCTTGAAATAAATAGAAAACTAGAAATCTTAGACCTGATAACTAGATAATCCTATGTCTATAAAGTTAATTTAATTACTTAGAAATATTTCTACTCAACTTTACTATAATAATATTTAAATTTAATTCATATTATCTGAATTGAAAAATTATATTACAGAAATCATTATTTTTATTTAGTATTAAAATTACTTGAGGACAAGTAATAATTAAGTTTGGGGGATTTTCATCACAGAAAAATACATTAAGATATTCATATCTATTTTTGATGAAATTTAACTTTAAAGAAAGGTTTTTTCTTTATTTTACTGCAGGAATGAAGATTTATAAGTGATGGAAGCAAAAAACATGAAATGGAGCGATTTTGGATCAAAAAGGAAGAAATTCATGCAAATTGAACTAAGTCGCTGACGGTGAGATCGAGGCCGCCGATGGTGAGATCATAAAGAGAATGTCTGAAAGAATTATAACTACCTCACCGACAACGAGCCCGAGCCGGCCGATAGCGAGATCATGTGGTTTGAAGACCTTCTAGAAGCCCCGCTGATGGCGACGTCTTTTCCTGCCGACGGCGAGACAGTTCAAAATGCAAATACATTGAACCTGAACGCTTTTTGAAGAGGTGTTTAAGCATCCCTTGGACCTTTGCCTATCTCTATAAATAGAGGCAGAATTCTAGTGTGGTGGGTGTGATTGGTGTGTCTCTTTTTGGTGTCTTAAGCGAGTTTGTTGTGTGTCATTAGTGAGTTTCTTGAGTTTATTTGTATTTGAGTGCTATTTAGTTAGAAGTTTGCTGTACTAGAAGGAAAAGTCAAAGGAACTTCAAGGAGTCTGCTTGGGGAGGAAATTAAGATAAGTATTTTTGTTTATTATTGTTGTTAACTTTAAATGAAATCCATGCTTTGTTTTATTCCCATGCATTCTGAGTAGTTTTCTTAGTCTTTCTCCTTGTTTATGAAAATTATGCGAATTGATGAAATTAAATAGAAGTACCTAATATATTAAAATAAATTGTGATAATTTGTACTTAAAACTTAATTTACTTTCAATCTGGCTAATTGAGTTGTTAAAATATATTGAATTACCAACTATAGTAAAAATTACATCCAATATTCAGGGAAGTAAAAAACCTTGGAAGGAGGGTGCAAATAAATAGGGAAATATTAATTATCGGATGTAGAATTGAACATTTTAGTGTGACAGACTAAAATATTCAATTTGGTCCTATTGTTTGAGAGCTAAAGTGTATATGTTAGCCTTAAGGTGAGGGGAACGTGGGAGCTCTGAAGTGGCAGCCAGTATCCTCCCAGCCTAGCCGCAGATTCAGTAATCAAACATAGGATTAGTCGATGTTCTTTGCACCTGGACCAAAGGGTAAAGAATAGGAATGCTCCTATTTGTCACAATACAATTCAAAGATTCTATTTAAATTCATCATTCACTTAATTTTCTAAAAAACAAGGAGAAGGATACTTTTTCTAAATTATTTAAATCAACTTTATCTCAAGCATTAGTTTACTTTAGTTTACTTTAGTTACTTGAAAATTATGTTTACTTTATTAGTAAGTAAGTAATTTAAATTTAGCTGATACAAATCTGTTAAAAACAACCCTGTGGGATCTATAACCAGGACTCCATTAGAGCCCTGTATTACTTGATACGATACGTATACTTGCGTAGAATCCACATTATACATTCCATCATAAAAACATTTAATTTGCAAACATATTAAAAAGTGGGTCATGATGTTAAGAGGATTCAACCAGAAAGGAAAAAGAGCCCTCGGATCTTTAATGCTGCAAATGAAAGTTGGAAATTTTGTAACAACTCCAAAAAACCATGTCATCAACGCAGATACTTCGTTAAACACACTGCGTGGTCAGTCGTGGCTTCACAAGTACAATATGGTCCCATCATCGCTTCACCAATGCATCAAGAACTATAAAGATGGACAAGAGCATTGCATCAAGGGAGACTTACAACCATTCTCAATACATGAAGTGGGCATCCACGAATACGCCGCCTGATATGCTCACCCAAAGAAAATAGTAATTTCAAGAGAAAGTGTGCCGAATGAGACTGAAGATTCAAAAAAATCACAATAACGGGTCCATTCAGCTCCACATCAACAATCTCTCACCACTCCTTCACAATGAGTTGGTGAAGGTTCTTTTAACCCACACATCCGAGATTGAGGCTGGGGTTGCAAGTGAGGGAGAGTTCACTAGATTGTTGAATCTCGAAGCTAGCAATCATCATCGAAATAGAAGGAAACTCTAAAGAGGATGAATTCAAGAAGTAAACAATGATGTGTTGACCTCATTTTTACAATGAGTTAATACATTTTGACCTAAAAAGTCAACTTTGGTCAAAATGGTCAATCCAGACCCAATGACCAACCCTGTTGACCCCCTAGGTCAACCTTTTGACCTAAAAAGTCAACTTTGGTCAAAATTGTCAATCCAGACCCAATGACCAACCCTGTTGACCCCCTAGGTCAACCTTTTGACCTAAAAAGTCAACTTTTGTCAAAATGGTCAATCCAGACTCTATGATCAATCCTGTTGACCCAATAGGTCAACATTTTGACCTGAAAAGTCAACTTTGGTCAAAATGGTCAATCTAGAATCAATGACCAACCCTGTTGACCCAATAAGTCAACCTTTTGACCTAAAAAGTCAACTTTGGTCAAAATGGTTAATCTAGATCCAATGACCAACCCTGTTGACCCAATAGGCCAACATTTTGACCTAAAAAGTCAACTTTGGTCAAAATGGTCAATCTAGACCCAATGACCAATCATGTTAACCCCATTGCTTAACCTTTTGACCTAAATGATAATTTTGGTCAAAATGGTCAATCCAGACCCTATGACCAATACTGTTGACCCCATAGGTCAACCTTTTGACTTAAAATGACAATTTTGGTCAAAATGGTCAATCCAAACCCAATGACCAACACTGTTGACCCCATAAGTCAACCTTTTGACTTAAAATGACAATTTTGGTCAAAATGGTCAGTTCAGACCCAATGACCAACACTATTGACCCCATAGGTCAACTTTTTGACATGAAATGATAATTTTGGTCAAAATGGTCGATCCAGACCCTATGACCAATCCTGTTGACCCCATAGGTCAATTTTTTGACTTAAAATGATAATTTTGATCAAAATAACTGTCGGCAACTATTTTCAGGTTGTGTTGTGTTTTGAAGAGGGGTCGCCTACATAAATTGTCGGTGAATTTTAATTTAATTTAAATAAATAATTTGAAAAAAATAATATTTGATTTTGAAAATAATTTTAAATTTGAAGGTTTTAAGATATGAGATTAAATCGATCTCACAACCCAAATAGTTTATATAAACGAGCACCGCACCACAAACTGTGTATCTATCCTTAAGGATAGACAAACTGCTTAACGGTGGGGCTCGATTAAATAAACTAGAAGATTTGTGACATTCGTTTGGTCTGCGGACCAATTTTATAAGCCGACAAATTTCCTCGCTTAATATGAAAGCATTAAACAGGGTTTATATTACTCGGGTTCTTTAAAATTCCCTATAAGGGCAAGCCTCATAGTTAATTACATCTTAAGTGACGGGAATCACCTAAGAAAACTCTCGATAATAATCAATAATTCTGCTCTCAAGAATTTCAAGGTTTAAGTTCTCAAAGGATTGAGGTTTGGAATTTCAATAGGGAATGGATCAAATTTGGAACATTTTTGTTTTGGGAATCCAAAGGAAGAAAATTAGGAGAAATCACAGATTTGAAGCGAACTTCGGTAATTTCCCGACTATCCTATTGTTTGGCTTGGATTTAGGAAAGTCCTAATATTTATTTAAATGTTTTGATCGTGCCTATTTTAATTAATTAGGGCTTATATTTGTATGATAAAATCACACAAATAGCCTCGAGAATGTGAGGGTTTATGTCGTATCAGACGACTACCTCGGAATCCTAAGACCGGTTAGGGCTTAATTTGCAATGCAAATGCCTAACGAAGAGTTGAGGATTTATATTGCACTAGGCAAACTACCTCGAAGTCCTATGGCTTTGTTATTTAATTCTAGGACAGTTTCTGTCGAAGTAGACTCGAGTTTTCATTGATGACGATGGTCGTGCCGCCCACCATGCTCCGAGCTCCTTGTTGTTGCGAGAGGTTTAGTTTTAGAAATCATAAATCGGGGATGAGAAAAGTGTTTTGGTTTAGAGAAAATCTTAATTTCCAGGTGTTTTTTATGTTTTATTTAAAACAAATCTTAAAGTTGATTATAACGACACCGGTTAAGATCCCACGGTTCCATCCTTCCGGCATCATTATTTTTATCGGATTCACTTAGTCCAGATGAATTTGCTAAACTCAACTAAATGAGTTCCACACTTTCATTTAGACCGTGGGAAATCCCGTTAGCAACACGTAGGTTACATCCTCCGAGGTATTCCCGATCATCCAACAGGACATTTTAATTTAGTTGTAATTGTAGTTTTGTGTTCTGTTTGTGATTAAATTTTGAGTTATTTTATATTTTGACATATTGTGGCGGTGAATTTTATCTTGCAATGACTTTTAATTTAGTTTTGGTTTCAGTTTTAGGGGGCTATCCTAAAGGTGTGGGTTTTCATGCAACAGTTGTTTATCATGCAAGAAAAGTACGTGCGATGCGATTAAAGAAATTGCAATAATGTAAATTGCAACAAAATAAAAGCGTACTCGGAGGGTCTTCCCGTCATCCCAAGCCGCACTTAAAACACAATTAGAATATTTAAGCAAGTTCCTAGGTAAAGCTAAGGGAAGGGTTATGGTTTTCTACCAAATTCCTAATCCTATAACTAGTCATTTCCTATGACGTCTAGCTTTCTTGTGTTTTGGTTTGAGGACGATTTTCTTCATCAAAGAACAATTAAATTCAATTGTTCTTATAAATGTCCTATCATATTGAGGAAGTGCTTAAGAAGAATCTTAAACATCTTTTCAATATTTCTAGGATTGTTTTAAGTCCAAATGGGTTTAATTATACAAATGAATTAATCGTCCGAGAATTCAAGTTTTGTTGTTATCTTGCTCGATGAACTAGGACATTTGAATATCCTATAAGTGAAGTAGCATTTCATTTAATGTTCTGTTTAGGAGTTATAACAACTAAAGCTTTCGAGGGTAAGTTTGTATTCAAATGATTTGATTTAGTTTAATTTCAATTAATGGGTTTAAATTTGGAATAGTGTTCAAGTTATTTTAGATTTATTTTGAATTCTTTATGTCTTTGGTGATGTTATATTTAATTCAACTTAATTTAATTTAATTTAATTTAATTGAGTTTTAATTTAATTTTAATTAAATTTAATTCAATTTAGTTTGATTTGATGTTACATTAAATTAATTTGATTTGATTTAATTTTAATTTAATTTGATTTAATTTAATTTAATTTAATTTGATTTAATTTGATTTAATTTTATTTAATTTAATTTAATTTAATTTAATTTGTTTATTTAATTTAATTTAATTCATTTAATTTGATTTAATTTAGTTTAATTTAATTTGATTTTATTTATTTAATTTAATTTAATTTAAGTTATTTAATTTAATTTAATTTGTTTATTTAATTTAATTTAATTTAATTTAATCTTTAATTTAATTTTTAATTTAATTCAACTTTTAATTTCAATTTAATTTAATTTAATTTAATTTAATTTAATTTACTTAATTTAATTTTATTTTTAATTTAATTGAAATTTTTAAAAGAGTTTAATAATTTAATTTCGGTTTAATGATTAAGTCTTTTAATGTTTTGAATTTGAGTTATCATTTTAATTAAGAATTGAATATTAATGAGATAATTAATTTAGGGATTTTTAAATTAAAGAATAAATCTCCTCCTAATAATATCCCTATTTTAATAATTCCAATTTTATTATTCTTCCAAATTTAATCAATTATTTAATTAAAGTTTAATCATTTTAAATTGCTTAATGGGTTTCTACCCTTTAATTATTTAAATTTCAATCATCCAACTCAAATTAGGATCAAATATTTTACTTGTTGATTTTTTATTAAACCTAAAAGTTTTAATTAAGGATTAAAAATTTTAATTACAACTTTACCCTTTAAGCTTAATAATTTCATAACTCAATAAATTGAACTGAAATGAACTTGAAATTTTTATGTGACTTCACTCATATGTCAATAAAGACATGAGAGGAGAAAATGTGATTTTTCTGTATTTAATTTATTTATAAAATTATTTTTGGTAGAAAATAGAGATTTTTAAGGAAAATTTAATAACATGACCAAGGGAAAGTTTCTGTCCTTAAGAAAATTAGGGGACATTCCTAATGACCAGAGGACCACTTGGACCAATTTTGGTGATTTTTTGAATTATATTATTTTTATTATAATTATTTTAAGTTTTGGAATGTTAATTAATTTAAAAATAAAATAAATGTTGAAAAATAAATTTTATATTTTTCAAGAATCTCTATGATATCAAGGAAATCAGAGAATCAAATTTTACAATTTTCTGATTTTTCTATGATTTATTATAATTATTTTAGTGAAAAAGCTAGAAAACATATTTTTTTTAATTTTAAAATTATCCTAGAGCTTTAAAATTTAATATCTCACTAAATAGACCTAAGAAAAATGTGGGGTTTGTTCCTAGGTGATTAAAATTCAAAATGTGACATTTTGGTGAATTTTATTATTTTTGTGATTTTTATTATTTTTTAATTATTAAAATATTAAAATAATATTAAAAATTAACTTTTTTAGAAAATTGAAATTTTAATTTTCTAAAATTCCCCTGATATCAGAGAGGCTCCAAAACCTATTTGGTGAATTTTTGAAAGATATTTTAAAAGTTATGAATTTTTAAAATTTAAAATGACTAAGTGGCTTAATCAACCCAATTAGTGAGGCTAACAAAGTCCAATTGACCTCAAATTTTTATGGTGGGTTCCTCTAATCCTAAAGGTCAGTGGAGAATTGATTTCAAGTCAATTTAATGTATGGTTAGCTCTAATTAATTAGAGACCTATTTTGAGTGTTTAAGCCAATTAGGGTTGTTTTAAATGAACTAACTCAAAACCTATTTTTCCTAGAGTTCTCTGGTCATAAGGAACATCATCAAATTTTCCTAGAATTTATTTCACAACATGCTATTTATTGGAATTAAAATACTCAAAACAAGTAACATGAATTTGAAAAATCAATAACTCTTCATAGGGATGGCCTCCGACTTTGGAAAATTCAGGGAATGTTCCCAAATTCGGAGGCTTCAAAAGCCCTATGGTCTCATGCCATGGTGAATTGTATACATGCATGGAGAATTAAAAGTATGCAGAGAGTAAATAAATTATAAAAAATAAAATACTTGATGAAATTAAATGATTTCTTTTCCACATTATTCTCCTCTATTCACTGAGCAAGAGGGTATTTTTATTTTATTTTTCTGATTTTTCTACACAAAGTTATGAATTTTTGAAGTTTAGGGAATTAAATAAATAGAAAATACCCCTAATTTTCTATTTATCCACGCGGCGCCAACTCATCCTCGGCATCTCCGAACGCTCACGCGTCGCGCTCCCATTCGACGCCGCCATCTGACTCAGCGCTCCGGGCCCCGCGGTTTTTGTACCGTCTCCTGGTCCGACGCCATCTGAGCCGTCCGTCCGCGCGTGTATTGAATGGACGGCATCCGTTCATCGTCCCCGAGCGTCCTCATCCGAGAGCCGTCCACACTAAATCCCTAAGATCTCACTCGATACTCAATGGATTTTCATGTTCTTATGCTTCTATGGATTCGTCTCGAAGAGACGAACACATCTATACGGTTATCATGCATTGAAATTAAAGCATTTGAAATGGAGAATCTCCAGAAGCTCGGGATGAAGAATTAACTCATACCTTTGCTCAGAGAAGTGTGGCTTCGATCTGAGAGTTGTTGCACCTTCGATTAGATCCCAGCAAGCTCCAGATGAAGTCTCCTGGTCTGGTGAATTGTCTAGGTGTGATTTCGACCAAGCCCGATCACAAAGCTTGGAGGTCGGAGCAACCGGGAGTCCCGTAGATGGGGCTTTTGTCGGTGGACACCTTCCTCGGTCCGGTGAAGGTGTAGGACCAATCAATTTGAGGAATTGTCCACCGTGGAGAAGTGTCCTGGTTTTGGGTGGAATTTCAACTCTGAAATTGAGCTCACAGAGAAGAAATGGCAGGGGGATCTCACTGGGGAGCAAGTGCTCTGTGTATGGGGAGGAGTCTGGAACAATTTTGGCAGAGTTTCCTTAAGGTTTGTTTTCAACACCTCTCATGGCCGAGAGGGGTGGTGTTTAAATAGGAGAGGGTGGAGGGCCTCCCAGGGAGAGTTAGGGCTTGGGATCAGCTGCTCTTGGCAAGAGAAGAACAACTACAATGGCCACTAGGGATGGGGCGGCTCAACAGGTGAGAATTCCAAGTCGGGCTCACATGCGAGCTCTCGGCCATGGTGTTTTCCGCCGGCCTGGTGGCCGGCCGGCCAGGCATGGGTCACCCTCAAGGTCAGGTGGGTCAGGGCTGGGACTTGGTGCAAGCAATTGGCAAATGCCATGTGTAAAGAGTTTGGATTGAAATGGAATGGGGGGAAGGCCATTTTGGGTTCAAATGAGTCGACCCATGGTTTTGGGCTAGTTCACCACCCAAGGCCTGGTCTTGGGCTGAAAAAGATCACTTGGGTCAGCCAAGAGAGAATGGTGTGGTCTCCATCCATGATGAGGTGGCTAAGCATGGTTTAGTGTGTGACATGCTTAAGGTAAAAAAGGGTTTAAGGAGGATTAGGAAAGGGGCCCCTCCTTTTGCCATTAATGGCTTGATCACATGTCAAGCCTTCCATGGCTTCATGTGGCTTGTCCATGGCTTGCATGGCTCACCTTTGGCTTGGGAAAAGGTTTGGTCAATTTCATGAAAATGGATTTTAGGAATTTTTGGTAATTTGATGGAAATTTGTATGAAACTTGATTTGGAATAATTTGATGGTGAATTTAGGACTTAGGTAATGGCTTTAATTAAGTGGATGGCAAATGGAGATGTCATGTGGGCTTTAGGGTAGATTTTGGGCTTTTGAATTTGAAGAAAGTGGGCTCTTAGGAAAGTTTAAGGGAAATGGGCTTTTTGATTTTAGGATGGGCATTTGGGTAAAGATTTTGTGAAGAACTTTGTCAAATAAATGTCATAATTGGTTTAGGGATGTTCTATGAAGGGCTTGGAGTCAATTTGGTGTGATTTGGAGTTGAATTGGGTGAGTTTGGGTTAGGTTTGGGTCATGGGTCAAAATCGGGCTTTAAGGCCAAAAGTGAAATTGGATCCAAATGTCAATCAAATTGGACTTGGATTTTGTCTAGATTGGTATTGGGGATGTTGCATTGAAGTTTAGAATTGAATTGGACCAAAATTGGGGTCAATCGGGTAGGTTTGGTTTAACATCGGGTTCACTTTGGGTTAAAATGGGCCAAATTGGGGGTTTTGACAAAAGTAGGGTAAATTGACAAAATTGGCCCATGGTGTAGTTGGACAAAATGAAATTGGGAATATTTGGGATTTTCTGGAATTTTCTGGGATATTTCTGAATTTTCAGATTTTTGGGTCAAGAGGGGTATTTTGGGTATTTGGAGGGTATTGGGAGGTTTTCTTGGAATTTTTGGTATTTTTGGGTATGGATGATCAATTTAAGTGATGTGGAAATGTTTGGGATTGATTTTGGAGAATTTTGGGTAATTTGGAAAATTTTGAGAAATTTGGGTAATTTCGAGGGTTTTGGGTAGAGTTAAGCGGGTGTAGTGTCCCGGGGTCAAAAATTGAAAATTTGGGAAATTGAAGATTGGGTGGATATAAGTGGAATGAAATCATTTTGGTTGAGCCATGAAGCCACATCAAGCCCATATGAGTCATGAAGGGACTCATTTGAGGCATTCACTATGTTGTTCCTAACCCTCTTAGCCAAGGGCTCAGGGGTTAAGGACCATCCATGTGAATCACCTACATGAGTCAGGAGGTCAAGTTGGGTATGGGTGTGGTTTTAGGAGGTGTGTGGAAGTGTAGTGTGTAGGTGTAGTGTATAAGTGTAGTGTGTGTGTAAGTCAGCCCCTTCACCAGACCAGGCCACCCAGGACAGTCCTAAGGCCAAAGAGTCCTATAGGAACTCATCCTTTAAACTTCCACATTCGATTTCAACCCTCTAGGTGATTAGGGGTCTACAGTCAAGTTTGTGGAGTTTGCAGGGAGTTAAGAAGTGGTTTGAATTTCTAAAAGGTGGGTCCCAATTCTAGTCCTCTAAGATAGTCAAAGGAAAAGCCTAAGGCTAGATCCTAAGTACTAAAGAGAAGAAGAGAAGACCTCATCAAAAATGAGGTCAACAATAACCAATCCAGATCCAATTACCAACCTTATTAACTCAATGGGTCAAAACATGACCTAAAAAGTCAATTTTGGTTAAAATGATCAATTTTTGATCAAAAAACCAATGACATGTTTAAACCCCACAATGACAAAAATTAATCAAATTAATTTCAAAAAAAAAAAATATTTTGATTAGTTAAATTGGCTAATACTTTGATTTTCAATATTTTAATGAATCAAATGACATGATTAAATTAAAAGTCATAAAATGAAAAAATTAATCAAATAATTGATTTCAAAATTATTTTGATTAATTAATTGGCTAATGAATTAATTTTAAAAATTTAATTAATAACCTAATTAAATAAAATGAAAAATTAAATCAAAAGCCGTAAAATCACAAAATCCACAAATTGATTAAAAATAATGGAATTAATCAAATAATTAATTCCAAAATTATTTTTAATTAATTAATTGATCAATAATTTAATTTTCATATTTTAATTAATTACATAATTAATTAAATTGAAAAGTCATGAAAAGAGACAAAAATGAATTTTAATGACACGGATATTAATTAAATAATTAATTTGGAATTATTTCCAATTAATTATTGATTAATAAAATAATTTTCAATATTTAATTAATGACATAATTAAATAAATATGGAAATTAAAATGAAGAGGGCATTAAATGGAATTTTCAAAACCTATGACATATGGTTTTCGAAAAAATCTAAAACTCTTTTATGACATTGTTGACCTCATTTTTGGTGAGGTCTTTTCTCTCCTTAGTACTTAGGATCTAGCCTTAGGCTTTCCCTTTGACTATCTTAGAGGATTAGAGATGGCACCCACCATTTAGAAATTTAAACACCCCTTAACTCCCCGCAAACCCCACATGCCTGATTGTAAACCCTTAATTCATTTGGAGGGTTAAGATCAAATGTGGAGGTTTAAGGGATGAGTTCCCTATAAGACTCTTTGGCCTTAGGACTACCCTGGGTGGCGTGGTCTGGTGAAGGTTGACCTGAACACATTACACATTCACACACATTCAAAATCCTAAAACTATTCATGCCTAGCTTGACTTCCTGACTCATGTAGGTAATTCATATGGATGGAACTTAACCCCTAGGCCCTTGGCTAAGAGGGTTAGGAACAACATAGTGAATGCCTCCAATGAATCCTCTCATGGCTCTTATGGGCTTGATATGGCTTCATGATTCAACCAAAGTGATTCCATTATACTCAAATTTGATCAATCTTCATTTTTCTAAAGTTTCAATTTTTCACCCCCGGGGCCCTACACCCACAAAACCTACCAAATGCCCTTGAAACTACCCAAAATTTGTAAAATCACCTAAATTACCCAAAATTCCTCAAAATCAATCCTAAACATTTCCTCCCACTCAAATTGATCATCCATAGCTAAATATACCAAAAATTCTAAAAATACCCCCCAATACCCTCCAAATACCCAAAATGCCCTTCTTAGCAAAAAATTCCATAAATTCCGAAAATTCCCAAAAACTTTCAAAAAATCCCAAATATTCCCAATTTCATTTTGTTCAACTACACCATGGGACAATTTTGTTAATTTAACCCACTTTTACCAAAACCCCCAATTTGACCCATTCTTAACCTAGGTAGAGCCAATGTCCCACTAAACCAACCCAATTGATCTCAATTTTGGTCCAATTCAATTATAAACTTAAATTAAATATTCCCAATGTTAATTTAGACCAAATTCAAGCCCAATTTGATTGACATTTGGATCCAATTTCAATTTGAAGCCTAAATCCCCTAAATTGGCCTAAACCCAAACCTAACCAAAATAAGCCCAAATCCCAAAATCAAAGCCCAACCAAACTTGAAAACTCTTTATAACACTCCCCTAAACATTTCTAAACATTAATTTTACATCAAATCTAAACTTAAACCAACATTAACCCAAGATAGCCAAAGTTAGCCCAATTTGACCAACCTTGGCCCCATTACCAAAAAGGCCCAAGTTAAACCTATTTCAATTCCAAATGACACCAAAACTTCTCCAAATCACTCATGCCACACTCCTAAACTAAACCCAACATTTTTTTAGCCCAATCTTTCACAAATCTCAATCCACCAATTTGTTTTCAAACTTAAAAGCCCACTTCCATAAAGCCTTTAAAAGCCCACTTTCCATCAAATTCAAAAGCCCAAAATCCATCCCCAAGCCCACATGAAACCTTTTCTTCATCATTCCTTTGATAATCCTATTTGACCAAAGTCTTAAACCATCATGAAATCAACCTATTTGTAGCATCATGACAAATCCCATCAAAGGAATCCAAATTTTTTAAAATTCCAAATAACCCTTTTCCATGCAAGTGAGCCAACCTTTTCCCAAGCCATGAGCAAGCCAAATGAAGCCATGGAGCCATGCATAAGCCATATGCAAGCCATGGGGAGCCCTTTCCACATCACCAGGCCAGTTATGGCAAGAAGAGGGGAGCCTTTCCTAAGCCTTCACTAAACCTTTTTTAACCCCATCAATGATACACTTAAACCAAAATTGGCCACCTCAACTTGGATGGGGACTTCACCACACATGTTAGGCTGACCCAAATGATCTCACATCAGCCTAAATCAAGCCTTGGTGAGTGAACCAAGCCAAAACCATGAATTGACCCAAATTGAACTAAAAATGCTCCTTACACCCATGCCATTTAAATCCTTGACTTTACACATGGCAATCCCAAAATGATTGCACCAAAATCAAACTCTGACCTCCCCTCCACCTAAACACATATTTTAAACCCACTAATCAACCCACATGGCCACCTAAAGCTCCACCAAAACACTTCTCTCATCTCTTGATTTATGACTTCCAAAACTAAACTTCTGCAACAACAAGGAGCTTAGAGCATGGTGGGCAGCACGGCCATCGTCATCAGGAAAACTCGGATCTACTTCAGCAAAACTTTCTTAGAATTAAATAACCAAGACATAGGACTTCGAGGTAGTTTGCCTAGTGCAAAATAAATCCTCAACTCTTCGTTAGGCATTTTCATAATCATATTATGCAAATTAAGCCCTAACTAGTCTTAGGATTCTGAGGTAGTTGTTTGGTACGACATAAACCCTCACATCTTCAAGGCTATTTGTATGATCATGTCATACAAATATAAGCCCTAATATATTAAAATTGGCAGGATTGCAATATTAAATAAACTCCTAAATTGAAACCAAACAGTAGGATTGTTTGAGAAGTTGTCAAGATTCTTCTTGGATCCTCAGCTTCTCCTACTTCTTTTTCTTTGGAGTCTTAAAATAAACTTTTCCAAATTTGATATATTCCCTATTGAAATTTCCAAAACTCAAATCCTTTGAAAACCTTAAACTTTGAAATTATTTAGAGCAAAACCACTGATTATTATCGAGAGTTTTCTTAAATGATTACAGTCATTTAAGATGTAATTAACTATAGGGGCTTGCCCTTATAGGGAACTTTAAGAACCCAGGTATTATAAACCCTGCTTAATTGATTTATATTAAGCAGGGGAACTTGTCGGCTTATAAAATTGGTTCGCAGACCAAACAAATGTCACAAATCATCTAGTTTATTTAATCGAGCCCCATCATCAATCAGTGTGACTATTCTTCGGGATAGATATATGGTTTGTGGTGTGGTGCTCGTTTATATAAACTATTTGGGATGTGAGATCGGTTTGATTTCATATCTTAAAATTTTCAAACTTAAAATTATTTTAAAAATCAAATGCTATTTTTCAAACTGTATATATATATATATATATTTAAATTAAATTTAAAATTTAAAATTCGCTGACAATTTCTGTAGGCGACCTTTTTTTTTTAAATACAACACACAACCTAAAAATATGCCGACAGACATCAAACATTATCCATTAAAGAAAAATCAATTCATAAATCACTCACATGTAACCATGGTAAAAGCCATCATGACATGAAAAATTAGGTGGCAAAACCATGGTAATTTAAAGTGTGAGGTGTCTTGCCTTGGTGAGGTTAGTTTAGCCACCTCCCTAGCCATCCAATAGAGAGGAGACAAAGCTTTAACCATCCTTCACACCATGGTTAAAACCATCATAATATTTCATGAAAAATATTAAGAGAGGGGCTAATGTGTCACCACCACATGAAATGGTAAATGAGGTGTTGCAAGGAGAGGGTCTCAACCATTTGAGTCACCATGAACCTCCCACTTAGCCAATGGAATGGAAACAAAGAGGCTAAAATCCATCATGACAAGATTTAAGCCAAAATTGCCATGAAATGTGCACTTGCTTAAGTGACAAAATTCTCATGGAGGAAGAAGAGATGAAGCTTGGTTTACATGGGGGAGGTTGTACTCTACAGCCCTAAATATACCATGGTTAAATCTAAGCCAACCAAGGTTAATCCATAGCCATTCATGGCTATAAATACCCCCTTGGCCAAAATATCCAAGAGGAGAGAATTAACCCATTGAATCCAATAGGCTGCCCATATCCCTTGGCTCCCAACACAAAAAATCTTCCTGGGGACCTCAGCAACCTATTCTAACCAAGCCCAAGTGTCAGCGAATTTAAATTTTAAATTTGATTTAAATATATATATAATTTAGAAAGTAGTATTTGACTTTGAAAATAATTTTAAATTTGAAAGTTTTAAGATATGAGATTAAACCGATCTCACATCCCAAATAGTTTATATAAATGAGCACCGCACCACAAACCGTGTATCTATCCCTAAGGATAGACACACCGCTCGAGGGTGGGGCTCGATCAAATAAACTAGAAGTTTTGTGACATCCGTTTGGTCCGCGAACCAATTTTATAAGCCGACAAATTCCCCCGCTTAATATGAGAGTATTAAACGGGGTTTATATTACTACAGGTTCTTTAAAATTCCCTATAAGGGCAAGCCCCTATAGTTAATTACATCTTAAGTGACGGGAATCACCTAAGAAAACTCTCGATAATAACCAATAATTCTGCTCTCAAGAATTTCAAAGTTTAAGGTTTTTTAAAGATTGAATTTTGGAATTTCAATAGGGAATGTATCAAGTTTGGAACATTTTATTTTAGGAGTCCAAAGGAAGAAAGGTAGGAGAAATCACTGATTCGAAGTGAACTTCGGTAATTTCCCGACTATCCTATTGTTTGGCTTGAATTTAGGAAAGTCCTAATGTTTATTTAGTATTTCAATCTTGTCAATTTTAATTAATTAGGGCTTATATTTGTATGATAAAATCAAACAAATAACTTTAGAAGATGTGAGGGTTTATTGTCGTATCGGACGACTACCTCGGAATCCTAAGACCGGTTAGGGCTTAATTTGCAATGCAAATGCCTAACAAAGAGGTTGAGGATTTATGTTGCATTAGGCGAAGCTACCTCGAAGTCCTATGGCTTTGTTGTTTAATTCTAAGAAGGTTTTGTTGAAGTAGGTTCAAGTTTTTTGATGACGATGGCCGTCGTTGCCTACCATGCTCCAAGCTCCTTGTTGTTGCGAGAGGTTTAGTTTTAGAAATCATAAATCGGGAGATGAGAAAAGTGTTTTGGTTTAGAGAAGTCTTAATTTCCAAGTGTTTTGTATTTTGATTAAAACAAATCTTAAAGTTGATTATAACGACACCTAGGTTAAGATCCCACGGTTCCATCCTTCCGGCATCATTATTTTTATCGGATTCACTTAGTCCAAATGAATTTGCTAAACTCAACTGAATGAGTTCCACACTTTCATTTAGACCGTGGGAAATCCCGTTAGCAACACGTAGGTTACATCATCCGAGGTATTCCCGATCATCCAACGGGACGTTTTAATTTAGTTGCAATTGTAGTTTTGTGTTACGTTTGTGATTAAATTTTGAGTTGTTTTATATTTTGAAATGTTGTGGCGGTGAATTTTATCTTGCAATGACTTTTAACTTAGTTTTGGTTTCAGTTTTAGGGACTATCCTAAAGGTGTGGGTTTTCATGCAACAATTGTTTTATCATGCAAGAAAAGTAAAGTGCATCTGCAATAAAGTAAATTGCAGGGAAGTAAATTGCAAGAAAGTAAATTGCAATAAAATAAAAGCGTACCGGAGGGTCTTCCCGTCATCCGAAGCTACACTTAAAACACAATTAGAATATTTAAGCAAGTTCCTAGGTAAAGCTAAGGGAAAGGTTATGGTTTTCTACCAAATTCCTAATCCTATAGCTAGTCATCTCCTATGACGTCTAGGTTCTTTGTGTTTTTTTGTTTGAAGACGATTTTCTTCATCAAAGAACAATTAAGTCCAATTGTTCTTATAAATATCCTATCATATTGAGGAAGTGCTTAAGAAGAATCTCAAACATCTTTTCAATATTTCTAGGATTGTTTTAAGTCCAAATGAATTTAATTATATAAATGAATCAAACGTCCAAGGTTTTCAAGTTTTGTTAACTTGCCCAGTGAATTAAGACATTTGAATATCTTATGAGTGAAGTAGCACTTCATTTAATGTTTCATTTAGAAGTTATAATAATCAAAGCTTTCAAGGGTAAATTAGTATTCAAATGATTTGATTTAAGTTAAAGGGTTTAAATTTGGAATAGTGTTCGAGTTGCTTTAGATTTATTTTGAATTCTTTATGTCTTAGGTGATGTTATATTTAATTCAATTTAATTTGATAGAGTTTTAATTTAATTTAATTTAATTTAATTTGATTTGATGTTTAACTAATTTGATTTGATCTAATTTAATTTAATTATTTAATTTAATTTAATTATTTAATTTAATTTAATTTAATTTAATTTAATTTAATTATTTAATTTAATTTAATTTAATTTAATTGTTTAATTTAATTTAATTTAATTATTTAATTTAATTTTAATTTAATTTAATTTAATTTAATTTTAATTTAATTGTTTAATTTAATTATTTAATTTAATTTTAATTTATAATTTTAATTGAGATTTTAAGTCTTTTAATATTTTGAATTTGAATTATCATTTTAATTAAGAGTTGAATATTAATGAGATGATTAATTTAGGGATTTTTAAATTAAAGAATAAATCTCTTCCTAATAAATATCCCTTATTTTATTAATTCCAATTTTATTATTCTTCCAAATTTAATCTATTATTTAATTAAAGTTTAATCATTTTAAAATTATTTAATGGGTTTCTACCCTTTAATTATTTAAATTTCAATCATCCAAACCAGATTAAGATCAAATATTTTACTTGTTGATTTTTTATTAAACCTAAAGTTTTAATTAAGGGTTAAAAGTTTAATTACCATTTTACCCCTTAAACTTAATAATTTCATAACTCACTAAATTGAACACAAATGAATTTGAAATTTTTATGTGACTTCACTCATATGTCAATAAAGACATAAGAGAAGAAAATGCGATTTTTCTGTATTTAATTTATTTATATAATTATTTTTGGTGAAAATAGAGATTTTCGAGGAAAATTTGACAACATGACCAAAGGAAAGTTTCTGTCCTTAAGAAAATTCGGGGACATTCCTAATGACCAGAGAAGCACTTGGACCAATTTTGGTGATTTTTTGAATTATATTATTTTTATTATAATTATTTTGAGTTTTGGAGTGTTAATTAATTTAAAAATAAAATAAATGTTGAAAAATGGATTTTATATTTTTCAAAAATCTCTCTGATATCAAGGAAACTAGAGAAACAAATTTTGCAATTTTCTGATTTTTTTATGATTTATTATAATTATTTTAGTGAAAATGCTAGAAAATACATTTTTTTTTAATTTTAAAATTACCTTAAAACTTTAAAATTCAATATCTCACTAAATAGACCTAGGAAAAATGTGGGATTTGTTCCTAAATGATTAAAATTCAAAATGTGACATTTTGGTGAATTTTATTATTTTTGTGATTTTTATTATTTTTTAATTATTAAAAATATTAAAATATTAATAAAAATCAACTTTTTCAGAAAATTGAAATTTTAATTTTCTTAGATTCCCCTGATATCAGAGAGGCTCCAAAACCAATTTGGTGAATTTTTTAAAAAGTATTTTAAAAGTTATGAATTTTTAAAGTTTAAAATGGCTAAGTGGCTTAATTAACCCAATTAGTGGGGCTAACCAAGTCCAATTGACTTCAAATTTTTATGGTGGGTTCCTCTGATCCTAAAGGTCAGTGGAGAATTGATTTCAAGTCAATTTGATGCCTGGTTAATTCTAATTAAATAAAGACCTATTTTGGGTGTTTAAGCCGATTAGGGTTGTTTTAAATGAACTAAGTCAAAACCTATTTTTCCTAGGGTTCTCCGGTCATAAGGAACATCACCAAATTTTCCTAGAATTTATTTCACAACATGCTATTTTTGGGAATTAAAATACTCAAAACGAGCAACATGCATTTGAAAAATAAATAACTTTTCACAGAGATGGCCTCCGACCTTGGAAAATTCGGGGAATGTTCCCAAGTTCAGAGGCTTCAAAAGCCCTATGGTCTCATGCCATGGTGAATTGTATACATGCATGGAGAATTAAATGTATGCAGAGAGTAAATAAATTATAAAAAATAAAATACTTGATGAAATTAAATGATTTCTTTTCCACATTATTCTCCTCTCGTTCATCGAGCAAGAGGGTATTTTTATTTTATTTTTGTATTTTTTATACACAAAGATATGGATTTTTAAAGTTTCGATATTTAATAAATACATTAAATACCCTATTTATCTACTTATCCACGCGGCGCCGACGAAACATCGGCGACTCCGAAGGGGTACGTGTCGAGCGCGATTGGGCGCGACCATCCGAGTCATCCGACCGGGCCCCGCGGTTCACGTAACATTCCACGGTCCGGCACGATCCGAATCGTCCGCTCGATACACGCGCGATCCAACGGCTCCCGGTCATCGTCTACGGCGGGTGTGCACCGTGACCGTCAACCTTCTAACCCTAATTTCTCACTCGATTCTCAACGGATTTTCGTGTTCTTATGCTCTATGGATTCATCTTGAAGAGACGAACACATCCATACGGTAAACATGCATTTAAATTGACTCAAATTAAAATGAGAATCTCTGGAAGCTCGGGAAGAAGAGGGAGTTCATACCTTTGCTCAGAGAAGTGAAGCTTCGATCTGAGAGTTGTTACACCTTCGATTGGATCCTAGTAAGCTCCAGATGAAGTCTCCCGGTGCAGTGACTTGTCTAGGTTGGACTTCGACCACGGCCGATCACAAAGCTTGGAGGTCTGGAGCAAGCTGGGTGGCTCTAGAGATGGGGCTTTCGGTGGGGAACTTCTCCTCTTGGTCGAGTGAAGGTGTAGGACCAATCGATTTGGGAATTGGCTCACCTGTGAAGAAGTGTCCTGGTTTTGGGCTAAAGTTTGAGCTCGAAATCGGGCTCGGCTAGAGGGAATTGGGGCTGGAATTCGGTGGGGATCGGGTGCTCTATGTGTGGAGAGTGATGCGGAGTGATTTTGGCGAGTTTCCTTAAGGTTTTTTTGGTTCAGCCTCTCTTTGGCCGAGAGGGTGAGGGGTTTAAATAGGCATGGGCGGAGGCTCTCCAGGGGAGTTTAATGGTTGGGATCGAGCTGCTGCGGTGAGGAGAAGAACAGTACTGCAATGGCCATTTGGAGTGAGGCGGCTCGACAAGGTGGAATTCCAAAATTTGGCTCCTCCCGAGGTTTCGGGCATGGTGTTTTCCGGCGATCGGGTGGCGGCCGGCCAGTGGTCGAGTCACCCTCGAAGCTCGAGTGGGTCGTGGCTGGAGGCTTGTGCGATCGATCGAGGTTTGACATGTGTAAAGGAGTTTGATTTAAATGGAATGGGAGAAGGCTCACTTTGGCTTGGTTTGGGTCAACCCACCATTTTGAGCTTGGTGCACCCTTCCAAGCTCTGATATTTGGGCTGAGGGAATCATTTAGGTCAGCTTAGAAGGAGTGGTGAAGTCTCCATCCATGATGAGGTGGCTAAACATGGTTTAGTGTGTGACATGATTAAGGTAAAAAAGGGTTAAAGGAGGTTTAAGAAAGAACCCCTCTTCTTGCCATAAATGGACTAATGACAAGTCAAAGCCCTCATGGCTTCATGTGGCTTGAGAATGGCTTGTTCATGGCTTCATTTGGCTTGGGAAAAGGTTGATTTGTTTCATGAAAAGGGTTTTAGAAATATTTGACATTTAGGGGGTAATTTGACATGTGGCTTGATTTGGAATGGTTTAATTGATGATTTTGAAACTTAGGGGTGATTTTGATCAAATGGATGATGAGGGGAAGTGTCATGTGGGCTTTAGGATGATTTGGGCTTTTAAAATTTAATGAAGATGGGCTTTTAAGAAGGTTTAAGGGAAGTGGGCTTTTAAGTTTAAGGATGTGTTCATGGAAGGGAATTTTTGTAGAAGTTTGGGCCAAATAGTTGTTGGTTTTGGTTTAGGGATGTTTCATGAATAATTTGAAATAGATTTAAGGTGGTTTGGGTTTGAATTGGGTTGAATTTGGGTTTATTTGGTAAATGGGCCAATATAGGTCCAAGTGGGCCAAGTTGGGCCAATGTTGGGCTAGGGTTGAAATTGATGTAGAATTATTGTTGAGAAGTGTTTATGGGAGTGTTTCAAAGAGGTTTTGGCTTTGGTTGGGTTTTGATTTTGAGGTTTGGGCCTATTTGGGTTAGGTTTGGGTTTAGGTCGAAATTGGGCCTTTTAACTTTGGGGTTGAGTTTGAGTGGGGTTTGGGTCTAAATTTTGGGCAAATCATGTTAGTGTTTTATTTTTGGGAATGTTAAGGAAGGTTTAGAAAAGATTTGGGGTTAATTGGAGTTGAATTGGGTTAGTTTGGGCTAAGTTTGAGTCATGGGTCCAAATTGGGCTTTAAGGCCAAAAGTGAGATTGGATCCAAATGTCAATCAAATTGGACTTGGATTTGGTTTAAATTGGTATTGGGAATGTTGAATTGAAGTTTAGAATTGAATTGGGCCAGAATTTGGGTCAATTGGATAGGTTTGGTTTAACATTGGGTTCACTTTGGGTTAAAATGGGTCAATTTGGGGGTTTTGACAAAAGTAGGGTAAATTGACAAAATTGGCCCATGGTGTAGTTGGACAAAACGAAATTGGGAATATTTAGGATTTTCTGGAATTTTCTGGGAATTTTCTGAATTTTTTGGATTTTTAGGCCAAGAAGGGTATTTTGGGTATTTGAAGGGTATTGGGAGGTTTTCTTGGAATTTTTGGTATTTTTGGATATAGATGGTCAATTTGAGTGGTGTAGAAATGTTTGGGAATAATTTTGAAGAATTTTAGGTAACTTGGAAATTTTGCAAAAATTTGGGTTTCGAGGTTTTGGGTAGGTTTAGTAGGTGTAGGGCCCAGGGGTCGAAAATTGAAAATTTGGGAAATTGAAGATTGGGTGGATTTAGGTGGAAAGAAATCATTTTGGTTGAGCCATGAAGCCATATCAAGCCCATATGAGCCATGAGAGGACTCATTTGAGGCATTCACTATGTTGTTCACAACCTCTTAGCCAAGGGCTCGGGGGTTAAGGACCATCCATGTGAATCACCTACATGAGTCGGGAGGTCAAGTTGGGTATGGGTGTGGTTTTAGGAAGTGTGTGGAAATGTAGTGTGTAAGTGTAGTGTGTATGTAAGTGTATGTGTAAGTCGGCCCCTTCACTGAGACCAGCGCCAGCAGGGCGATCCTAAGGCCAAAGAGTCTATAGGAACTCATCCTTAAAACTTCCACATTTGATTTCAACCCTCTAGGTGATTAGGGGTCTATAGTCGAGTTTGTGGAGTTTGCGGGGAGTTTAGAAGTGGTTTGAATTTCTAAAAGGCGGGTCCCGATTCTAGTCTTCTAAGATAGTCGAAGGAAAAGCCTGAAGGCTAGATCCTAAGCACTAAAAGAAGAAGGGAAGACCTCATCAAAAATGAGGTCAACAAATGGACCCCCAATAGGTGTGGTGAGTCGACGGAGCACACGCGCGTATTGGTGTTGACCGAAGCGATCAGCAAACCAGACACAGATGTCCAGTGACGAACTTAGGACGAAGTAGAAGAGTTTACGCGGGGAGTGTCGAGTATATCTCCGGAACCGTAGATTCTTGAACTCTCGCTGGGGAAAGGAAAAGGAGGTAAATCCCAAATCACATGACCTGGGGAATTTCGATTTAGATTTTATTTTGTTTTAGATTTTTATGTGTGAGTTTAGATTTCAACTTGGAGAGTTTTTTTTTTTTAGATTGAAGTTTTGTCAAAATTAATTTGAGGGATTTGATTTGAAATGAAAATTGGAGTTACGAGGTTTTAGATGTAACATCTCCAATCCTCGAAAGAAAATTGAATTGATTAGATTGAATCGTTGCGATGAGAAGAGATCTCGGAGCAAAGTGGTGTTGGATGTAAAATCCTTAACCTCGAGAGTTTGATTTTTGATGTATTTCATCGCAATAGGGAAAGAATCCTAAAGCAATGCGGTCTCGGATGTAAATCCTCGACCGAAAAGTTTGAATTTTGATGTATTTCATTGCGATAGGGAAAGAATCCTAAAGCGATGCGGTCTTGGATGTAAAATCCTCGACCCAAAAGTTTGAATTTTGATGTACTTCGGTCTGATAGGAAAAGAATCCTAAAGCGATGCGAGTCTTGGATGTAAAATCCTCGACCCAAAAGTTTGAATTTTGATGTACTTCGGTCACGATAGGAAAAGAATCCTAAAGCGGTGCGATCTTGGATGTAAAATCCTCGACCCAAAAGTTTGAATTTGATGTATTTCGGTGCGATAGGAAAAGGATCCTAAAGCGGTGCGGTCTTGGATGTAAAATCCTCGACCCAAAAGTTTGAATTTTGATGTATTTCGGTGCGATAGGGAAAGAATCCTAAAGCGAGTGCGAGTCTTGGACGTAAAATCCTCGACCCAAAAGTTTGAATTTGATGTATTTCGGTGCGATAGGAAATGGATCCTAAAGCGATGCGGTCTTGGATGTAAAATCCTCGACCCAAAAGTTTGAATTTTGATGTACTTCGGTGCGATAGGGAAAGAATCCTAAAGCGATGCGGTCTTGGATGTAAAATCCTCGACCCAAAAGGTTGAATTTGATGTATTTCAGTGCAATAGGAAAAGGATCCTAAAGCAGTGCAGTCTTGGATGTAAAATCCTCGACCCAAAAGTTTGAATTTTGATGTACTTTAGTACAATAGGGAAAGAATCCTAAAGCAGTGCAGTCTTGGATGTAAAATCCTCGACCCAAAAGGTTGAATTTGATGTATTTCGGTGCAATAGGAAAAGAATCCTAAAGCGATGCGGTCTTGGATGTAAAATCCTCGACCCAAAAGATTTGAATTTGATGTATTTCGGTGCTGATAGGAAAAGAATCCTAAAGCAGTGCAGTCTTGGATGTAAAATCCTCGACCCAAAAGTTTGAATTTGAATTTGATGTATTTCAGTACAATAGGAAAAGAATCCTAAAGCAGTGCAGTCTTGGATGTAAAATCCTTGACCCAAAAGTTTGAATTTTGAATTTGATTGAGACTTGAAATCTGGAAAGATTGAATTTGGAAATTTGGAAATTTGGAAGGATGAGTTTGAACTCGATTGAAGTTTGATTTAAGATTTGATTTGAAATTTGGAAGATCAAATTTGAAATTTGATCGAGATTGGATTTGAAATTTGATTGAGAATTTGATTTGGAATTTGTAAAGATGAAATTTGATTTTGAAGTTTGGAAAGATGGAATTTGAGATTTGTGTTGATTTCGTTTATCTTTTAATGGTTCAAATTTTATTTTATCGTTTATTTAGTGTTCATGTGAACTTGGTGTTTGTCATTTTTCAGATTTTTTTTAGAAAGTTTTCTTTTATTCTCTTTTTTTTTGTTTTATTTCTTTTCTGTTCTTTGTTCGAAGTTCATTTAACTTTAATGGCGTTTCCCGATCAATTTGCACAAAAGAGGTGAAGGCCAAAAACGTGACATGGTCACTTTCATTCCAATCATGTTGAAAATACGTCGTACAACTCGATCCGGAATATATTTCATACAATCCATGTAGACTCAAAACGGATCGTGTATGATCTTTGTTGATTCATCGAAAAGAATCATCTGTCAAAATCCATGTCTGAATAGTGAGGTACATGGTCAATAACATCACCTTCCAAGCCATCCTTGGAAAGGATGTACGTTGGAGGTGTGATATTTCCCATGTAACTCACAGCTCGTACGGCCGGAGGTTCTCTAGCTACGGGTGCAGTTGGAAATGGTAAGGTATCTTGCTTGTCGTCCATTCTCCCGAAGGTAAGCGAGATTCGCTCCATCGGCACTCCGGTATGCAATGCTTTGCGATATCCGCTCCGTTACCCTGCAGTATCATGACGGAACCCACCGGTAAAGGTATCTTTCTCGGCCCTCGGAACTCACCCGGGCCTCGCTATCCGGAGGTCGGATCCGAACATGATGTTACACTCATTCAAGAAAGAGACCGTGCGAAAGGTCCGACGAAGTCGTGATGATCGATATGTGGGGGTATGCGGTCACCTCGTTTGTAGATGTTGATAATGCGATTATTGGGTATGCAATCCGCTGGCGGTACCCTCCATGTTATCAATCTTTTTACCATTCTCTCGATGACTAATGGCATTGGATCTACTTGCCCATGACGGAGTATCCCGGTGGGTTTCCCTTTCGTCTTCGGCGAAGTTGTAGCAACATCCGCATTGTATTGTGATTCTTCCTTTCCCTGGCATCCATCTTCGGGGTTCCGAGTATGTGTTTTCCCTCGGGCGGCTCGCTCGGCCCATTCTTTTCGGATCCCGGATACGATCCACGATTTGCTGTTGTTCATACTCCGAGAATACGTCGGTGTGTAGCTCGAGGCCTTCTAGTATGTTGATTCTTCTTCCTTTAATTCTCTCGAAGTATTCGAAAGTTTTCTTTTCAACATTCGCATTCTCTCCGGCTCGTATTCCGGAATGATCTGCAGATGGCGAGGCCTTGTGACATATTGTGGGATATCCGGTTCGATCCCTTCACGTTCCCTCGCATACCTTGGCTCCTCGAGGATGATGCTCGTCGGGACATCCCCGGGGTTGCTTCCGCAACAAGGTCATGCACTGCCTGGTGGTTCTATCCGGTGGCGTGGTAGCCTTCTTTCTTCGATCTTACGGAGATTTCTCCGGTTCTTTACGTTATTCTAGGAGCTGGCCTCCTTTCTTCGAGTTCCGGTGAACCGGTGTCCTCGAAATGTGAGTGTTGGCATTAGCAATTGTCTCGTCGCGTCGGTTCGCGGCTAGTTTTGTTAACATCTTACGGATACGACGATTCTTATTCCTTCGTTGCGTGGGCGTGAGAGTAGCCCTCCGAACTTCTTGAATCTCTGCGGGCGCGGCGGCTGACAAGCCTGCCCTCCGCTGTAGCGACTACGGACTTCATTTTCTTGTCTTCTTCAGTGTTTGCTTTTCTTTTCTTGTTGTTGGATTGGTGGCTTGGGCCACCCACTTTCATCACTGTCTGCCCGGGTAGTTCTTCTCGGTTAACTGGGACCCAGTCACTTTCCTCGTCTTGTAGAGCCTGTCGGTGCGAAATGCGAGTCAATCTCGATTATCGCTCCATCTTTCACCCTCTTTTCATCGAGTGCGAGGCTTACGCCATTCTTAAAGTTCAAGACCAACCGCCCGTTCGACATTTCCCTGCGAAAAGACAAGGAAAAGGATCGAGGGTACATACTTAAGAACAAGAACATTAAGAAAATGTTTATTAAAGATACATTTTTTATTATTCTTATATTTTGAAATTTAACGAGGAATGAAGTAGGATAAGATGAGGGAAGAGATTTTGATTTGAAAAAGAAAACAAGGAAAACTTAATTATCATGATTTTATTTATTTTAGCACATTTTATTATTTTTTGGGTTCGGACCCGATCATAAGTAATTACTTCGCCGTGTTTCTTAGGGATGAAGAATTCATTCCTTCGAAACATCGGGTAGCGTAATACTTTTTCAAGTATCATCCGTTGATCGGAAGCATATGTCGTTCTCCCTGGCAATTCACTAGGCGGTAGGAACCTCCCGAGTATACTTGCTTCAACCACGAACGGTCCTTCCCGAGTGGGTTCAAATTTTCCTCCTATCTTGCGGTGTACAAGAATAGGTCTCTTGAGAACGAGAACTAAGTCACCAACTTTGAAGGTTCTCGGGCGGACCGGTTTGTCATGGGCCCGAACCATTTTAGCTTGGTATAGTTCTAAATTCGTTGCGGCTGCAAGTCTTTTCCCTTCCAAGCTTTCTAATTCTTAAGTCGTAGTACGGCATTTTCTTCGTCGTGATCTTGTTTGCAACTGCAATTCGAGTGAAGGAAGGCTGAACCTCTAAAGGTAACACTTGCCTCGGACCGATACACCGGAGCGTAAGGTGTAGCTTGAGTAGGAGTTCGAAGGTTGTCGGTAGGCCCATAAGGCTTCTAACAATTTCTCGTGCCAATTTCTCTTATTATCGTTCGGGGTTTTCTTTAAGATTTGAACGAGAGTTTTATTAAAAGCCTCGGCGAGACCGTTTGCTCTTGGGTAGTAAATTGTCGAGTATCGCCGGTCGATTCCGTGTCTCCCGACAAAATTGTTGATTTGTGTACTTCCGAATGCTGACCCATTATACGAGATGATCTGCGCGGCACTCCGAAACGGTAGACAACTTGGTTCTTGAAAAGCGTAGCACGTGGTGTGCTTTCACTTCTCTAAGTGGAGCTGCCTCTGCCCACTTGGAAAAGTAATCCGTAGCCGCAAGAATAAAGCGATGTCCTTTTGAAGATGGTGGTTCTATCGGACCCACTATATCCGTGCCCCAACATTCGAATGGCCACGACGCAATTGTCGGGTGCGGAACATTTGGAGGTTGGTGTAGAACCACTCCGTGCACTTGGCATTGGTGACGGCTCTTGGCGATTTTCATGCGGTCGGTCATCATTGAGGGCGAGTAGTACCCTAGTCTTTTAATTTTCATTTTCATCTTCGGACCCGACTGGTGAGCGCCACAGAGTCCTGAATGCACCTCTTTAACAATTTCACGGGCCTCGGACCCGCTTAGGCATCTTAGCCACATTTGATCAAAAGACCTTCTGTACAATGTGTTATTTATTAATGCGTAGGACAGAGTTCTTTTCTTGATCCGATGGGCTAGCGACCTATCGTCCGGTAGCTTTCCTGTTTGCGGGTAGTCGATCAATAGGCTGTCGCCAATCTTCGTGTTTTCACGTCACTCGCTTGCAACTCGATTCTTTTTCTTTTTCGATTTGTGTATTGTGTCTATGTCGAGCTTTGATAGGATCCGACGTCCGTGAACCGACACTTCCACCGATTCATCTTACAAACGAGCAAATTCTTTTGCGAGACGGGCTAAAGCATCTCGCTAAAGCATTCTCTTTTCTAGGAATTTTGTAGATTGTCACATTTGGAATCGTTCCAACAGTATGTATGGCATCTTGGAAGTATTGTTCGAGTCTTGGCTTTAAAATTCCGTATTGTCCGACGATCCGTTGAATGATTAACTCGTGAATCCCCGTAGATGTTGATGTCCGTTATCCCCATTTGAATGGTTAATTCCAATCCCGTTATGAGGGCTTCGTATTACGCTCGTTGTTTGTACACGGTTCCGTCGAGTGGTAGGAGTATCTTAACATCCCTCGCTCCGGTGTTATAAAGATTAGCCCGATTCCTACCTTACCGGGCACTATCACTTGCGATTCTTCGTCTTTGTGTGCTCGAAGATGCTCCGTCAAAATATAATTCCCAACGTCGATCGTCAAGGTCTTCTAGGTTCATTATTTGTTCATCCGGCGGATCGTCGTTGAGAGGAGATTCTGCCGGCAAAGGGTGTCTTTGCGAGAAAGTCCGCTAAGACTTGTCCCTTCACGGCACGCGAGAGGCACGAAAGTTATATCGAATTGCAATAATATCATTGACCATCCGGCAAGTCTGCCGGAAAGTGTTGGACGAGTCATCAAGTATTGCAATGGATTAAACTTCGAGATCGGAGTTGACCTTATGAGAAAGCATGTAGTGCACGAGCTTTTGAGCGGCGAAGATCGGGGCCAAACAATGCTTTTCGATTGCGGGATACCTTACTTCCGTCGGAAGTAAACGACGGCTTAAGTAGTAAAGAGAATTTTCTTTACCCTCATCATTGACACAGGCTAACGGGGCTCCGAGAGAGTCATCTAAAGCCGCGGTGTAAAGTATCGGCGGTCTACCCGAGGCCTGGGGTCGCTAAGACGGGAGGTGTCATTAAATATCGTTTAATGTCTTCGAAGGCCTTCGGCATTTCTCTTCCCAAATAAATTTGGCGTCCTTTTTAACTAGCGCCGAGAAAGGCCGACACCTACTCGACGGGTTTTGAGATAAAGCGTCGAAGATATGCCAACTTCCCTTGAAAAGATCGTAGTTGTTTTAAGGTTTTGGGAGGCGGCATTTCTAAGATAGCTTTAATCTTCTCCGGTCGATTTCAATTCCACGATGTCGGACAACGAATCCTAAGAATTTCCGGAGGTGACGCCGAAGGCGCATTTTAAGGGATTCATCTTAAGGTTAAATTGTCTTAATCGTTCGAAAACAATTCTCAAATCATACGAGGTGGTTTTCCTTTACTTTGCTTTTGATGACGACATCGTCCACGTAGCATTCGACTTGATTGTGGATGAGATCATCAAAAATTCTTGTCATTGCTCTTTGGTAGGTTGCTCCTGCGTTCTTCGATCCGAATGGCATCATTGTGTAGCAAAATACTCCGATCGGCGTTCGAATGCTTGTAAGCTTTTCATCTTCGGAGCCATTTTTATTTGGTTGTATCCCGAAGATCCATCCATGAATGAAAATATTTCATGCGTTGAAGCAATGTCGATCATTAATTCCGGGATCGGTAGAGGGAATTCATCTTTTGGACATGCCTTGTTTAAATCTCTCGAAGTCCACACAAATTCGATCCGACCATTCTTCTTTCCGTCGGCACCACATTGGCTAACCGAGTCGGGTATTGTTCTTCACGGACAAATTTAGCGTCTATTAGCTTTTTAACTTTGGCTATGACTTGTTGTTCGATTTCTAGACGCATTCTTCGGGACCTTGTCCGACCAGGAGCAGTAGGATCCACTCCTAGCTTATGGACCGCGACCCCAGGGCTAATCCCGGCATCTCATCATAGTTCCAAGCAAAACAGTCCTTAAATTCCATTAATAACTTGATTATTTCTTTGGAGTCTTCTTTGTTGAGTAAGGAGCTAACAAAGGTAGGTCTAAGCTCTTCGCTAGTACCTAAGTTAACTTCCGTTAACTCATCTATTGTGGATTTAATTTCTTCTTCAAATTCTGGTGGAGCGTCTCCAATTTGTAAATCTTCGAGTTCGTCTGTAGTTTCCATGCAATTTTCCTTAGGTTCGCAAGTGACAACCAAGCAAAATTCAGTATCGTCAACTGACCCTACTCGTGCCGAATCCGAGTCCATACTTTGAATTGGGTGGACGACCGGAATTATTCCATAACTTTTCAAAATGTTGAGATTGGCCTTTTGTCCATTGTCGAGGTAAGAAACCACGTTGAATTAAATTTTGAACACGGGGAGAGTACCACTCAAAAGGTAATTCCATTAATTCGATGAAGTGACATCTTCGAATTGTACATTATTTTCAGTTTTGGAGGAAGAAGCACCGCGGTAGAATTTGATCGGCTTTGCACGCGTCACTACGTACCTCTTTGACCTCCATACCCTCGATCTTATTAGAATGGATCAGAGTTAGGGTCATAGTATGTACGTAGTGGTTAATCTTCTCGTACATTGATTTGTATTCTTCGTTCTTTTCATCTTCGAGGGGGATCTTGTATTGCGGCTTCTTTCGACTTATTATTGCTGCTTCTTGCTTGATTTCTTTTTCTTCTTCAGAACTATCTTCCCAATCAACATTGATGGCTGGTTTCCTCTGTCCAATTGTCCTAGTGTCTCTACCACGGCCTCGTCCCCGGCCTCGACCTCGGATGCGAGTTGTGGAGAAACCTTCACCATCTCGCCGGGAGGGAGTGGTGAGTGACCGTTGGACTAGAACTTCGAGGTTCTTCGTTGTCCCGAACTTTCTTTGCTTCATTTGTTACGGTATCTCCGGAGAAGATTGTTTTCTTTGGCGGTGCATAATAAGCTGCATCTTCATGGATTCCAATCTCATGTACGGAGAATGGTTGTAAGTCGCCTTTGATGCACTTGTTCCCCTCCATCGTAATATTTGATGCATCGATGCGAGAGATGATGGTACCATCCCGTTTTCATGTATCCATGGTCGGCCTAGTAGAGCGTTGAACGATGTTTCGAATCGATTATATGAAATTTTGCGGTTGTCTTTGTTAAGTCACCGGTCTTCATCGATAGCGTTATTGACCCGAGGGCTCTTTCTCCTTTCCGGTTGAATCCTCTTAATAACATTTTGTCGGCCTCGAGCTCGCGAGCATCAATTTCCAAGTATGCTTAGTGTTCGAAGACTCATTATATTGATTGATGCTCCCGGATCCACCAATACTGCGGAGAGCGTAAACTTCCCGATTGTAACCGAAATGTACAACGGTCGGTTGTGATCGCTGTCCCAAGTAGTAGGTCATTGTCCGTGAAGGTAACACCTCGCTGTTCCTTTAATGAGCAAACCTCATCTAAGGAATCTCCGGCCATTTGAGCTAAGCAAATTTCCGGATCAAGTAAGGCCTTGATCAGAGCTTCCCTCATCTCCTTTGATAAGATGAGAGCATCGTAGATGCTCGGCTTGGTCGGTAGTTTCCTAAGATGGGCTAGCACGTTGTAGTCCACTTTGTTCTCCTGCGTCTCGGCTTCTTCTCGAATGGGTATTTCTTCTGCTGGGGTTGGTTCTTCTTGAACAACCACCTGTTTTCCTTTGTCTTTCGGACCCATTCTTGGAGGTAGAACTCTTCCACTTCTTAAGTTGACTTCTATAATTTCTTCTGAATTTAGTGTTGAGTTTGCCGGTGTCTCCTCCTGAATCGGAATGACAGGCTCTTCCGGATTATCTTCAGAATCTGAAGGCTCTAACTCTATCGTGATCTGGAGCTCCTCGAAACTCGCGGATAGATCCGTTGCTTGTTGAACTCTCGTAGCCTCCTTGATGGATGTCTTCCTCGTTATTCGATCGTCGAGATCGTGTATGATTCGAGAATTGTTGTTGGTATCGAAGTCGACGCCCGGATTGTCGCTAGTTACGTAATCGTTAGAAACGGTCGAAAACGTAGCCAACACCATTACCCTTATCATTATATGATCCCACCGAAGTGAGCGAGATAATCATACAAAATCGGAGGTTCGAGGGATTTCTCCCCGAATCGGAAACAACTATCCTAGGATAAGCGGCCCCTAGTCTAGCCTTAGGAATCTCGGTCCCCTCTTCTTCGTCGATTTTCTTCTTCTCTTCGATTGTCTCCTGTCGAGGTGGTTCTTCTATCGCAAGTGATAGTATCGGCTTAACAGGTCTCGAACTCGAATTGAAGCTCGCACCGAAGCGGTTCGGATGTTGTCTAAAATCTTCTTCGAAGATCTCGTCCGGTGCGGTAGTCCATCCATCGTTGGTTGCATAGGGATCTATCGGAATGACGGGATCGGTTGAGATAACATTGACGGAACCTCCTTTCTGGGGTTCCTTCATGTACTCCTTCGGGATTGTTATATTTCCTTTCCGAAGGTTGTCGTTGAGCCAACTCTTGAAGGTAATGCAGTCTTCTATCTTGTGCCCAAGCATCCGATGGTAGGGGCAAAGTTGGGATCACCTTTCTTGTTGACTTCCTCCGGTCTTTTGGGCTCGGCAGCTGGAAATCCGGAGTTTTCATTAAGGCTGCGGAACATCTTCGATACCGCTTCATTTTTGAACGGATATTCTCTCGCTCGAAGCTCCCTCGATGTACGTTGCGGACGAGACGGTTGTTCATACTCGCGGAGACGACCGATAGCTGGACCGGGGTTGCTTGGTAATTTTGTTGTGGTTGCTTCGCGGCCGTTACGGTGGTATTTGCATCGGTTGTTTGCCTTTGTCAACTGCTCGCAACGATCCCGGATTTCTTCTCGAAGGTCTTCACCGGCTACGCTTGTCCGTCTTGTCGGCAAAACTTAATTGCTTCGCCTCTTCTTGCAAGCTTCCGGCCTTGCTTAACAACTTCTCAAAAGTCTTAATAGTGAATCCCTTGAGGAGAAGTGCTATCGGGCCGTGAATGCTTTTAAGCAAGATGCCGATTGCATGTTGTTCTTGCAGTTGTGGTTCACACTTCATGCTTAAATTCCTCCATCGAAGTATGTAATCCACTAGAGTTTCATTCGGCCTTTGTTTCTCTACCACTAAATCACCTATAGTGATGTGGTGCTGAGCTCCGGCAAATCGCTTAATGAAGAGGCTCTCTAGCTCTGAGAATGTCTTCACAGAAGCTGTTGGGTAATTCGCATACCGGTCGAAGGCGATTCCCGACGGACCGTTGACGAACCGTCGGAAGAGTAGCGCATCGCTCCCGCCGGCATTGCAACAAGCGGCACGAAAGTGTGCAACATGCTTGTCGGGGGTTCCCGGTTCCGTCGAAGGTCTTAAACAGAGGTGGTACGAAGCCTTTCGGGTATTGGACAGCGTCGAATTCTTCCGGGTAAGGTCTACCCGTCCGAATGGATGTCCCGTTCTTCGATTGTGCTAAGGCTTCTCGCACCTGCTGCTCTACCAAGTTCTTGATATCTTTTTCAGGGACCATACTTTGTGTTGTGTCCTTTTTCAGCTGGTCATCCCCATTGACGGATGTAATCTCCTTTCCTCCGTCTACGATGTGAATGACCTCTGGGGGTGTCTCTCTATGTGGTTGTACTTGACTCTGGAGAGTGGCCAGAGCTATGGCCATCTCTTCCATCCTCTTCGCCATTTGAGCGATCGTGTCGTCCTTTTCCTGAAGCTGTCTCTTCATCAGTTCTGGCTCCTCTCTTTCTGCAGCTGCAGGAGCACCTTGAGAAGCTGATGAAGCTCGTGTCTCAACCATGTCGATTTCTGCATATTCGTTGTCGATCTCATCTTCGAACTTTTCTTCTCTTTCTTTTGCCAACTGTCGGATGTCGGTTCTCAACTTTTCCATGGCATCTTCTAGCGGAGCTTTCTGTGTATCTTTGTGGTTGTCATGCGATGGTTGTCGGGTCCTTTTTCACGAGTCCCCTTCATCGCGGTAGCACTTTCTTCGATTCCAGCCTCTCGGCGAGACTTTCTCTCTCGAGCCGCTCGTTTCGATCTCGATCGCCCCGTAGTGGGATGCCACACCATCCTTCTAGCGGCGAAGGTCTAGGACCGGATGTTACGTTGACGAAATGCCGGAAGGTGGTATCCTCCCTAATCCGTAATCCCGATACTACGACAGGCGGGCTAGCCTTCATTCTCTTGCTTGGCTTTTCTATCATGATGGCGGGCTCTATTCGGGGCCCAAGACGGGATTTGACTGGCACCCGCCCTATCCTTCGTAGAATTTCCGACACGAGGCAGTTTTCCTTCTTTGCTAGCTTTTCTACCAAAGTTTGCAGTCGAGCAAACGGCGTAGTTCTAGTTCTTTTCTTGCGGCTATCGTTGTAGTATGCGGGCCGAGGTAATGTGGCGGCAATCTTGCGAACATTCTCCTCATCCTCTCGCGGCGGAGAGGGGATGGAACCTGCTTCCTCCCAAAAGTGGTATGTAGTCGGGCAGTGGTGTATATTCTGGTAGCGGTGTATATTCTGGCAACTCTGGAATTTCCTCCAGGAAAGCAATCTCAGCAGCTCTGGCCTCTCTGGCAATCCTTCTATTTCTATTTCTTCTTTGGGTCTTTGTCAGCGACGGAATCTTTGAACTGGACCCAATTTCGAAAACAGAAGGTCTTACAGGAAGATCCGTACCCTCCACGGTAACAGGTTTACCATAGTTCTGGATTTCTTTCCCCTTTGATTTGGCAGAAGTCGGGGTAGGTGCAGAAACAACTAGACCAGTGGGGGTAGTAAGAACGGTCCTCTTGCGGACGGCGGTACTTCTCCTAATCGGGATCCTGCGAGGGGAGGAAACTCTTGGGTCGATCTAAGGTTGAACTCAAGCAGTGGCTCCTCAACTTCAGATACCTTGTTCGTCAGTGCAAAGAGGGAGACGTCGGTGACCTTGACGTTCGTGTTTTCAAATCCCTGTCCAAATCGGATGATCCCATTGTCGGGCAGCTCATCCTTATAGACAGCGAAGTCCAGTCCGTTGGTGAAGGAGAAAATCGGTTTCGGGGCTTCCATTTCGCAAGGTAGACTCCGGTTGTCGGTCCCGAGTTATGCTTCTTTTCTTCGGGACGAAAAGAAAGGAATTGAAAAGAGTCCGAACTCATTCTTTGTTCATGTATTTATAAAAAAGAATCATTTGTTAAAAGAATCACTTATTAGAGGGTTTGTTTATTTAGAACGGAATGTTCAAAGGTGTAGAGAAGGTAAGGAATCCGATTCAGAAGGGAAAAGAAAGTCTTAAGCAAGACTTCCCGACTCGAAAGATCACTCCTAAACTAACACCTATCGGGGGTCCACCCCACCTCAGAAATGAGGTAAAAGAATCTCGGAACCTCTCTGTTTAGGGGTGTCTAAACAGTGGCTCCTAAATCCGAGAGAATGTTGGCTATACTTGTTCAAGATAGAAATGAACATAGTATTCCAACGGAAAGAAGGGTAGTTTGATCCATTAGGGACATGGATACACTACCGATTTTTGAAAGCAGAATTATTTGATTATAATGGAGAGAGGAATCATCCCCAGCGGAGTCGCCAGAAAATTGTCGGCGAATTTAAATTTTAAATTTGATTTAAATATATATATAATTTAGAAAGTAGTATTTGACTTTGAAAATAATTTTAAATTTGAAAGTTTTAAGATATGAGATTAAACCGATCTCACATCCCAAATAGTTTATATAAATGAGCACCGCACCACAAACCGTGTATCTATCCCTAAGGATAGACACACCGCTCGAGGGTGGGGCTCGATCAAATAAACTAGAAGTTTTGTGACATCCGTTTGGTCCGCGAACCAATTTTATAAGCCGACAAATTCCCCGCTTAATATGAGAGTATTAAACGGGGTTTATATTACACGGGTTCTTTAAAATTCCCTATAAGGGCAAGCCCCTATAGTTAATTACATCTTAAGTGACGGGAATCACCTAAGAAAACTCTCGATAATAACCAATAATTTCGCTCTCAAGAATTTCAAAGTTTAAGGTTTTTTAAAGATTTAATTTTGGAATTTCAATAGGGAATGGATCAAGTTTGGAACATTTTATTTTAGGAGTCCAAAGGAAGAAAGGTAGGAGAAATCACTGATTCGAAGTGAACTTCGGTAATTTCCCGACTATCCTATTGTTTGGCTTGAATTTAGGAAAGTCCTAATATTTATTTAGTATTTCAATCTTGTCAATTTTAATTAATTAGGGCTTATATTTGTATGATAAAATCAAACAAATAGCCTAGAAGATGTGAGGGTTTATTGTCGTATCGGACGACTACCTCGGAATCCTAAGACCGGTTAGGGCTTAATTTGCAATGCAAATGCCTAACAAAGAGGTTGAGGATTTATGTTGCATTAGGCAAGCTACCTCGAAGTCCTATGGCTTTGTTGTTTAATTCTAAGAAGGTTTTGCTGAAGTAGGTTCAAGTTTTGTTGATGACGATGGCCGTGCTTGCCCACCATGCTCCAAGCTCCTTGTTGTTGCAGAGGTTTAGTTTTAGAAATCATAAATCGGGAGATGAGAAAAGTGTTTTGGTTTAGAGAAGTCTTAATTTCCAAGTGTTTTGTATTTTGATTAAAACAAATCTTAAAGTTGATTATAACGACACGGTTAAGATCCCACGGTTCCATCCTTCCGGCATCATTATTTTTATCGGATTCACTTAGTCCGGATGAATTTGCTAAACCGAACCGAATGAGTTCCACACTTTCATTTAGACCGTGGGAAATCCCGTTAGCAACACGTAGGTTACATCATCCGAGGTATTCCCGATCATCCAACGGGACGTTTTAATTTAGTTGCAATTGTAGTTTTGTGTTACGTGTTTGTGATTAAATTTTGAGTTGTTTTATATTTTGAAATGTTGTGGCGGTGAATTTTATCTTGCAATGACTTTTAACTTAGTTTTGGTTTCGGTTTTAGGGACTATCCTAAAGGTGTGGGTTTTCATGCAACAGTTGTTTTATCATGCAAGAAAAGTAAAGTGCATCCGCGATAAAGTAAATTGCGAGGAAGTAAATTGCAAGAAAGTAAATTGCAATAAAATAAAAGCGTACTGGAGGGTCTTCCCGTCATCCCAAGCTACACTTAAAACACAATTAGAATATTTAAGCAAGTTCCTAGGTAAAGCTAAGGGAAAGGTTATGGTTTTCTACCAAATTCCTAATCCTATAGCTAGTCATCTCCTATGACGTCTAGGTTCTTTGTGTTTTTTTGTTTGAAGACGATTTTCTTCATCAAAGAACAATTAAGTCCAATTGTTCTTATAAATATCCTATCATATTGAGGAAGTGCTTAAGAAGAATCTCAAACATCTTTTCAATATTTCTAGGATTGTTTTAAGTCCAAATGAATTTAATTATATAAATGAATCAAGCGTCCAAGGTTTTCGAAGTTTTGTTAACTTGCCCAGGTGAATTAAGACATTTGAATATCTTATGAGTGAAGTAGCACTTCATTTAATGTTTCATTTAGGAGTTATAATAATCAAAGCTTTCAAGGGTAAATTAGTATTCAAATGATTTGATTTAAGTTAAAGGGTTTAAATTTGGAATAGTGTTCAAGTTGCTTTAGATTTATTTTGAATTCTTTATGTCTTAGGTGATGTTATATTTAATTCAATTTAATTTGATTGAGTTTTAATTTAATTTAATTTAATTTAATTTGATTTGATGTTTAACTAATTTGATTTGATCTAATTTAATTTAATTATTTAATTTAATTTAATTATTTAATTTAATTTAATTTAATTTAATTATTTAATTTAATTTAATTTAATTTAATTGTTTAATTTAATTTAATTTAATTATTTAATTTAATTTTAATTTAATTTAATTTAATTTAATTTTAATTTAATTGTTTAATTTAATTATTTAATTTAATTTTAATTTATAATTTTAATTGAGATTTTAAGTCTTTTAATATTTTGAATTTGAATTATCATTTTAATTAAGAGTTGAATATTAATGAGATGATTAATTTAGGGATTTTTAAATTAAAGAATAAATCTCTTCCTAATAAATATCCCTTATTTTAATAATTCCGATTTTATTATTCTTCCAAATTTAATCTATTATTTAATTAAAGTTTAATCATTTTAAAATTATTTAATGGGTTTCTACCCTTTAATTATTTAAATTTCAATCATCCAAACCAGATTAAGATCAAATATTTTACTTGTTGATTTTTTATTAAACCTAAAGTTTTAATTAAGGGTTAAAAGTTTAATTACCATTTTACCCTTAAACTTAATAATTTCATAACTCACTAAATTGAACACAAATGAATTTGAAATTTTTATGTGACTTCACTCATATGTCAATAAAGACATAAGAGAAGAAAATGCGATTTTTCTGTATTTAATTTATTTATATAATTATTTTTGGTGAAAATAGAGATTTTCAAGAAAAATTTGACAACATGACCAAAGGAAAGTTTCTGTCCTTAAGAAAATTAGGGGACATTTCTAATGACCAGAGAAGCACTTGGACCAATTTTGGTGATTTTTTGAATTATATTATTTTTATTATAATTATTTTGAGTTTTGGAGTGTTAATTAATTTAAAAATAAAATAAATGTTGAAAAATGGATTTTATATTTTTCAAAAATCTCTCTGATATCAAGGAAACCAGAGAAACAAATTTTGCAATTTTCTGATTTTTTTATGATTTATTATAATTATTTTAGTGAAAATGCTAGAAAATACATTTTTTTTTAATTTTAAAATTACCTTAAAACTTTAAAATTCAATATCTCACTAAATAGACCTAGGAAAAATGTGGGATTTGTTCCTAAATGATTAAAATTCAAAATGTGACATTTTGGTGAATTTTATTATTTTTGTGATTTTTATTATTTTTTAATTATTAAAAATATTAAAATATTATTAAAAATCAACTTTTTCGGAAAATTGAAATTTTAATTTTCTTAGATTCCCCTAATATCAGAGAGGCTCCAAAACCAATTTGGTGAATTTTTTAAAAGTATTTTAAAAGTTATGAATTTTTAAAGTTTAAAATGGCTAAGTGGCTTAATTAACCCAATTAGTGGGGCTAACCAAGTCCAATTGACTTCAAATTTTTATGGTGGGTTCCTCTGATCCTAAAGGTCAGTGGAGAATTGATTTCAAGTCAATTTGATGCCTGGTTAATTCTAATTAATTAAAGACCTATTTTGGGTGTTTAAGCTAATTAGGGTTGTTTTAAATGAACTAAGTCAAAACCTATTTTTCCTAGGGTTCTCTGGTCATAAGGAACATCACCAAATTTTCCTAGAATTTATTTCACAACATGCTATTTTTTGGAATTAAAATACTCAAAACGGCAACATGCATTTGAAAAATAAATAACTTTTCACGGAGATGGCCTCGACCTTGGAAATTTCAGGGAATGTTCCCAAGTTCGGAGGCTTCAAAAGCCCTATGGTCTCATGCCATGGTGAATTGTATACATGCATGGAGAATTAAATGTATGCAGAGAGTAAATAAATTATAAAAAATAAAATACTTGATGAAATTAAATGATTTCTTTTCCACATTATTCTCCTCTCGTTCACCGAGCAAGAGGGTATTTTTATTTTATTTTTGTGATTTTTCTACACAAAGATATGGATTTTTAAAGTTTCGATATTTAATAAATACATTAAATACCCTATTTATCTACTTATCCACGCGGCGCCGGCGAAACATCGGCGGCTCCGAAGGGGTACGTGTCGCGCCGTGATTGGGCGCCGCCATCCGAGTCATCCGTCCCGGGCCCCGCGGTTCACGTAACATTCCCCGGTTCGGCGCAATCCGAATCGTCCGCTCGATACACGCGCGATCCAACGGCTCTCGGTCATCGTCTACGGCCGGTGTGCACCCGTGACCGTCAACCTTCTAACCCTAATTTCTCACTCGATTCTCAACGGATTTTCGTGTTCTTATGCTCTATGGATTCGTCTTGAAGAGACGAACACATCCATACGGTAAACATGCATTTAAATTGACTCAAATTAAAATGAGAATCTCTGGAAGCTCGGGAAGAAGAGGGAGTTCATACCTTTGCTCAGAGAAGTGAAGCTTCGATCTGAGAGTTGTTACACCTTCGATTGGATCCTAGTAAGCTCCAGATGAAGTCTCCCGGTCCAGTGACTTGTCTCAGGTTGGACTTCGACCACAACCGATCCACAAAGCTTGGAGGCTGGAGCAACTGGGTGGCCTAGAGATGGGGCTTTCAGTGGGGAACTTCTCCTCTTGGTCCAGTGAAGGTGTAGGACCAATCAATTTGGGAATTGGCTCACTTGTGAAGAAGTGTCCTGGTTTTTGGGCTAAAGTTTGAGCTCAAAATTGGGCTCAGCTAGAGGGAATTGGGGCTGGAATTCAGTGGGGATCAGGTGCTCTATGTGTGGAGAGTGATCTGGAGTGATTTTGGCAGAGTTTCCTTAAGGTTTTTTGGTTCAGCCTCTCTTTGGCCGAGAGGGTGAGGGGTTTAAATAGGCATGGCTGGAGGCTCTCCAGGGGAGTTTAATGGTTGGGATCGACTGCTACGGTGAGGAGAAGAACAGCTCGCGATGGCCATTTGGAGTGAGGCGGCTCGACAAGGTGGAATTCCAAAATTTGGCTCCTCCCGAGGTTTCGGGCATGGTGTTTTCCGGCGGCCGGGTGGCCGGCCGGCCAGGGTCGGGTCACCCTCAAGCTCGGAGTGGGTCGTGGTTGGAGGCTTGTGCGATCAATCGAGGTTTGACATGTGTAAAGGAGTTTGATTTAAATGGAATGGGAGAAGGCTCACTTTGGCTTGGTTTGGGTCAACCCACCATTTTGGGCTTGGTGCACCCTTCCAAGCTCGATATTTGAGTCGAGGAATCATTTAGGTCGGCTTAGAAGGAGTGGTGAAGTCTCCATCCATGATGAGGTGGCTAAACATGGTTTAGTGTGTGACATGATTAAGGTAAAAAAGGGTTAAAGGAGGTTTAAGAAAGAACCCCCTCTTCTTGCCATAAATGGACTAATGACAAGTCAAAGCCCTCATGGCTTCATGTGGCTTGAGAATGGCTTGTTCATGGCTTCATTTGGCTTGGGAAAAGGTTGATTTGTTTCATGAAAAGGGTTTTAGAAATATTTGACATTTAGGGGGTAATTTGACATGTGGCTTGATTTGGAATGGTTTAATTGATGATTTTGAAACTTAGGGGTGATTTTGATCAAATGGATGATGAGGGGAAGTGTCATGTGGGCTTTAGGATGATTTGGGCTTTTAAAATTTAATGAAGATGGGCTTTTAAGAAGGTTTAAGGGAAGTGGGCTTTTAAGTTTAAGGATGTGTTCATGGAAGGGAATTTTTGTAGAAGTTTGGGCCAAATAGTGGTTGGTTTTGGTTTAGAGATGTTTCATGAATAATTTGAAATAGATTTAAGGTGGTTTGGGTTTGAATTGGGTTGAATTTGGGTTTATTTGGTAAATGGGCCAATATAGGTCCAAGTGGGCCAAGTTGGGCCAATGTTGGGCTAGGGTTGAAATTGATGTAGAATTATTGTTAGGAAGTGTTTATGGGAGTGTTTCAAAGAGGTTTTGGCTTTGGTTGGGTTTTGATTTTGAGGTTTGGGCCTATTTGGGTTAGGTTTGGGTTTAGGTCAAAATTGGGCCTTTTAACTTTGGGTTGAGTTTGAGTGGGGTTTGGGTCTAAATTTTGGGCAAATCATGTTAGTTTTTTGTTTGTGGGAATGTTAAGGAAGGTTTAGAAAAGATTTGGGGTTAATTGGAGTTGAATTGGGTTAGTTTGGGCTAAGTTTGAGTCATGGGTCCAAATTGGGCTTTAAGGCCAAAAGTGAGATTGGATCCTAATGTCAATCAAATTGGACTTGGATTTGGTTTAAATTGGTATTGGGAATGTTGAATTGAAGTTTAGAATTGAATTGGGCCAGAATTTGGGTCAATTGGATAGGTTTGGTTTAACATTGGGTTCACTTTGGGTTAAAATGGGTCAATTTGGGGGTTTTGACAAAAGTAGGGTAAATTGACAAAATTGGCCCATGGTGTAGTTGGACAAAACGAAATTAGGAATATTTAGGATTTTTTGGAATTTTCTGGGAATTTTCTGAATTTTTTGGATTTTTAGGCCAAGAAGGGTATTTTGGGTATTTGGAGGGTATTGGGAGGTTTTCTTGGAATTTTTGGTATTTTTGGATATAGATGGTCAATTTGAGTGGTGTAGAAATGTTTGGGAATAATTTTGAAGAATTTTAGGTAACTTGGAAATTTTGCAAAATTTGGGTTTGAGGGTTTTGGGTAGGTTTAGTAGGTGTAGGGCCCGGAGGTCAAAAATTGAAAATTTGGGAAATTGAAGATTGGGTGGATTTAGGTGGAAAGAAATCATTTTGGTTGAGCCATGAAGCCATATCAAGCCCATATGAGCCATGAGAGGACTCATTTGAGGCATTCACTATGTTGTTCCTAACCCTCTTAGCCAAGGGCTCAGGGGTTAAGGACCATCCATGTGAATCACCTACATGAGTCAGGAGGTCAAGTTGGGTATGGGTGTGGTTTTAGGAAGTGTGTGGAAATGTAGTGTGTAAGTGTAGTGTGTATGTAAGTGTATGTGTAAGTCAGCCCCTTCACCAGACCAGGCCACCCAGGGCAGTCCTAAGGCCAAAGAGTCCTATAGGAACTCATCCTTAAAACTTCCACATTTGATTTCAACCCTCTAGGTGATTAGGGGTCTATAGTCAAGTTTGTGGAGTTTGCGGGGAGTTTAGAAGTAGTTTGAATTTCTAAAAGGCGGGTCCCAATTCTAGTCTTCTAAGATAGTCAAAGGAAAAGCCTAAGGCTAGATCCTAAGCACTAAAAAGAAGAAGGGAAGACCTCATCAAAAATGAGGTCAACACCAAGCCACAAGGTTAGCCCAATAGAGCCAATTTGATCAAAAACCAAAATCAGCCAAAATTAGCCACTTTCTAAAAATTCTCCCCCAAGGCTAGTTATAAAACAAAATTGGAGCAGGAAAGATCTTCCTTGGGAGTCCTATAAGCCAGCCATAAGGTCTAATCAAGCTTGATACACTTGTAGCCAAGGTATGGAATTATTTTCCCCAAAATAATTCATGTTTTCGAAATAGCATGGGTTATACTAGCCCAGAAATGTATCATCACCGTATAGATACAATCTATATGTCTAGATGATTCCATAAGTTCAAAAATCACTCAATTTCATTGAGAAATGAGTGAGATATTGAAGTTTGAAGTTTAACGGTTCGAAATTTTTTGAATTAAATGGGGAATTATCTCCGCCGTCCGTTCCCGTATTTTGGAACGGACGGTGCTGATTGCGCCATCCCGTATCCGCTATTCGGATCTGCACACGGGATCTTCCCGCTCTTCGATGCGTATGAGGACGCGTGGCGCGCTGTGGGTTTTTCTGGGTTATTTTAATTCAGGAAAACCATAAAAACTTCAAAAATCCATATCTTTTGATCCAGAGGTCACAAAAATAAAATAAAAATACCTCTAGAAAGCTCTTGAAGAGAAGAAAATTATGATACTAAAATTATAATTTTATTTTGAGTATTTAATTTTTAATTAATTAAATACTCTCTGGAGTATTTTAATTATTAAAAATTATTTACAAGTCAAAAAAATATGAAATTTTAGGGAATTACCTTTAAGTCCTTAAGCACATCTTCTGATTTTTCTAAGGCTAGGATAGCTCTCTAGGATATGATTTCCTAATTTCCATGATATTTTGTAATTATTTTCAAAAATAATTATAAAATTTGGAAAAATTGGAAAATTTAAATGCAATATGATTGAGAATATTAGGATAACAGACAACAATCCTAAAATAATAATTCTCAAGTCATCAAATCAATCTAAAAGACATTTTGAAACAAGGTTAGGATTTATTAATTTTAAAATTAATAATTCAAAACCTCCTCTTCACATATTTAATCCATCTCATCGTGGATTAAGCAAGTGATGTATCCAAACTCAAATGAATTCAAATCAAACAATAATTAGGTTTAAAGACAACTTAAACCTAGTTAAGTCATTAAACCTTAGGGTTTAAGACAAAAATCAAAACTTTAATTAAGTTTAAGGACATATTAAACTTGATTAACCCATTAAACCTTACCTAAATTAGGTTTAATCTAAAAATCAAATCTTTAATTAAGTTTAAGGACATATTAAACTTAATTAACTCATTAAACCTTACCTAAATTAGGTTTAATACAAAGAACAAACCTTTAATTAATTTTAAGGACATGTTAAACTTAATTATCACATTAAACATTACCTAAATTATGTTTAATACAAAAATCAAACCTTTTAATTAAGTTTAAGGACAAATTAAACTTAATTAACCAAAATTAAATTTTTAGTTAAGTTTAAGGACATATTAAACTTAATTAACCAATTAAATCTTACCTAAATTAAGTTTAATATAAAAATCAAACATTTTAATTACGTTTAAGGACATATTAAACTTAATTAACCAAAATTAAATCTTTAATCAAGTTTAAGGACATATTAGACTTAATTAATCAAAATCAAACCTTTTAATTAAATTTAAGGACATATTAAACTTAATTAACCAATACCAAACATTTTAATTAAGTTTAAGGACATATTAAACTTAATCAACCAAAATCAAATCTTTAATTAAGTTTAAGGACATATTAAACTTAATTAACCCATTAAACCTTACCTAAATTTGGTTTAATACAAAAATCAAACATTTTAACTAAGTTTAAGGACATATTAAACTTAAATAACCAAAATCAAACCTTTAGTTAAGTTTAAGGACATATTAAACTTAATTAAACCATTAAATCTTAACTAAGGTTTAATCAAACATAAACCCTAATTAGGTCTAACCCATTAGACCTAATTAAACCATTAAACCTTAACTAACTAAGGTTTAATCAAACATAAACCCTAATTAGGTCTAACTCATTAGACCTAATTAACCCATTAAACCTTAACTAACTAAGGTTTAATCAAACATAAACCCTAATTAGGTCTAACCCATTAGACCTAATTAAACTATTAAACCTTAACTAACTAAGGTTTAATCAAACATAAATCATAATTAGGTTTAACCCATTAGACCTACTTATATCATTAAGCCTTAATTAACTAAGGTTTAACAAAAACCAAACATAACTTAAGTATAACCCATATTAGACTTAAGTTAAATCATACTTATATTCAACCTAATTCAACCTGACTTGAACCTAAGTCTAATCCAAACCTAACTTAAGTCTAACCCATAATAGACTTAAGTCAAACCAAACTTCAGTTCAACCTGACATGAACCTAACTCAAACCTAACTTAAGTCTAACCCATAATAGACTTAAGTCAAACCAAACTAAGGTTCAACCTGACATGAACCTAACTTAAACCTAACTTAAGTCTAACCCACATTAGACTTAAGTCAAACTACACTTTGGTTCAAACCTAACTCAAACCTAACTTAAGTCTAACCCACATTAGACTTAAGTCAAACTACACTTAGGTTTAAACCTAACTCAAACCTAACTTAAGTCTAACCCACATTAGACATAAGTCAAACCAAACTTAGGTTCAACCTGACATGAACCTAACAGAAACCTAACTTAAGTCTAACCTACATTAGACTTAAGTCAAACCAAACTTAGGTTCAACCTGACATGAACCTAACTTAAACCTAACTTAAGTTTAACCCACATTAGACTTAAGTCAAACTACACTTAGGTTCAAACCTAACTTAAACCTAACTTAAGTCTAACCCACATTAGACTTAAGTCAAACTACACTTAGGTTCAAACCTAACTCAAACCTAACTTAAGTCTAACCCACATTAGACTTAAGTTAAATCATACTTAAGATTCAACCTGACATGAACTTAAGTCTAACCCAAATCCGACATAAACCTTAATTAAGTCTATTCCATTTGAAGTAATTAAATCATTAAACCTTAATCAACTAAGGTTTAAATAAACATAAACCATGATTAAGTCTAATTCACTAAGACTTAATATCTAAACAAATCTAGGTTAAATCAAACTATACTTGATTAAAACTTAAGCCTTACCAAAAAAGGACTTAGATGGTCTGAAGTTCTAATTAAGTCTAATTTATTAGATTTAATTAACTTTTAAGTACTATTTAAACAAGGCTTAAAACTTAATTAGGTCTATTTTGATTAAACCAAACCTTTTAACTTAAGTTCAAATAGACATGAACTCAAGTTAGTTAGATTCTATAAACATTGAACTTAACTTAGGTTCAACCATACATGAACCCAAGTTAATTCAATCAATTTTGAATCTAACTTTAAACATTTTAAATTAAGTTCAAACAGACATGAACTCAAGTTAATTCGATTCAATCAACATTGAATTTAACTTAGGTTCAACCAGACATGAACCCAAGTTAATTCAATCAATATTGAATCTAACTTTAAAACCTTTTAACTTAAGTTCAAACAGACACAAACTCAAGTTAATCTAATTCAATTTAAGTTCAAACAGACATGAACTCAAGTTAATTCAACTTAAGTTCAAACAAACATGAACTCAAGTTAATCTAATTCAACTTAAGTGCAAACAGACATGAACTCAAGATTTAAGTTTAAATTGACATAAAATCGACAATTTAAACTAAAATCGACATTTTAAACTAAAATCAACATTTTAAACTAAAATCCACATAATCAATATAAATTTGACATTTCAAACAAAAATTGACATAACCGACATAAATTCGACATTTCAAATATAACTGACATAAAATCGACATTTTAAACCAAAATCGACATAACCAACATAAAATCGACATTTTAAACAAAAATCGACATAATCGACATAAATTTGACATTTCAAACAAAAATCGACATAAATGACATAAATTCATCATTTCAAACATAACTGACATAAAATTGACATTTTAAACCAAAATTGACATAATCAACATAAATTTGATATTTCAAATAAAAATCGACAAAACTGACATAAATTCGACATTTCAAACATAACTGACATAAAATCAAAATTTTAAACCAAAATTGACATAACCGACATAAAATCGACATTCTAAACCAAAATCGATAAAATCAACATAAATTTGACATTCCAAACATTTAATCGACATAATCAACATAAATTTGACATTCCAAACATTAATCGACATAAATTTGACATTCCAAACATTTAATCGACAAAATCGATATAAATTTGATATTCCAAACATTTAATCGACATAAATTTGACATTTCAAATAAAAATCGACATAACCGACATAAATCCGACATTCCAAATGAAACTAAAAAAATTCGATATTTCAAATGAAATTATTCGAAATTAATTAACATTCCCAAACACAAACTGACATTAATTGGCATTTCAAACCAAATTAAACAAACACCGACATTAAATAACATTCACAACCAAATTAAACAATCACCGACATTAAATGACATTAATCGACATTTCAAATCAAACTCAATATATCTCGACATAAAACGACATAATTCTTAAAGTTCGACCCACATTGAACTTAACTCGACATAAAATTAAAAATTGACAATCCAACCCAAATCAATATTCAAGACAAATAAAAATTTAAACATAAACTGACATAAACCTAAATCGACATTTCAACCAAATTCGGACACCCGACAACTCTGGATCAAAAGACACTTTGACCAAGTAATCTAAATATCTTGATATGACATTGTTTCTAACTTTATTTTCCTTACAGGATGAAGACTTGAATTTTCGTTTAGATTTTCTTTGCATGTTATAGGGTGTGCTAACTCTGTTTTACAGGACGTTGACGACGTAACATTGACGACAAAACGAGGACTTTAAGATAGCCACAAAATTTAAAATTTCGACAAACAACAAAATAAAAATGACATGACAACAAAGACAACTGGACTTTTAGGTTAGTTAAGAAATCTGAAATAAAATGACAAAATCATTAACATTGACATCGACATAACATTAACATTAAAAAAAACATACGATGACATTTCTATGTCATAATAGAATGATGACATGACACTAAACCAAAACAAATACATAACAAAATGACATGACAAAACCAAAACTTAAAACAAAAGGAAATCATAAAAAAAATAACAAAAATAAATAATAATGACATCATAGAAGGTATCTCATGACATAATAACGACATAGGAGATAAAATATCTCATGATAAATCGAGATATTAATCACGACATTTTATGACATTACGATATCACATTATGATATGACACGACATACAAACTATGACATCCCGACACAACACATGACATGACATGATACTAAACCAAAATAAACAAAAAAATACTGGACATGACACGACAAAATCATTGACATTGACATCGACATCGACATGATATCTAACATAAAACCGATAATTCCAAAACGAACGACAAATCAAAATAATAACATCCAGACAAAATAATGATAAATCAAACGGAATGACAATAAAACATAACGACGATAAAATGACCTTAAAAAACACAAAACAACGATGAGATTAAAACAAACAAAACAAATATAAAACCAAACGACACGATAAGATAATATCATCATGACAATATAGTAGCTTGAAAAAAGTGACACCACAACATCATGACATAACAAAACAATATTACAATAATAAAAATGACATTACGACATGACATAAAACAACATGACGTACAAACTATGACATTCCGTCATGACCTATGACATGACATACAAAATTTCAAAATGACATTACAACAACAAAACAAAACACAACAAAGCAATAACATACATCTAACATAAACAAAACTTTCTGTTAGTATTAATTCTTCAGAAACGCACTTCCACAACAACACTTACACTTTTTTGAGGATAAATATTAACCTTAATTTGGAGTTTTCCTAGGTAGTATTAATTGCTCAAGATGTAATTAACTATAGGAGCTTGCTCCTATAAGAGATTAAAGAACTCATGATAGGTATTTCACCTACAAAATCTCTCTGGTTACTCAAGATCTTCATATGATTTTCTTATATGAAAAACTTCAGTAATTACCCAATCTGAAGACTTGTTCTATGGGATTATCATTTGATCTCTTTTTCTCTCAATCTCTATCATGATTAATCCTTTTTCAAATTCTCCAAAGACTTCTGACTATAAATCTAGGAAGGATAAGAATTAGAGCGATAGATAGAGAAAGAGAGTGGCGACTCCTTGACATTGACATGATACAGAAATTGACGACGACGACATGCGATCTACATAATTCGATCGCCATCATGATGATAAGTCAAAAGAAGCCTCAGTTCGAGATCTTTGTGGATGAAACATAGAAGAATGTCTGAGTCAATGTACAAACGGATTAACCATTATGTTCAAGCCATGATCCTAACTCTGATCCATACTCAAAAGATCGAAAGTATGGAGGTCAATGAAGTCCATAATGGTGGTGTTAAACCGATCAAGTTTTACCGAGCTTCTCATTCTACTTCTTAACCTTATGTAATTCTTGAAAGAAAATGACTCTAATGAATTAATGGAATTACATTTTGGTTATTTTTCACTATGTGTACAAAAATTAATTCAACAAGGATATGTGTTAAGGCAAATGCCAAAAGATGAGTTACAATCATTTGAAAAATTATGGAATGCCAAAGGAAAGAAACTCAATTCAAAAGAATGTCCTAGGTTTGGTACGATTAGATCGGTCGATGACTCGAAATTTTACATGGTTGTTACTAACCAGTCAGAAAAAGATTGCATTGACGTTCAAAATAAATTTGAAGATCAACCGATAGATGATGCCCTGCCAGAATTTGAAGAAGAAATCAAGTCAACAGTCAATAAATTAAAGGAAATCAACCTCAGGATTTACGAACAGCCCCAACCAACTTTCATAAGTTCGCTACTCAATGAAGAAGAATCTACAGGTTTGATCAAGTTATTGGCAGAATTCAAAGAATGCTTTGTTTGAAGCTACGACAAAATGCCAGGATTATCCCCAAAAGTTGCAGTTCACCGACTCAGTGTGGATTAAAGTACAATGCTAGTAAATCAAGCTCTCAGAAAAATGTGTCTTGATATAGAACAACAAGTTACGATAGAGATAAAGAAGTTAATAGATGCTAATTTTGTTTGAGAAGAACCATATCTGACATGGTTAGCTAATGTTGTGCTAGTGGAGAAGATGAATGAAGAAATACGAGTGTGTGTCGACTTCAGAGACTTAAATAAGGCATGTCCAAAAGATGAATTTCTACTACCGATACCAGAATTAATTGTGGAAATTGCATTGACACACGACAATTTCTCATTTATGGATAGTTGGTTAGGATATAATCAAATCAAGATGGCTTTAGAAGACGCAACACTTACAACATTCAGAACTCCGATCAGGATTTACTGCTACAACGTGATGCCGTTTTGACCAAAGAATGTTGGAGCTACATACTAAAGAGCAATGACAAAGATCTTCAATGACCTCATTCAGAACCAAGTTGAATGCTACATAGACGATTTGGGCATCAAGAGCAAAGTGAAGAATGGCTACGTATATGATTTGAGGATCGTATTTGAGCGATTACGGCAATAAAATCTTAAGATGAATCCCTTAACATGAACCTTCAGCGTTACCTTAGGGAAATTTCTAAGATTCATTATCCATCATCGGGGAATCAGAATTGACCTAGATAAGATTAGAACAATCTTATAAATGCCTTCTCCTAAAGCCTTAAAAAATGTTATGTTATTTTAAAGGTAAGTTACCATACCTAAGACACTTTAGATATCAGGAAGGTGTCAACCATTCTCGAATTTACTTTGAATGGATGCCAAATTCTCTTGGGGAGAATCTTGCTAACTGGCTTTCAAAGATATTAAATGATACCTAACGACTACTCCTATTTAAGCAGTCCTTGTCCCGGGTCGACCGTTGATATTTTATACCGCAGCTTTAGACGACTTTCTCGGAGCTCTTTTAACACAAGTGAATGATGAGGGTAAGGAGAACACACTTTACTACTTGAGTCAACATCTAATACCGGTGGAATTAAAGTATCCTCCTATTAAGAAACACTATCTAGCTTTGGTTATTACCGCTTAGAAGCTTAGACATTACATGTTGTCTCATAAGGTCAACCTGATTTCAAAAGTTAATCCGTTACAATTTTTGATGACCCAACCAGCACTTTATGGACGTTTACCAAGGTGTTCGATGATTTTATTGAAATTTAATATAACTTTTGTGCCCCTTCGAACAATAAAAGGGTGTATTCTTGTAGACTTTCTTGCATCGTACCCACTGCTAGCTGGGTCCCAGTTTAACGATGAACTACCAGATGAACATATACTACAAGTGGAACAGTTACATTCCAGGCATTGGGAAATGTACTTCGATGGAGCGTCATCAGCCAGAAGAAACAAAGGACAACAGAGAGTGATACCAGGCAAAGCAGGAATTCGTCTAATCTTTGTAACATCAGATCAGGGGGTACTGAGATTCTCCTACCACTTAACGGAGCCATGCACCAACAATGAAGCAGAATTTGAAGAATTAATTACTTGTTTGGAATTTTCAATACTAATGAAAATAATGGATATTACCATTTATGGAGACTCACAACTCGTCATACAGCAAGTGGCAGGACAATATAAGATTCTAAAACCAAGATTAGAAGAATACCACTTATATAAAATAAAATTGCTATAACAGATTCTAGAGTAACGTTCTATAGGATTCCTCAAGTTGGCAATGCCCACGCAGCTGCTTTAGTTAATCTTGCTAAGGAATTGGCTTGTCCACCTGAAGATTCTATAAACATTACCATACAAGGACATCTTGTTTTGTCACAGACTGACCTCAATAGTTTGAACAAGCTTGGAAAAGAAGAGATAGCAACTACAATGTCAGATGATGCAAAAATTGGCGTCAGCCGTTAATAAAATATTTGCAAAAAGGAAAACTGTTAGATGGAAAGTCAGCAACGCATTAGATTTAGAAGAGAGCTTTGTCATTGTCGGCATATTTATAGGTTGTGTTTTGAAAAGGGGTCACCTACAGAAGTTGTCAGTGAATTTTAAATTTAATTTAAATTTATATATATATATATATATATATATATATATATATATATATATTTATATAGATTTAGAAAGAAGCATTTGATTTTGAAAATAACTTTAAGTTTGAAAATTTTAAGATATGAAATTAAACAGATCTCACATCCCAAATAGTTTATATAAACGAGCACCACACCACAAACCGTGTATCTACCTTTAAGAATAGACACACTGCTTGAAGATGGGGCTCAAGTAAATAAACTAGAAGATTTCTGACATCCGTTTGGTCTGTGAACCAATTTTATAAGCTGACAAGTTCCCTTTTTTAATATAAAGGAATTAAAAAGGGTTTATATTACCTGGGTTCTTAAAGTTCCCTATAAGGGCAAGCCCCTGTAGTTAATTACATCTTAAAAGTCTGAAGACACTTAAGAAAACTCTTGATAATGATCAGTGGTTTTGCTCTCAAGAATTTCAAAGTTTAAGGTTTTCAAACAATTGGACTTTGGAAATTTCAATAGGGGATGGCTCAAATTCGGAACAATTTGTTTTTAAGAGTCCAAAGGGAGAGAAGTAGGGGATGTCACAGACCCGAAGTGAACTTCGGTGAATTCCCGACTATCCTATTGTTTGGCTTCAATTTGAGAGTTTATTTAATGTTGTAATCCTGCCAATTTTAGTTAATTATAACTTATATTTATATGACATAATCATACAAATAGCCTCGAAGATATGAGGGTTTATGTCGTACCAAATGACTACCTCGGAGTCCTAAGACCGGTTAGGGCTTAATTTACATAACATGATTATGCAAATGCCTAACGAAGAGTTGAGGATTTATGTTGCACTAAGAAAACTACCTCGAAATCCTATGGCTTTATTATTTAATTCTAAGAAAGGTTTTGTTGATGTAGATTCTAGTTTTGCTGACGACGATGGCCGTGTTGCCTACTATGCTCCAAGCTCCTTGTTGTTGCAGAGGTTTAGTTTTAGAAAGTGGCAATCATAAGATGAGAGAAGTGTTTTGGTTTAGAAAAGTCTTAAAGTCCAAATATTTTTAATGTTTTAATTAAAACAAATCTTAAAGTTGATTAAAAAGAACCGATTAAGATCCCACGGTTCCATCATCCTGACATCGTTATTTTCATTAGATTCACTTAGTCCAAATGAATTTGCTAAACTCAATTGAATGAGTTCCACACTTTCATTTAAATTATGGGAAATCCCGTTAGCAACACGTGGGTTACATCCTCTGAGGTATTCCCGATCATCCAACGAGACCTTTTAATTTAGTTGTAGTTGTAGTTTTGTTGTTCTGCTTGTGACTAAATTTTGAGTTGTTTTATATTTTAAAATGTTGTGGTGGTGAATTTTATCTTGTTGTGACTTTTAATTTAGTTTTGGGTTTCAGTTTTGTGGCTATCCTAAAGATTTCAGTTTTCATGCAGGGTGACATTCTTGTTTAACATGCAAGAGAAGTAAAGTACAGTGCAGGTAAATAAATTGCAATGAAATAAAAGCGTACCTGGTAAGCATTCCTATTTATTTTCTCTTGCACTTAAAACACAGGTTAAACCGTTTATATAATTGCAAGAAAACACCTAGGTAAATCTAAGAGAAGGTTTTGGCTGTCTACCAAAATCCTAATCCTATAGCTAGTCAATTCCTATGACGTCTAGGTTCTTATGTTTTGTTAAGGATGATTTTCTTCACCAAAGAAAAATTAAGTTCAGTTGTTCTTCTAAAACATCCCATCGTATTGAGAAAGTGCTTAGGACGAGTCCTAAACATCTTTTCAATACTTCTGAGATTATTTTGAGTCCAAATGAATTTTATTATACAAGTGAAATAATCATTCAAAAGATTTAGTTAAGTTTTGCTTCTTACTCAATGAACTAGGATGTTTAATTATCCTATGAGTGAAGTGATATTTCACTTAATGCTTTATTTAAGAGTTATGATAATGAAAGACTTTAGGGGCAAATTAATTTTTTGAAGATTTTAACAATTCTTAATTAGAAAATTGGAATTGATGATTTTGAAATGATTTGGTTTAGTTAAAAAATTTTAATTAATAGTTTTAAGTTTTGAATAGTGTTCAAGTTTTTTCAATTCTATTAAATCTTTATATTTTTAATGATCTTACTATTTTAGATTAATTTTACCATTTAAATTTGCTTAGGTTGGAAGAGGTGTTTAAATTATTTATTTTTATTAAATTTTAATGATTTTATTTGGATTGATTGTAATATTTTAGGTTAATTTTAACTAGTTTAATTTTTTTATACATTTTTATTATAAAATGTTTTGATATTGATTTTTAATGTTTCAAATTTGTTTTAGATTTATTTTCAAATGATAAATTAATTTTAGTGTTCTCAATTTAATTTAATTAAGTTATTAAATCACTTAATGTTTTAAACTTTTATTTAATTAAGGGTTATTTTCTTTTTAATCATTTAATTATTAATTCCAATTATCATCTTAAGTTTAATTAAGAATTGAAATGTTATTATAGTAATTTATTTAGGGATTTCGAATTAAAGAATTGGTATCTTCCTAAGTCACATCTCTAATAATCCAAAATTTTAATTATCCTCCCAAAATTTAAATGATTTAATTAATTAAAATTCCATTTTGATATTTTCAAAGTTATCAATGGGTTTCTACCCCTTTACTCCATAAGTTTTAATCACCCAAGAGGAAATTAAGATCAGATATTTTACCCTCCCTTTTGATTAAACCTAAAGTATTAATTAGGGTTAAAATTCTTTAATTACCTTTATGCCACATTAGTCTTATTTATTTCATAACACATCAAATTAAGCTCAAATGAATTTAAAATTTTTATGTAACTTCACTCATATGTCAATTAAGACACTAGAGGAGAAAATATGATTTTTCTGAATTTAATTTAATTTATATATTTATTTTTCTGAGAAAATGAGGGTTTTTAATGAAAATTCAACAACATGACCAATGTAAGGTTTCTATCCTTAGAAAAATTGTGGGATGTCCCTACTGACTAGAGGACAACCTAGACCAATTTAAGTGATTTTTTGAATTATGTTTTATTTATTATAATTATTTTGAGTTTTATGGTATTAATTAATTATAAAATAAAATTAAAGTTGAAAAATAAATTTTTTATTTTTCATAAATCTCTCTAACCTCAAGGAGTCTAGAGAAGTAAATTTTATATTTTTATGATTTTTCTTTCATTTATTAGAATTAATTTAGTGAAAATATTAGGAAATTCATTTTTTAATATTAAAAAATGTCCTAAGTTTTTAAAATTCAATTTCTTAACCTATAAACTTGAGAAAAATATTTGGTTTATTCCTAAGTGATTAGGAGGCAAAATGTGACATTTTTATGATTTTTAATATTTTTTTATTATTATTATTTTTTAATTAATAAAATACTAGAAATAAGGTTAAAAATGAAAATTTTTACAAAATTCTAATTTTAATTTTCCTAGACTCCTCTGACATCAGAGAGCCCACAAAAACATTTTGGTGAATTTTTGAAGTGTATTTTAGGTTTTATGAATTTTTTTAATTTTAAAAGTGGTCATACAACTTAAATAATTCATTTAATAAGCTAAATTATTTCAAATTGACTTCAAATTTTTATGTGAGGTTCTCTGCATCCTAAGTGACAGTGGAAAATTATTTTCAAGTAATTTTGATGTGTGGTTAATCCTAATTAATTAAAACTTAGTTTTGGGCATTTAGGCCAATTAGGGTTATTATTAAGGAATTAAATCAAACCATAATTTTTCTAGGGCCGTCTGGTCATAAAATACCTCCCCAAATTTTCCTAGAATTTTCTAAGCAACATGCTAATTACTGGAATTAAAATGGAAAAACAGACACATAAATTTGAAAAATCAATATCTTGCCATAGAAATGGCCTATGGCCTTAGAAAATTCAAGGAACGTTCCCAAGAATAGAGGCTACAAAAGCCCTATGGTCTCATGCCATGGTGAATTGCATAAATGCATGGAGAATTAAAATATTGAAATCAGTAAATAATTAATTAAAAATAAAATACTCATCAAAATAACTTAATTATTTTTTCACATTGTTCTGCTCTGTTCATTGAGCAAAATGGTATTTTTATTTTATTTTTGTAATTTTTCTACTCAAAGATATGAATTTTCTAATTTCTGGGTAATTAAATAAATCAAAAATATCCTATTTATCTACTTATCCATGCGGCGCCTCATCATCCTCGGCAGCTCCAAAGCTACACGCGTCACTCCGCCATTTAACGCCGTCATCTGACTGGGATGCCACGCGGCCCACGGTCTTGTTCCATCTCCTCATCCGGCTCGATCTGGACCATCCATTCGATACACGTGCGAATGGACAACATCCGTTCATCATCCCCAGACATCCTAACCCGAGTACCGTCCACACTAAAACCCTAAGATCTCTCTCATTTCTCCACCAAATTTCATGTTCTTATGCTCTATGGATTTGTCTCAACAAGATGCACACATCGATATGGCTAACTTGCTATGAAATTGGGCTAAACAAAATGGAGAATTAACAGAAGCTCGGGAGGAAGAAGAGAACCATACCTTTGCTCTGAGAAGTGAAGCTTCAATCAGAGAGTTGTGGCACCTTCAATTGAACCCAAGGAAGCTCCAAATGAAGTCTCTGGATCTGGTGATTTGCCTAGACCCGATTTCCACCAAGCCCGATTTAAAAGCTTGTTTGAAAGAAGAAATGGCTGGCCTGGAGAGGGGGCTTTTGCTGGGGAACTTCTTCTCTTGGTCTGGTGAAGGTGTAGAGTCAATCAATTTGAGGATTGGCTCACTGTGGTGAAGTGTCCTGGTTTTGGGCTTGAAATTAAACTCAGAAATTGAGCTCACATAGAGGAAATTAAGGCTGGATTTCAGTGGGGATCAAGTGCTCTATGTTTGGAGAAGGGTCTGGAATGATTTTGGCAGAGTTTTTTTAGGGTTTGGTTCAGCACCTCCTTTGGCTGAGAGGGGGTGGTGTTTAAATTGGGCTAGCTAGAGGGCTTCCCAGAGGGGTTTGAAGGCTTGGATCAACTTCTCAGGGCAAGGGAAGAACAGTTGTATTGGCCATTGGGCATGGGACAACTCAGCAAGGGAAAATTTGAAAGTTTGGCTAACATGGACCTCTCGACCATGGCTTTTTCCGGCGACCCAGGCGGCTGGCCGGCAGGGTCAGGTCACCCTCAGGGTCAGGGAGGTCAGGGCTTGAAGTTTGTGAGTTCAATTGGCTTTGGCCATGTGTAAAGTGGTTTGATTAAAATGGAAAGGGGGAGGGGCTATTTTGAGTTCAAATGGGTTAAGCCATGGTTTTGGGCTTGGTGCACCACCCAAGGCTTGACTTTGGGCTGAAAGGAATCATTTGGGTCAGCTGAATTGGAGTGGTGAAGTCTCCATCCATGGTGATGTGGCTAAACTTGGTTTAGAGTGTAGCATAAATGGGGTTAAAAGGTGAAAATGAAGGGTTAAGAAAGAACCCCTCCCTCTTGCCATTAATGGATTGGTGAGGTGTCCAAGGCTTTCATGGCTTCCATGTGGCTTGTGCATGGCTTCTTGGCTCACATTTGGCTTGGGAAATGGCTTAGTTAATTTCATGGAAGAGGGTTATTTGGAATTTTGAAAACTTTGGATTTTTTATGGGATTTGTAATGATTCCATTTAGGTTTAATCAAAATGATAGATTTTGGACGTAGGGGATAGTTTTAATTAAATGGGCATGATGAGACAATATCACATGGGCTTCGGAATAAGTCTTGGGCCTTTGAAATGGTTTTCGAATGAGCTTTTAAATGCTTTAGGGAAGTGGGCTTTTATGTTTTAAAATAAACTTTTGGATGAAAATTTTGTAAAAGATTGTGCCAAATAAATGTTGGGTTTAGTTTAGGGATGTGTCATGAGTAATTTGGAACAAGCTTGGGGTAATTTTGAGTTGAATTGGGTTTAATTTGGGTCTTTTTGGTAATGGGGCCAAAGTGGATTAAATTGGGGTAACTTGGGTTAAGGTTCGACCAATGTTGGGTTTGATGTAAAATTAATGTTGAAAAATGTTTATGGGAGTATAATAAAGAGTTTTCAATTTTGGTTGGGCTTTGATTTTGGGATTTGGGCCTATTTGAGTTCATGATTGGTTTAGGCCAAATTGAGGATTTTTTATTTGGGTTAGGTTTGGCTTCAAATTTTGGGCAAATAAAGTTAGTGTTTTGTTTGTGGGGATGTTAGGAAGTTTTTAGAAAGGATTTGGGGCTAATTGAAGTTGAGTTGGGTTGGTTTGGGCTAAGTTTAGGTCATGGGCCAAAATTGGGCTTTAAGCTTCAAATTGAAATTGGATCCACGTGTTGGTCAAATTGGGCTTTGATTTGGTCTAAATTGATATTAGGGATATTAAATTGAAGCTTAGGATTGAATTGGATCAAAATGGAGGTCAATTGGAGTGGTTTGGTTGGACATTGGGCTCTCTTAGGTTAAAAATGGGTCACATTGGGGTTTTTGGTAAAAGTGGGCTAAATTGACAAAATTGGCTTATGGTGTAGTTGAACAAAATGAAATTGGGAATATTTGGGATTTTTTGGAATTTTTGGGAATTTTCTGAATTTTTGGAATTTGTGGGTTAAAAGGGTATTTTGGGTATTTGGAAGTTATTGGGGGGGTATTTTGAAAATTTTGGTATATTTAGCCAAGGATGATCAATTTCAATGCTGGAAAATGTTTAGGATTGATTTTGAGGAATTTTGGGTAATTTAGGCAATTTTGCAAAATATGGACAATTTCAACGGCATTTGGTAGGTTTGGTAGGTTTAGGGTCTCGGGGGTCAAAAATTGAAATTTTGGAAAAATGAAGGTTGATCAAGTGTGAGTGAAATGAAATCATTTTGGTTGCGCCATGAAGCCATGTTAAGCTCACAAGAGCCATGAGAGGACTCATTTTAGACATTCACTATATTGTTCCTAACCTTCTTAGCAAGGGGCTTAGGGTTTGAGGTCCATCCAAATGAATTACATACATGAGTCAGGGAATTAAATTGGGTAAGAATGATTTTTGGGTTGGAATGTGTGTGAGAGTGTAGTGTGTGTGCAAGTCAACCCTCACCAGACCAGACCATCCGGGGTAGTCCTAAGGCCATAGAGTCCTATAGGAAACTCATCCTTTAAACCTCCACATATTGATTTTAACCCTCCAAGTGATTTAGGGGTTTACAATCAAACATGTGGGGTTTAAAGGGAGTTAAGAAGCGGTTTGAATTTCTAAGTGGTGAGTCTCATTTCTAGTCCTCTAGGATAGTCAAAGGGAAAACCTATGGCTAGATCCTAAGTACTAAGGACTGAAGAAAAGACCTCACCACAAATGAGGTCAACAGTCTTATGCCTTAATCGATCACCTTCCGTACATAAGATCCTTCAATCAGATGTGATTAAGATGTCTGAGCAGAATAGAAGCACAAAATATCATCAAAAGGTGCATGTTCGGATTGTGTGGAGCACACCAGCAACGGCCAAAGATGAAAATGAAAATTAAGCGACTTGAATATTATTGGTCAGCAATGCTGACAAATTGCATGGAAATAACAAAGAGGTATCACTAGTGCCAGGTGAACGAAGTGGTCTTGCACCAACCTCTGAATGTGCTACATCCAACAGTAGCATCGTGGTCATTCGAGTGTTGGTGGCATGGATATAATAGGTCCAATAGACCCTCCATCTTTAAAAGGATACAGATTTATACTTGCAGCTATAGACTATTTCTCCAAATGAGCAGAGGCAGTTCCATTACGAGAATTTACAGCGCAGAAAGTACTGCAATTTTTTAAAAATTAGATCGTCTATCGCTTCAGTGTACCACACAGAATCGTTTCAGATAACGGGTCCGCCTTCAAGAGTACAAAAATCAACAACTTCATCAGACGAAATGGGATAGATTGGTGGTACTCTACAATATACTACCCTAGAGCAAATGTCTTGGCAAAAGCCTTCAACAAGACACTCATGCCGACTTTGAAGAAAATGATTGATGACAACAAAAGAGGATGGCATGAGAAGTTTCTTGAAGCGTTATGGGCATACAGAACGACAGTCAGAATGCCGACGCAGTCTACACCTTACGCACTCGTGCATGGGTCTGAGACAGTGCTTCTGTTAGAGGTTTAACTACCGTCTCTCAGAATCGCCAACACCAAACAGATAACAGCAGAAAATAAAGCCAAACTCTGACTTATAGAGTTGGAAAACCTTGAAGGGAAAAGATTGCTCGCACTGCAAAACTTAGAACACTATCAAGTAAAGATGATTCAAACTCATGACAAATGGGTCCTACTAAGGTCATTCAAAGTCGAGGACCTCGTCCTCATTTTCAGAAGACATATTCTTGCACATCATAAGATAGTGGAAAATTTGAACCAACCTGGGAGGGAATATTTACGGTAGAGAAGGTTTACTCCGGCGAGTCATACAAGCAGGTAGATTCTCAAGGAGAGAGGCCCTTGTTGCCAATAAATGGACGATATCTAAAGAAGTATTAAACGACATAAGAAATCTGAAGAAAGATATCTGTTTCAATATAGTTTTGTGGCCGGTGTCTTTGACTGGGTCCTAAATTTACGAAATTTTATTACAAAAAACAAATGGAATAAAAAAAATTTCATGAAATGAAATGCTCTAAAAGTTGAAAATCTTTTAATTCTAAATTTTGTAAAATTATGTTAAATAAGATAATGTCATCTAATAAAAGTTAAAATCCAATAAATTATATACTTGATGTGCCCGACCTTTACTAATGTAAGAATTTATGATTTTATATTAAAATATTTTTAATCATTTTTGTAAAAGTTACAAATTCAAACGCAAGTATACGCATCGTTTCAAGTAATAGATGGCTTTGTTAGAGTCTTGGTTATCGATCTCACAGGGAAGATTAAGTGAAAAATAAAATTTAAGAAATATATTAGATTTTCAAATTAAAAGTAAATATTATTATTTTTTTCTTTTCAAAATTTAGATTTTTAAGTTTAGTTAAATTTCTACTAAATGTAAATAAGCAACAATAAAGTAAAATGTTAATGTAAGTATAAATAAAACAACTTTCACCTTTTTCAACTAATCCATGATTTTTCAGAATAATTGTCATTCATTGAGAACTTGAAATTATGGTATTGCACCAAATAGAAGCATTCCTATTCTTTACCTTCACTCGATAGTATAAAGAACATTGGCTAATCTATAGATCAGTTCAGGATGTATTATTAGTAAAATAGGTTAATCTAGGCTCACACTTCAAGATGTCCAAGGGTGGCTATGGTCGGCTCTACTAGTGACCTGTTCCCCTTCTATAAACCAAATTATTAGAATTTAGTCAGTCACTCTAAAAACTAATCAATTCTACGCCCAATAAACAATGTCTCCCAATTTATTAGCACTTTACCTTGAATAACCCCCATATAGCCTTCGATTACCCAAGGATTCATGAATTCTGCAACATGTTTTAACAATTCAAATTGCCAATTTAAAAAGTAAATTAAGATCAGGTTTTAATATCATCACAATAATTAAAAAAATTTAAGTTAAGTTTTCTAACAAAATTAAACTATCTTATTATCTCTTCATAGTTGAAAGGAGAAAGAAAACTACCTACTCATAACACATTGAATTCACACAACAAAATATATTTATAAAATTTTAAAATAAGTTACAAATACTTATCTGGAATGTTCCTTCAAGTGATCCGCTGACTCATACTGACTCCAATGCAAAATGAAAGACTTCAAAAAAAATAACACTTACAAACTCACACTTACTACTCCAGGAATTAAGTAGTAACACTCAAAATAACTTAAATAAATTCACTAATTACTTAAGAAGGTGGATCCCTAAAATTATTTTTAAGTGTGAGAGAACTCTAGGGTGCTTGGGGGCACTTTTATCTGTAGAATTGACTCATATTTATAGAGCTTCAAAAATGACCAGGGGTTGCTTAAGGCACCTCTTCAAAATATGTCCAAATACAGTGTATCTTCTAGAAAGTAACTGTAGCGCCTAGGCGCCGGAATCTGGCGCCTAGGCGCCGGACTCCGTGACCAAGTCTTCGCACCACTTCACTTTAGATCCCACCTCTTTGCGATTAAAATTGTTTTCCCGTGTCCAGATGCATTGTATCACATGTACTACGTATTAGGAGTAACATCCAGTCTTCTAGAAGGTCTGATAACTGCTTAACACTATCAAAATAATTTCCTAAAGTAGTCAAAAATCTTATCTATTTCTGTATCGAACTGGCGCTTAGGCGCCGGATTCTGGCGCCTAGGCGCCAGACCTAAAATTTTGGCAACATTGCTTTATACCTCTATTTTTGCTCTTTTTTGCTCTTTTTTCCTTCTTGAACTCTTTTTTTATCACCTACATCCAAAAACATAAAAATACCTTTCATGAAAACATAATATCCTTAAGAATTAAATCATAAATAAGGCATAAAAATAAGTATTTTTAAAGTGGATCAAATTCCCCCAAAATTAAACGTTACTTGTCCTCAAGTAACCTGCTTTAATTACATAAAATGTATAACATTTGGAATGAAGTTTAAATATTTAAGATTCTTTATAATTTTGGTTTTATAAATACTTTAACAATTCTTCAACCAAATTTCACTAATTAAGTTTACTTTTAAGAATTTAAAGAATATTTAACTACTGAATCATAAGACTTTCAATTTTTTCATTTATTTGAAGAATAATAGTAATTTATCATATTAAGGTCACATAGATAATTTACAAGAGAAAGACTTTCATGAAAACTTTTTTCATAAAGATCCATGTACATAAAAATTAAGTTAAAAAATGTAGTTAGTTTCTTCCTATAAGATAATTCAAATGAAGCTTATTTTTAATTAGGCATTTCCTCAAGCTTCTCCTGACATTTCTGTTTTTTTGCTGTTTTCTTTCTTTTTTTCTTTCTTTTTTTATAGATATTTTTCAATCCCCTTTTTCACAATTTGTGAGGATTACTAAATCTGGATAGCCTGTTAATGGTTTTGAACTTCACTATCTTTAACTTATATTTAAAAAGTTATACATTTTCACTTAATAAATATGACATAAGTATTTTTCAAAAAAATTTTTCAATCTTTTCTTTTTCATGTAATAATCATGATTCCTTAGTATTTCAAAAATACAATTCTATTTACTATAAATGGAAATTTTTTTAATATTATTATTCTTTAAGTTAAATAATTCTATTCTTAAAATCAATCAAAATTATTGGAATTTTAGTTAAGTAAACTAAATTATTTATAAATTCAAAAATTTTTGTAATCATAAATAGATTTTTCATTCCTTATGTTATGTTAATATTTTTAAAGAAAATATTAGTAGATTAAGGACAAATAATATTTAAATTTGAAAATATTTTCCCTTCCCGCAAACTTCAGTTTTAGTTTAAAAATGAATCATAAAATTTTCTAAAGCATGAGAGAAAGAATAAAACAAGAATTTATCTAGGTACAATGATGTAAGGAAAAACTCATTTATAATTCTGCACTTGCTTTAATATGTATGTAAAAGAAATTATTAAGCATATATAGAAAAGTTTGCTGAGCAGGAGTTAATTTCTACAATAATTTTTTTATTTTATTTAAAATATGCAAAATTACTAACTATTCAAGAATACTAAACAATAGGCGGAAACAGAAACAAATATTTATCATAGAAAATAAAAATTCATCCATACTTCAGTCTTTAATACATAACACAATAGATGATCTAAAACAATTTAAACATTAAAAGTCTACACACATTTAATTAAACAAATCAACACTAACAAATAACAACAAAATCAGAATCATAAGTACTAACATACTAGAAATAAAATACTAAAAATAGAATCAATACAACTTAGGAGGTAAACCAAACTACTAATCACTAGCTGTAGCCTCGTCGTTGTTGTCATCAAAAGAAAATTCTACATCCTTCGGATCTACATAAGGTGAAAATCTAGGACAGGTAGGGAACTGAACATCATGATCACTCTTCATGAATCTAAGAAGAGACTCAGAATACTAAGCATCCTAATCACTCTTCCTTCGGGTGTACTCAGAAAGATGATCGATCTTCTTATCGATCATATCTACTCAACAATGAGTTAGAAATAACTTATTCTGCTGCTCCATAAACTTATCATGCATAGATTCCCAGAAACTAGATGGCAGCTCAACAACAGAAGTAGAGGGTCCAGAAGTAGGTAATGAACTAGAATGTGTGGTAGAACTCTTACCTCAGAGTCGATCAAAGATACTGACACTTTCTCGTCCAATGGGCTTTGTAGACTTGAGCTTCTCCTCTGAAAGCTCAGAAAAACTCCAGCGTTCTCACATAGAGAAAAAATAAGAGATGGAAATCCTAGTCCCACAGAAGTACTCGAATGAGCAGTGGTCTCTACAGAATCATAAATGATACTCCCAACATCAATCAGCTTCCTCTCCTGTATGCAGTAGTTGAGGATAACTCTATCCTTGGTAACTTCACTCAAATGGTTGGATGGAAGGAGGTGAGCAAAAAAAAAGTAATGCCATGCCTTAGAAACACCATTTAGCTTAGAAGATGAAAAATTTACCCATTTTCCATTCCAGATCTTCCAAGCTCCAGTACCATCAGTTAAATAAGCAATAATCATCTTCAGATCTCCCTCAGATGGAGATAATCCAGAGTAATAGCACTCGATGCTCGGCGGCAGGTTGTAGAAAATATTGATTCACTCTGGAGTAAATCCGACACCAACTCCTCTTACAAAGATCTCGTACTCTTCGGCATCCAAGAAATTTGGATAAAAATCCCTAACGACTAGGATAACAGCACCAGCAGTGAAATAGCAGAATCGTTGCCAGTTGAGTGCAATGATCGTATCTTCAATCCTTCCTTCAGGATTGTAAAAACTTCGTTCCGAGATAAACTTTCTTATCGTAGCAAAATCATTGTAATGAAAATGTGCCGCGACAGTGACAAACTTGCTACAATCAAAATTTTCTCGTTCCTTTCCTCGCTTAGATTTAGGTATCATCTAAACGTGAAATAAAAATGCAAAACAAATTTATAGGATCAAATGAAATGAAGTAACTTAAGCTTTTCTAACTTGAAAGAGCTTAAAAATTCATGGATTTAACTCTAAAAATTAACTTTTTTCTCAAAATTTTGGTTCTCTTCAAAGAGAGCAAAATCCATGGTGAAATTAAAAAATAAATAGTTTAGAAGGTAGATCTGACCTCGAGATGAAGAAATCGGGTGATTCCAAGCTCAAAAACTTTAAAATCTGGCCTTAAAATTGATCCTACAGCTCTGTTTTCACGAAAACGAGAAGAACAGGGAGCTTAGGCATAAAAAATGATAATATATGGGTTGCCTTACAGAAAACACTTGGTTTAACGTCGTTAGCCTGACCTAATCAGTTATATTAATCGGGTAGACTTAGTTTGTAAGCCTCCTTGTAATTTGATTTCATTTCTCCCATATAAGGCTTCAGTCTTAATCCGTTAACTTTAAATATTTTTCCCGTCTTGGGATCTTTAATATCCACAGCTCCATAAGGGTATACATTCTCAATTATGAGTGGTCCCATCCATTTAGATCTTAATTTTCCAGGAAAATGTTTTAAATGAGCATTAAATAATAATACTTCTTGTCCAAGCTCAAATATTTTCCTTGAAATATTTTTATCATGCAGTTTCTTCATTTTTTCCTTTTAAATCTTTTCATTTGCATAGGTCCCTTTTCCTTTCTCTTCCATTTCATTCAGTTGTAACAGTCATTTCTCTCCTGCAGCATTTAAATCATATTTGAACTCCTTTATCACCCAATAAGCTTTATGTTCCAGTTTAACAGGTAAGTGACAATGTTTACCATAAATTAACCGATAAGTTGACATTCTGATATGTGTCTTATAAGCTGTTCTATAAGCCCGTAATGCAGAATCAAGTCTATCAACCCAGTCAGTTTTTCTCCAACATTCTTTTAATTTCTCTGTTTGATACTTTAGCCATTCAACTTATTTTTGGGTGATAAGCAGTTGCAACTCTATGTTTAATTCCGAATTTTTCCAGTAATGATTGAATTCTTACATTTCTGAAATGACTTCCCCCATCTGTGATAATTACCCTTGGCATTCTAAATCTTGTAAAAATCATCTTCTTTAAAAATTTTAAAACACTTTTGGAATCACAGTTAGGTAAAGCTACAGCTTCAATCCACTTTGAAACATAATTAACTGCTAATAAAATATAAATCTTTCCAGATGATGGTACAAAAGGCCCTATAAGGTCTAAACCCCATACATCAAAAATTTTAATTTCTAATATATAGTTTTGAGGCATTTCATCTTTTCTGGATATATACCCCATTCTTTGACATCGATCACAATTTTTCACATAATGTCCAACATCTTTGAATAATGTAGGCCAATAAAATCCAGAATTTAAAATTTTAAACGTAGTTTTATCCACTCCAAAGTGTCCTCCAAATTCAGAATCATGACATTTTTGAATAATTGCAAAAGTTTCTTTATAAGGTACACATCTTCGAATCACAGAATCTCGTCCTATTTTAAATAAATGAGTATCTTCCCAAATATATGATATATAATCATTCTTAAATTTCTTAATATATTTGATATTCAATATACGGTAAAATATTGCTAACCAAATAGTTAATTATATCTGCATACCAAGACATTTGTAATCCTTGAATAACATATAACTGTTCATCAGGGAATTTCTCATTTATGTTTTCTTCATAAATCTTCTTACTATTATTTTTAATTCTTGATAAATGATCAGTAATTTGGTTGTCAGCTCCTTTTCTATTCACTATTTGAAAATCAAATTCTTGCAAAAGTAAAACCCATCTGATCAATCTAGGTTTAGCATCCTTTTTAGACATTAAATACTTAATAGCAGAATGATCAGTATGTACAATACATTTTGTCGTAAAAAGATAAGGTCTAAATTTATCAAAGGCATATACTATTGCTAAAATCTCTTTCTCAGTAGTAGTGTAATTTATTTGAGTTTAATTAAGAGTTTTTCTAGCATAATATATAACTTTGAAAATTTTCTCATACTTTCGTCCCAATACAGCTCCAAATGCATAATCATTTGCATCACACATTAATTCAAAAGGTTTACTCCAATTAGGTACAACAATGATGGTGCAGTGATTAATTTTTCTTTTAGAATATTGAACACATTCAGACAATCTTCATTAAATTCAAATTTAGCTTTACTTTCTCAAAAATGACAAAGAGGTTTAACAATCTTAGAAAAATCGTTTATATATCTCCTATAAAATCTAGCATGATCCAAAAAACTTCTCACATCAGTAATGGTAGTAGGTGGTTGAAGTTCAACAATAATTTTCACTTTTGACTAATCAACTTCCATACCTATTTGTTAAATTTTATGTCCAAGTACAATTCCTTCTGTTACAAAAAATTGACATTTTTCCCAGTTTAGAACCAAATTTGTTTCTTCACATCTTTTCAGAACTTTCGTTATATTTTCCAAGCAAGACTCAAAAGAAGTTCCAAAAACTAAAAAAACGTCCATAAATATTTTAGTTCCTTTATCAATTAAATCACAAAATATTGACATCATAAATCTCTAAAAAGTTGCAGGTGCATTACATATACCGAAAGGCATTCTTCTAAAGGCAAATGTTCCATAAGGACTTGTAAATGTTGTTTTCTCTTGGTTCTTAGGAGCAATGGGTAATCGATGATAACCAGAATATCCATCCAAAAAATAGAATTATGAGTGTCCAGCTAATTTATCCAACATTTGATCCAAGAAAGGTAAAGGAAAATGATCCTTCTTAGTGGCGTTGTTTAATTTTTGATAATAAATGCAAATTCACCATCTAGTAACTTGTCTTGTAGGGATTAATTCATTTTTATCATTAACAATTATAGTTACTCCTCCTTTCTTCAGAACACAATGAATAGGACTTACCCATTGACTATCCGAAATAGGATAAATAATTCCAGCATCTAACCATTTCAAAATCTGTTTTTTAACAACCTCTTTCATAATTGGGTTCAATCTTCTTTGAGGTTCAATAGTGGGTTTACAATTTTCTTCCATTAAAATCCTATGCATACAGATTGAACGGCTTATTCCTCTTATATCTGCAATAGTCCAACCAAATACTTTCTTATAATTCTTCAGAACTCCTATTAATTTTTGTTCTTGATCTTTGCTTAGTTCTGAAGATATAATCACAGGTAAAGTTAATGAACTTCCAAGAAATGCATATTTTAAATGTGCAGGTAACATTTTTAATTGTAGTTCAGACGCTTTTTCAACTTCTTCAATTTAAAACTAGGATTATTTTTCAACTTCTTTTTTAAACTTAATCACAGGTAAAAGTATATTATTTTTACTTGTGTCTAAAATTTCTCAATTATCATGAATATAATGAGTTTCCTCAGATAAGTTTTCTTCATTCACTTTTTCAATTTCTTCAGTTAATGACTCATTATATATTATGGATTCATCATTTGTTTCTAAATGGCCTTACATTTTTCTTGATAATGCTTTTCAATTATAAATCATAAATATCCATCCGATAACATTTTTCTTTGCACTACATTATTCACTTAATGCAACAGTTTTATAAGCTTCAAATTTCTATTGCTTGCTTAAAATATCCTTCATAAATTTTGCATAGCTCTGCATTTGTTCTAATGCTTCAGCAAAATGAATGTTGATAGTAAGTTTGTTAAAAATTTTAAAGAACTTAAAAAATTGATGGTCAAGCTTCTATTGTTTTAGTCTTTGAGGAAAAGGTGGTGGTGATCTTTCAAATTCCACTTCAATAAGAATTTCAGTCTGATCTTTACTTGGAAAAAGAATTTTTTTAGGTTTTTTAATCTCTTCAACTTTTATCTCTTTTTCAATTTCATTCTAAATTTTCTCTTTTAATTCTTTTCCACTTCTAAGTTGTACAGATTTTGCTTGTTTATTGTCTTTTCCAGTTTCTTTTAGATTAATTTCGACGTTTGCTAGCAGTGATCCTTGAGGTCTGTAATCAATAAAATTAGCAATTTGACCCATCTGATTCTCAATATTTCGAATAACAGTGTTTTGACTTTGTAACTGATTACCTAGTTGCAAGATCAATTCTTCTACAGATAACTTTTTCTGCTGATTGTTAAAACCAGGAGGATAAGTTGGTCTAAAGTTTGAATTTCTTTGATTGTTCCAACTTCTGGTTGGATTAACTTGATTATTAATCTATTGTTAATGTCCATTATTCAAATTTAAATTAGGGTGATTTTTCCAACCTGGATTATAACTATTCGAATAAGGGTTATTAGTTTTACTAGAAATAGCTTGCAAAGTTTCTATTTTTTGAGAATCATCAGTATTTGCAGAATTATCATTACTTACATGTGACATGTTAATAGCAAAATTATCCAATTTCTTAGATATCATAGCCACTTGTGAAGCTAAAATAGAAAAGGCTTCATTATCTTAAATACTTGCCACTCTTTTAGGATTAACCCTTTCAGAAGGCCATTGCAAATTAGTATTAGTCATTTCTTCAATTAAAGTATAAGCTTCATCAAATGTCTTAGCCATCAAAGATCTACCACCAGCAGCATCTATAATAGATCTAAGTGATCTAATAAATCCGTTATAAAATGTTTGAATAATTAACCAATCTAGTAAAGCATGATGTGGACATTTTCTTAAAAGTTCTTTAAATCTTTCCTATGCTTTATAAATTGTTTCTCCATCAAATTGCATAAATGAAGTAATATCATTTCTTAATTTAGCAGTTTTAGAAGGAGGAAAATATTTAGCAAGGAATTTTTGTGTCATATATGCCCATGTTTGAATAGAACAAGTTGCTAATGAGTTAAGCCACATCTTTGATTTATCTTTAAGGAAAAAGGAAAGAGTCTAAGCCTAATAACCTCATCAGAAATATTATTATATTTAAAGGTAGCACAAAGTTCTAGGAAACTAGAAAGGTGTAAATTTGGATCCTCATTTGGTGTTCCTCAAAATTGATTATTTTGAACCATTTGAATAATAGAATGATTAAGCTCAAAAGAATTAACATCTACAGTAGGCATTTGAATACTAATATGAAGTTCATCAGCTGTAGGGTTTGCATAATCCCTTAATGCTTTATAAACATTTTTTTTCATTAATTTCTATTTGATTTTTATTATTGTCATGTAAGTTAGCCATTTCCTGATATTTTTTAATTTGTTTTCATTTTCTAATTCTTTTAAAAGTTCTTTCTAATTCAGAATCAAAAGGTAATAATCCTTCAAATCCAGAACTACGCATAAAAATTAAATAAAAGGAAACAAAATAAAATAATATCAAATCTTTTTGGTATTTTTGTATTTGTAAATATTTTTGTATTTTTAAAGAAATAAAAGTGTATGTAAAATATTTTTAATTTGAAAAATCTAACAATTGTCTTTCACTTCTTTTCTATCTTCCCCGACAACGGTGCCAAAAACTTGATATACCCGACCTTTATTAATGTAAGAATTTATGATTTTATATTAAAATATTTTTAATAATATCTTTAAAAGTCACAATTTCAAAGGCAAGTATACGTATCGTTTCAAGTAATACAGGGTTGTATTGGAGTCCTGGTTATCGATCCCACAGGGAAGATTAAGTGAAAAATAAAATTTAAGAAATATATTAGATTTTCAAATTAAAAGTAATTATTATTTTTATTTCTTTTTAAAATTCAGATTTTTATGTTTTGTTAAATTTATACTAAATGTAAATAGGAATAATAAAGTAAAATGTTAATGCAAGTATAAATAAAACAACTTTATCCTTTTTCAACTAATCCAAGATTTTTTAGAATAATTATCATTCGTTGAGAACTTGAAATTATGGTATTGCACCAAATAGAAGCATTCATATTCTTTGCCTTCGCTCGATAGTATAAAGAATGTTGGCTAATCTATAAATCGGTTCATGATGTATTATTAGTAGCATGGGTTAATCTAGGCTCACACTTCTAGATGTCCAAGGGTGGCTATGGTCGACCTTACTAGTGACCCGTTCTCTTTCTATAAGCCAAATTATTAGAATTTAGTCTGTCACTCTAAAAACTAATCAATTTTATGCCCAATAAACAATATCTCCCTATTTATTTGCACTTCACCTTGAATAACCCACATATAGCCTTCAATTACCCAAGGATTCATGTGATATCTACTAGTTAAGAATTTATCTCCGGATATGTCTCAGAATTGTTCAAAAGATTTTAACAATTCAAATGGCCAGTTTAAAAAGTAAATTAAGATCAGGTATTAATATCATAGCAATAATTAAAAAATTTTATGTTAAGTTCTCTAATGAAATTAAATTATCTTATTATCTCTTCATAGTTGAAAGGCGAAAGAAAAATAACTACTCAGAACACATTGAATTCACACAACAAAACATATTTATAAATTTTTGAACCAAGTTACAAATACTTATCTGGAATGTTCCTTCAAGTGATCCGCTGACTCCTACTGACTCTAATTCAAAATGAAAGACTTCAACAACAACAACACTTAAAAACTCACACTTACTACTCCAAGAATTGAGCAGTAACACTCAAAATAACTAAAATAAACTGACTAATTACTTAAGAAGGTGGCTCCCTAAAATTATTGTCAAGCGTGAGAGAACTCTAGGGTGTTGGGGGCACTTTTCTCTGTAGAATTGAATCCTATTTATAGAGCTTCAAAAATGCCCAGGGATTGCTTAAGGCACCTCATCAAAATTCATCCAAATACAATGTATCTACTACAAAGTAATTATGGCGCCTAGGCGCCGGAATCTGGCACCTAGGCGTCGGACTTCGTGACCTAGTCTTCGCACCTCTTCACTTTGGATCGCACCTTTTCACAATTAAAACTATTTTTCCGTGTCCTGATGCATTGTATCACATTTCCTATGTATTAGGAGTAACTTCCAGTCTTCTAGAAGGTCTGATAACTGCTTAACACCGTCAAAATAACTGCCCAAAGTAGTCAAAAATCTTATCTCTCTCCATATCAAACTAGAACTTAGGCGCTGGATTGTTGACCTCATTTTTGATGAGGACTTCTCTTCCATCTTTAGTGCTTAGGATCTAGCCTTAGGCTTTTCCTTTAACTATCTTAGAGGACTAGAATTGGGACCCATCCTTTAGAAATTTAAACAAGCTTGATTGTAGACCCCTAATCACCTAGAGGGTTGAGATCAAAAGTGAACGTTTAAAGGATGAGTTCCCTATAGAACTCTTTGGCCTTAGGACCACCCTGGGTGGCTTGGTCTGGTGAGGGTTGACTTACACACTCACTACACTCATACTCTACGCTCTCACACACACAATCCAAATCCTAAAACCACACCCATACCCAACTTGACTCCTTGACTCATGTAGGTAATTCATATGGATGGACCTTAATCCCTAAGCCCCTGACTAAGAGGGTTAGGAACAACATACTGAATGCCTCAAATGAGTCCTGTCATGGCTCATATAGGCTTAACATGGCTCAATCAAAGTGATTCCATTTCACTCATATTTGATCAATCTTCATTCTTCCAAAATTTCAATTTTTGACTCCGGGAACCCTACACCTATCAAACCTACCAAAAGCCCTTAAAATTGCCTAAATCCTCCAAAATTTCCAAATCACCCAAAATTCCCCAAAATTAACCTTGAACATTTTCTCAACAACCAAATTGATCATCCATAGCGAAAAATACCAAAAATTCAAAAAATACCCCCCAATACCCTCCAAATACAGAGCCCCTCTTAGCCAAAAAATCCAAAAATTTAGAAAATTCCCATAAAATTCCAGAAAATCCCAAATATTCCCAATTTCATTTTTTCTAACTACACCATGGGCCAATTTTGTCAATTTACCCCTCTTTTACCAAAATCCCCAATTTAGCCCATTCTTAACCTAAGTGAACCCAATGTCAAACCAAACCTACCCAATTGACCCCAATTTTGGTCCAATTCAATTCTAAACTTCAATTAAATATCCAAAATATCAATCTAGACAAAATCCAAGTCCAATTTGATTGACATTTGAATCTAATTTCACTTTTGACCTTAAAGCCCAATTTGGACCCAAGACCCAAACTTAGCCCAAACTAACCCAATTTAACTCCAATTGACCCCTAACCTTTTCTAAACCTTCCCTAACATCCCCACAAACAAAACACTAACATTATTTGCCCAAAATTTGGACCCAAACCCCACTCAAATTCAACCCAAAACCAAAAAGCCTAATTTTGACCTAAACCCAAACCTAACCCAAATAAGCCCATGTCCCAAAACCAAAACCCAACCAAAGTTGAAACCTCTTTGAAACACTCCCATAAACATTTTCCAACATTAATTTTACATCAATTTCAACCCTAGCCCAACATTGGCCCAAATTAGCCCAATTTGACCTATATTGGCCCCTTTACCAAAGAAGCCCAAATCCAACCCAATTCAAACCTAAACCACCTCAAATTCATTTCAAATCACTCATGACACATCCCTAAACCAAACCCAACATTTATTTGGCCCAACCTTTCACCAAATTTTTATCCAAGAATTCATTTGGAAACCTAAGAGCCCACCTTTTTTTAAGACACTCTAAAAGCCCACTCCTACCAAATTCAAAAGCCCAAAATCCATCTTAAAACCCGCATGACAATCCTCTATCATCATCCATTTGATAAAACCATTGCCTAAGTTCTAAATCCATAATGAAATAAATCCAAATCAATCCATATGTCAAATCCCATCAAATCACCTCTAAATTACCAAAATTTCTAAAACCCTTTTTCATGAAGTTGACTTAACTTTTCCCAAGCCAAAGATGAGCCATGAAGCCATGCATGAGCCACATGTGAGCCATGAAAGCCTTGGAAACTTCACCATACCCAAAATGGAAAGAAGTGGGGACCCTTTAATGATCCTCTGAACAGTGATTAACAACTCCCATGTCTCCCCTAAACCTTGCTTAAACTTAATTGTACTTAGATGGTGACCCTTCCTTACTAATCAAGCTGACCTAAACCACTTTCTCTTCAGCCCAAACTAGCCATGGGGAGGTGCACCTAGCCCAATCCATGCATTTGACCAAACTTAGCCAAAATACACCCTTACCCCCATTCCACTTTGATTCAAGCCCTTTACACATGGCAAAGCTCAATTGCCTGCACAAACCTCCAGCCCTGACCCACCTGAACCTGAGGGTGATCCATGCCTGTCGGCCAGCTTCCTGGATCGCCGGAAAACACCATGGCCGAGACCTTGGAAGGAGACAAATTTTGGAATTCCACCTTGCTGAGTTGCCTCACTCCAAATGGCCATTGTAGCTGTTCTTCTCCTCACCAGAGCAGCTGATCCCAACCCTTAAACCCCCCTGGGAGGCCCTCCATCCTCTCTTATTTAAACACCCCCTCCTCTCGGCCAAGAGAGGTGCTGAACCAAACCTTACTGAAACCCTGCCAAAATCATCCCAGACCACTCTCTACACATAGAGAACTTGATCTGCACTGAAATTCCCCTACCATTTCCTCTCTGTGAACTCAATTTCAGAGTTGAAATCCAAGCCCAAAACCAGGACACTTCACCACAGTGAGCCAATCCCCAAATTGATTGGCTCTACACCTTCACCAGACCAAGAGAAGAAGTTTACCAGCAAAAGCCCCCTCTCCGGGCCGGTCATTGCTTCTAGCCTCCAAGCTTTGTGATCGGTTGTGGGCACTTTCATACCTAGACAATTCACCAGGCCAAGGGACTTCATCTGGAGCTTGCTTGGACTCAATCGAACATGACACAACTCTCAGATCGAAGCTTCACTTCTCTGAGCAAAGGTATATACTCACTCTTCCTTTCGAGCTTCCAGAGATTCTCCTTTTAATTTGAGTTAATTTCAATGCATGTTTACCGTATGGATGTGTTCATCTCTTCAAGACGAAGCCATAGAGCTTAAAAACACATAAATCCGTTGAGAATCGAGTGAGAAATTAGGGTTAGAAAGTCTACAGTCACGAGTTCACACCAGTTGTAGACGATGACTGGGAGCCGTTGGATCGCGCGTGTATCGGATGGACGGCTCGGATCGCGTCGGACCAGAAGATGTTACGTGAAAGGCGGGTCCCGGGATGGCTGAGTCAGATGGCGGCACCGAATCAGGAGACGACGCGTGGAGCTTCGGAGACGCCGAGGTTGAGTCAGCGCCGCGTGGATAAGTAGAAAAATAGGTTATTTTTCTATTTATTTAATTACCAGAACTTCCAAAATTCATAACTTTGTGTAGAAAAATCCTAAAAATAAAATAAAAATACCTACTTACTCAGTGAACTGAGGAGAATAATGTGGAAAAGAAATCAAGTAATTTCATTAAGTATTTTATTTTTAATGATTTATTTACTCTCTGAATTGTTTTAATTCTCCATGCATATAGGAATTTCACCATGGGATGAGACCATAGGGCTTTTGAAGCCTCTGAACTTGGGAACATTCCCTCAACTTTCCAAGGTCAGAGGCCATCCCTATGAGAAGTTATTGATTTTTCAAGTTCATGTTACTATTTTGAGTATTTTAATTCCAATAATTAGCATGTTAAGAAATAAATTCTAGGAAAATTTGGTGATGTTTCTTGTGACCAGAGGGACCTAGGAAAAATAAGTTTTGAGTTAATTCACTTTGAACAACCCTAATTGGCCTAAATACCCAAAATTGAACTTTAATTAGTTAGGGTTAACCATCCATCAAATTAACTTAAAAACAATTCTCCACTGTCCTCTAGGGATAGGAGAACACCGCATAAAAATTTGAGATCAATTGGACTTGGTTAGCCCCACCAAATGGGTTAATTAAGCCTCTTAAGTAATAATGAGTAAAATTAAACTTTAAAAATACATAACTCACAAAATACTTTTAAAAAATTCACAAAAATGGTTTTGGAGCTTCTCTGATATCAGAGGAACTTAGGAAAATTAAAATTGTAATTTTCTAAAAAAGTTGATGTTTATCATTTTTTTAATATTTTTAATAATTAAAAAATAATAAAAATCATAAAAATATTAAAAATCACCAAAATGTCACATTTTGAATTCTAATCATTTAGGAACAAACCAAATATTTTTCTTAAGTCCCTAGGGTAAGATATTGAATTTTAAAGGCTTAATGTAATTTTTTAATATTAAAAAATGTATTTTCCAACCTTTTCACTAAAATAATTCTAATAAATCAAAAAAACATCAGAAAAATAAAAATTTTGTTTCTCTGAACTCCTTGAGGTCAGAGAGATTTAAGAAGAATATAAAATCCATTTTTTCAACTTTTATTTTATTTTAAAATTAATTAATGCTCCAAAACTCAAAATAATTCTAATAAATAAAATATAATTAAAAAAAATCACTAAAATTAGTCCAAATGGTCCTCTCGTCATTAGGAATATCCCATAATTTTCTTAATGACAGAAACATTTCCTTGGTCATGTTATTGAAATTTCCTTGAAAACCCCTATTTTCCATTAAAAATAATTACATAAATAAATTAAATACAGAAAAATCACATTTTCTCCTCTAATGTCTTAATTGACATGTAAGTGAGGTCACATAAAAATTTCAACTTCATTTGAGCTTGATTTAATGAGTTATAGAATTATTAAGCTTGAAGGGCAAAATGGTAATTAAAATTTTCAACCTTTAATTAAAATTTTAGGATTAATCAAAAGGGGAGGGTAAAATATTTGATTTTAAACTAATTTTGGATGATTGAAACTTAAATGATTAAGGGTAGAAACCTATTAACCATTTCAAATATAATTAAAATAAAACTTTAATTAATTAATTAATTAAATTTGGAAGATTAATAGAAAATTGAAATTATTAAAGTAGGGATATTATTTAAGAGGATATTTATTCTTTAATTTAAAAATCCCTAAATAAATCACTTCAATAATACTTAATTCTTAATTTAAAAAAAAATTAATTAAAATAATAATCCAAATTAAAATTAAACTAAAATTAAATTGAAATTAAATTAAAAATCAAATTAAATTAAATTAAAAAAAAGTAATAATAACTTGAGATTAAATTAAGTTAATTTAAACTAAATTAAATTAAACTAAAATTAAATTAAACTAAAATTAAATTAAACTAAATTAAAATTAAATCAAATTAAAATTAAAATTAAACTAAATTAAAATTAAATTTAAATTGAAATTAAATTAAATTAAAATTAAATTGAAATCAAATTAAATTAAAATTAAATTAAATTAAATTTAATTTAATCAAAATTAAATTAAGTTGAATTAAATTAAATTAAAAACATTTAATAACAAACCTAAATGAAATTATTAAGAATTAAATCTAAAATAACTTGAACACTATTCCAAACTTAAACTAATTTTTTTATAATTAAGTCAAAATTGAAATTAAATCATTAAGTTTAAATCATCAAAATATTTAATAATCTGATTTGCCCCCTTTTTAAGCTCTTATTATTATAACTCTTAAATGAGGCATCAAGTGAAGTGTTACCTCACTTATAGGATATTCAAATGTCCTAGTTCACTAAGCAAAAGAACAAAACTTAAACTCTCGGATGATTAATTCACTTGTATAATTAAATTCTCTTGGACTTAAAATAATCCTAGAGGTATTGAAAAGATGATTAAGACTCGTCTTAAGCACTTCCTCAATATGATAGGATGTTTATAAGAACAATTGAATTTAATTGTTCTTTGATGAAGATAATCGTCCTTAAACCAAATCACAAGAATCTAGACGTCATAGGAGATGACTAGCTATAGGATTAGGACTTTGATAGATAACCAAAACCTTTCCCTTAGCTTTACCTAGGTACTTGTTGGAATATTTAAATGCCTTAACATGCGTTTTAAGTGCAGCTTGGGATGACGGGAAGACCCTCCAGGTACGCTTTTATTTTATTGCAATTTACTTTATTACAAATGCATTTTACTTTTCTTGCATGATAAACAACTGTTGCATGAAAACCAAAACTTTTAGGATAGTCCCTGAACTGAAACCAAAACTAAATTAAAAGTCATTACAAGATAAAAATCACCGCCACAACGTTTCAAAATATAAAACAACTCAAAATTTAATCACAAACAGAACACAAGACTACAATTGCAACTAAATTAAAACGTCTCGTTGAATGATCGTGAATACCTCAGATGATGTAACCCACGTGTTGCTAACGAGATTTCTCATGGTCTAAATGAAGGTGTGGAACTCATTCAGTTGAGTTTAGCAAATTCATCTGGACTAAGTGAATTCGATGAAAATAACGGTGCCGGGATGACGTAACCGTGGGATCTTAATCGGTTCTGTTTAAATAACTTTAAGATTTGTTTTAATTAAAATATTAAAAACACTCGGATTTTAAGATTTTTTCTAAACCAAAACACTTCTCTCATCTCCTGATTTATGACTTCTAAAACTAAACCTCTGCAACAACAAGGAGCTCAGAGCATGGTGGGCAGCACGACCATCGTCATCAGCAAAACTCGGATCTACATCAACTAAACTTCCCTAGAATTTAAATAACCAAGGCATAGGAATTTGAGGTAGTTTGCCTAGTGCAACATAAATCCTCAACTCTTCGTTAGGCATTTGCATGATCATGTCATGTAAATTAAGCCCTAACCAGTCTTAGGACTCCGAGGTAGTCGTTTGGTATGACACAAACCCTCACATCTTTAAGGCTATTTGTATGATTTTATCATACAAACATAAGTCCAAATTAAATAAAATTGGCAAGATTGAAATATCAGATAATATTAGGATTTTCTTAAATCTAAGCCAAACAATAGGATAGTTTGGGAAGTTGCCAAGATTCTTCTTGGATCCTCAGCTTCTCCTACTTCTCTTCCATTGGACTCCTGAAAATAATTGTTCCAAATTTTGAGTCATTCCCTTTTGAATTTCCAAAATCCAATCCTTTGAAAACCTCAAACTTTGAAATTCTTGAGAGCAAAACCATTGATCATTATCGAGAGTTTTCTTAAACGATTCCCGTCATTTAAGATGAAATTAACTATAGGGGCTTGCCCTTATAGGGATCTTTAAGAACCCAGGTAATATAAACCCTGCTTAATTCTTTTATATTAAGCAGGGGAATTTGTCGGCTTATAAAATTGGTTTACAGACCAAACATATGTCACAAATCTCCTAGTTTATTTAACCTAGCCCCATCATCAAGCAGTGTGTCTATTCTTCAGATTGATACACGGTTTGTGATGCGGTGCTCCTTTATATAAACTATTTGGAATGTGAGATCGGTTTGATTTCATATCTTAAAATTATTTTTAAAATCAAATACTACTTTCTAAACCATATACACATGTTTAACTTAAATTTAAAATCTAAAATTCGCCGACAATTTCTGTTTGGCGACCCCTTTTCAAAATAAAACACATAACCAAAAAATATGTTGACAACTTCTGGCGACTCCGCTGGGGACTAGTTCCTCTCTCTATTTTGGTCAGATGGTTTTGCTTTCATAAATCGGTAGTGAGCCGATGCCCCTAGTGGACCAAACTACCATTCTTCCGTTGGAATACCTCGTTCATTTTTGTATTGAACGAGTATAGCCAACTCCTCTCGGATTTAGGAGCCACTGTTTATACACCCCTAAACGGAGAGGTTCCGAGATCCTTTTACCTCTTTTTCTGAGGTGGGGTGGACCCCCAATGGGTGTTAGTTTAGGAGCGGTCCTTCGAGTCCAGAAGTCTTGCATAGGACTTTCTCTTCCTTTCTAATTCTGAATCGGATTCCTTACCTGCTTTACACCTTTGAACATCCCGTTCCTAATAAACAAATCCTCTAATGAATGACTCTTTTAACAAATAACACCTTTTTATAAATACATGAACAAAAATGTGTTCGGACTCTTTTCGATTCTTTTCTTTTCGCCCTGATGAGAAGAAGCATAACTTGGAATTGACAATCAGAATCTACTTTACAGAAAATGTCTGCCCCAAAGCTGATTTTCTCCTTCACCAATGGACTGGACTTCGCTGTTTACAGGGATGAGCTGCCCGACAATGGGATCATCCGTTTTGGGCAAGGATTCGAAAACACAAATGTCAAGATCACTGACGTTACCCTTTTCACACTTACAGATAAAGTGTCTGAAACTGAAAGACCTTTAATCGAGTTCAACCTTAAGTCAACTCAAGAGTTTCCTCCCCTGCAAAGGGTTCCAGCTGAGAAGAATACTATTGTCCATAGGAGGACTGTTATCTCTACCCCCACTGCTCTAGTCGTCTCTGCACCTACCCCGGCTTCAGCCAAACTGAAGGGGAAGGAAGTTCAAAATTGTAACGAGCATGTTACCGTGGAAGGTACAGATTTCCGTGCAAGACCTTATGTTTTCAAAATTGGGTCAAGCTCAAGGATTCCACCCCTAACATGAACTCAGAGAAGAAACAGAGGTAGGAAGATTACCAGAAAGGCCAGGGCTGCTGAAGTCGCTTTCTTAGAAGAAATCCCTGAGTACACACCACTACCTAAGTACATACCATTACCTGAGTATACACCACTTTTGGAAGGAAGTATATTCCATCCCCTCTCCACCGCAGCTGACGAGGAAAATGTCTGCAAGATTGCTTCCGCATTACCTCGACCCGCATACTATAGCGACAGCCGAAAGAAAAGGGCTAGGATTGCACCATTTGCCGACTGCAGACTGTGATAGAGAAGTTAGCAAAGAAAGAGAGATGTCCTGTATCAAAGGTTTTAAGAAGAATAGGGCGGGTGCCAGCCAAGTCCCGTCTTGGGTCGCGAGTAGAACCCGTTAGCACCACAGAAAAGCCGAATAAGAAGATGAAGGCTAGTCCACCTGTTGTTGTTTCAGGTTTACAGATCGTGGAGGATACCACCTTCCGACATTCGACCGACGGACCATCCGGTCCCTAGGCCTTCGCTCGCTAGAAGAATGGTATGGCGTCCTACTACTAGCCAATTAAGACCGAAACAATGACCAGAAAAGGAAAGTCTCGTCAGGAGACTCGAGTCCGATGAAAGCGCCACTGCAATGAAGGGGACTCCCAAGAAGGAAACCCAACAGCCATTACATGACAACTGCGAAACCGCACGAAAAAGACAATTGGAGGACGCTATGGAAAAGCTAAGAACCGGCATTCAACGATTAACAAGAGAAAAAGAAGAAAAGTTTGGAGATGAAGTTGACTCGTCAGAGTTCATGGATGATGAATATGTCGAGATCAACATGGTTGAGACACGAGCATCGTCAGCTTTGCAAGGTTCTCCTGCAGCTGTGGAAAGAGATGAACCAGAAATGTTAAGAGTACAACTTCGAGAAAAAGATGATACAATCTCTCAAATGGCGAAAAGGATGGAAGAGATGGCTGCAGCCCTAGCCACTCTTCAAAGTCAGGTTCAACCCCCAAGAGAAACGCCTCCAGAGGTTATTCATATTACAGACAAAGGAAAAGAGATTACAATCATTAACGGAGACGATCAGCTAAAGAAAGACTACTCAGAATATGATTCCAGAGAATGACATCAAGAACATGGTAGAACAGCAGGTGCGAGAAGCCTTAGCACACTCTAAGAGCGGAGCATCTATTCAGACGGGTAGACCTTACCCCGAAGAATTTGATGCGATACAATACCCAAAAGGCTTCGTACCACCTCTGTTCAAGACTTTTGATGGTACCGGAAATCCTCGACAGCATGTTGCACATTTTCGCGCTAGTTGTTGCAACGCCGGTGGAAGTGACACCTTACTCTTCCGATAATTCGTCAGCAGCCTGTCAGGGATCGCCTTCGATTGGTATGCAGAATTACCAAATGGTTCGGTAAAGACATTTTCAGAATTAGAGAACCTCTTCGTGAAATGGTTTGCTGGAGCTCAACACCATATCACCATCGGTGACTTAGTGGTGGTTAAACAGAAAACGAACGAAACTTTAGTGGACTACATACTTCGATGGAGAAATCTAAGCATGAAGTGTGAGCCACAGCTACAAGAGCAGCATGCAGTCGGTATCTTGTTTAAAAGCATTCACGGCCCGATAGCACTTCTCCTTAAGGGATTTACGATTAAGACTTTCAAGAAGTTGTTAAGCAAGGCCGGAAGCTTGCAAGAGGAAGCGAAGCAACTAAGTTTCATCGACAAAATAGACAAACAGAAGCCTGTGAAGACACTTGAAAAGAAATCCGGGATCGTCGCGGCAATCGATAAGGGTAAGCAGCCAATGCAAATACAGCCGGAGTACCGCATCCTAGCTATCAACAACCTCGACGAGACTACCAACAACCTCAACCCGGTTATCGACCAACTCAACAATATGAGCAACCGCCTCGCCGCAGCGCTCGTTAAAGGAGCTTATAAATAGAGAATATCCATTCAAGAATGAGGCAAGTGCCAAAGATGTTCCGCAGCTTGATGAAGACTTCGGATTTTCGATCGCCGTAACCCAAGAAGCCGGAGGAAGTTAATAAGAAAGACCATCCCAACTACTGCCCTTACCACCGGATGCTTGGACATAAGGTAGAGGATTGCATTACCTTCAAGAGTTGGCTTAACAACAATCTCGGAAAGGGGAACATAACGATCCCAAAGGAATACATGAAAGAACCCCAGAAAGGAGGTTCTATCAATGTTATTTCAACGGATCCCATTGTTCTGATAGACCCTTACATGACTGATGATGGATGGAGTACCGCTTGGACGAAGTCATCGAAGAAAATTTTGGATCGCATCCAAACCGCTTCGGCGCGTGCTTCAACTCAGAGTTTGAAACCTGCCAAGCCGGCACTATCGCTTGCAATTGAAGAACCGCCCAGGAAGAAAAGATCATAGAAAAGAAGGAGATCGTAGAAGAAGAAAAGACTGAGGCTCTTAAGGCTAGACTAGGGGCTACTTATCCTAGGATGGTTATTTCCGAGTCGGGGGAGAAATTCCTCGAACCTTTGACTCTGTATGATTATTTGCTCGCTCCGGCGGGATCTTATAATGATAAGAGTTATGGCGTTGGCTACGTTTTGACTGTTTCTAACGATTACGTGACTAATGACAACCAATCTAATCCGGATCTCGATTCTGATACAAATAACAATTCTCAAATCATACACAAACTCGACAATCACGATGAAAAAGAAGACACTCACCAAGAAGGCTACGAAAGTTCAACGAGAAATGAATCTATTTGTGAATTCCAAGGAACTCCAATCAAATTTTACCGTGGCACTTCTTCTTCCAATACTGAAAACGATGTACAATTTGAAAATGCCACTTCTTCCAAATTAATGGAATTACCTTTTTAGTGGTACTCTCCCTGTGTTCAAAATTTAATTCAGCTTGGTGTCTTACCTCGACAATGGACAAAAGGCCGATCACAACACTTCGAAGAATTGTGGAATAATGTCGGTTGACCTCCCAATTCAAAACATGGTCTCGGATTCGGCACAGTAGGTTTAGTTGACGATACGGAATTTTGTTTGGTTGTCACTTGCGAACCTAATGAAGACTGCTTGGAAGCTTCAGAGGACCTTGAGGATCTACCAATCGGAGATGCTCCACCAGAATTCAAAGAAGAAATCAAATCTATAATAGATGAGTTAATGGAAGTTAACTTAGGTACTAGCGAAAAGCCTAGACCAACCTTTGTTAGCTCCTTACTCAATAATGGAATTCAAGGACTGTTTTGCTTGGAGTTACGACGAAATGCCAGGATTAGCTCCAGAAGTCGCAGTTCACAGGTTAGGAGTGGATACTACTTCCGTTCCAGTCGGACAAGCTTTTAGAAGAATGCGTTTGGAAATTGAACAACAAGTAAGAGCTGATGTTAAGAAGCTAATCGACGCTAAATTTGTCCGTGAAGAACAATACCCTACTTGGTTACCAGTGTGGTACCAGTCAGGAAGAAGAATGGTCAGATCATAATCTATGTGGATTTCAGAGATTTGAACAAAGCATGTCCGAAGGATGAATTTCCACTACCAATCCCAGAATTGATGATTGACATTGCTTCGACACATGAAATATTCTCTTTAATGGATGGATCTTCAAGATACAACCAGATAAAGATGGCACCACAAGACGAAAAGCTCACCGCATTCAGAACACCAATAGGAGTGAATTGCTACACAGTAATTCCATTCGGACTAAAGAACGCAGGAGCAACATACCAAAGAGCAATGACAAAGATTTTTAATGATCTCATTCACAACCAAGTCGAGTGCTACATAGACGATGTGGTCATCAAAAGCAAACTGAAGGAAGATCACCTGTATGATTTGAGAATTGTCTTCGAGCGACTAAGGCAATATAACCTTAAGATGAATCCCTTAAAATGCGCCTTCGGCGTCACCTCCAGGAAATTCTTAGGATTTGTTGTCCGACATCGTGGGATTGAAATTGATCCAGAAAAAAATAAAGCTATCTTAGAAATGCCGCCTGCCAAAACCTTAAAACAGCTACGATCCTTTCAAGGGAAGCTGACATATCTTTGACGCTTTATTTCGAACTTGTCAGGTAGGTGTCAGCCCTTCTCGGCATTAGTTAAAAAGGACGCCAAATTCTTTTGGGAAGAGAAATGCCAACGGGCCTTCGAGGACATTAAGCAATACTTAATGTACCTCCTGTCTTAGCAGCCCCAGTCTCAGGTAGACCGTTGATACTCTATACCGCGGCTCTAGACGACTCTCTTGGAGCCCTGCTAGCCCAGGTCAATGATGAGGGAAAAGAAAATACTCTCTACTACTTAAGTCGTCGTCTGATTCCGACGGAAGTAAATTATCCTCTAATTGAGAAGCATTATTTGGCCCTGATCTTCGCCGCATAGAAACTCAGGCATTACATGCTCTCTCATAAGGTCAACCTTATCTCGAAAGTTAATCCGTTGAAATATTTGATGACCCGTCCAACACTTTCTGGCAGACTTGCCAGGTGGTCAATGATACTATTGCAATTCGACATAACTTTCGTTCCTCTTCGTGCCGTAAAGGGACAAATCCTAGCAGATTTCCTTGCAGCACACCCTTTGCCGGCAGAATCACCTCTCAACGACGACTTGCCAGACGAGCAGATAATGAGCCTAGAAAATGCTAATGATCGACGTTGGAAACTATACTTCGACGGAGCGTCCTCAGCACATAAAGACAAAGAATTGCAAACGATAGTGCCCGGTAAGGCAGGAATCAGACTAATCTTTATAACACTGGAGCGGGGGATGTTAAGATACTCCTACCACTTAACAGTGCCGTGCACAAACAATGAGGCGTAATACGAAGCCCTCATAACAGAATTAGAACTGACCATTCAAATGGGAATAACAGACATCAACATCTACGGAGATTCTCAGTTGATCATTCAACAGGTCGCAGGACAATATAGAATCTTAAAGCCAAGACTCGAGCAATACTTTCAGTATGCCATGAAACTGTTGGAACAAATTCCGAATGTAACAATCTACAAGATCCCCGTAAGAGAAAATGCTCTCGTAGATGCGCTAGCTCGCCTTGCAAAAGAATTTGCTCGCTTACAAGATGAGTCGCTTGAAGTGTCGGCTCAACGACGACAGGTCCTATCACATCTCGACATGGATATGATACAGAAATCAGAAAAAGCAGAGGAATCAGTTGCAGCAGTGACAGAAAACACAGAAGATTGACGTCAGCCACTAATAGACTACCTGCAAACAGAGAAATTACCAGAGGATAAGTCATTAGCACATCAAATCAAGAAAAGAGCTCTGTCTTATGCATTAATAAACAGTACATTATACAGAAGGTCTTTCGATCAGATGTGGTTAAGATGCCTGAGCGGGTCCGAGGCTCGTGAAATTGTCAAAGAAGTGCATTCAGGACTTTATGGCGCTCATCACCGAGTCCGAAAATGAAAATGAAAATTAAAAGACTAGGGTATTACCGGCCCTCGATGATGACCGATCGCATGAAGATTGCCAAAAGTTGTCACCAGTGCCAAGTGCACGGAGTGGTTCTACACTAACCTCCAAACGTGCTACATCCGACAATTCCGTCGTGCCATTTAAGTGTTGGGGCACAGATATAGTGGGTCCGATAGAACCACCTTCTTCAAGAGGACATCGCTTCATCCTTGCAGCTACAGACTACTTTTCTAAATGGGCAGAAGCAGTTCCACTCAGAGAAGTAAAGGCACACCACGTGCTACAGTTTTTCAAAAATCAAGTCGTCTACCATTTCGGGGTACCGCGCAGATTTATTTCAAATAATGGGCCCGCATTCAGAAGCACAAAAATCAAAAATTTTGTCAGAAGACATGAAATCGATTGGTGATACTCAACAATCTACTACCCAAGAGCAAACGGATTGGCCGAGGCTTTTAATAAAACTCTCGTTCAAATCTTAAAGAAAACTTTGGATGACAACAAGAGAAATTAGCACGACAAGTTGTTAAAAGCCTTATGGGCCTACAGGATGACTTTTAGGACTCCTACTCAATCTACGCCTTACTCTTTAGTGTACGGGTCTGAGGCAGTGTTACCATTGGAAGTCCAGCTTCCATCACTCAGGATTGCGGTTGCAAATAAAATTACTACAGAAGAAAATGTCAGATTACGACTGCAAGAACTGGAAAACTTGGAAGGGAAAAGACTTACAGCGCAGCAAAGTTTGGAACTCGTACCAAGCTAAGATGATCCGTGCCCATGATAAATCGGGTCCGCCCAAGAACTTTCAAAGTTGGTAACTTAGTTCTTGTTCTCAGAAGACCTATTCTTGCACATCGCAAGATAGGAGGCAAATTTGAACCGACTTCGGAAGGGCCGTTTGTGGTCGAGGCAGTCTACTCAGGAGGCTCCTACTAACTTGGGAATTGCCAAGAACGACAAATGCTTCCAATAAATGGACGATATTTGAAGAAGTATTACGCAACCTGATATTTCGAAGGGTGACCTCTAAAATAGTGTCTTATCCCTAGAAACACGGGTGAAGCAATCACTTTGTGACTGAGTCCGAACCCAAAAAACATAAAAATGGATGAGAAAAGAAAAATCATTAAAAAATATATGTGCTAAAAATAAAATATGTGAAATAATAATAATAAAGTTTTACTTTTCCTTTCAAATCAAATCTTTTTCCTGATCTTTCTTTATCTTTTCCTACTTTCCTTAAAAATTAAAATTGGAATAAGTGAATAAGAATCTTCAGTGATAAATACTTTCTTAATGTTCTTGTTCTTAGTACAGCCCCTGATCCTTTCCTTATTTTCTTAGCAGGGAAATGTCGAACGGGCGGTTGATCCTAAACTTAAAAAATGGTGCGAGTCTCGCACTCGATGTAAAGAGGGTGAAGGATGGAGCAGTGATAGAAATTGATTTTGACTTCACACCAGCCAGCTTACAGTACGAAGAAAATGATTGGGTCCCAGTGGACCGAGAAGAGCTTCACAGCCAGACAGTGATGAAGATGGGTGGCCCAAGCCGCTATTCCAGCAACAAGAAAAGAAAGACAAACACCGAGGAAAGCAAGAAAATCCAATCAGTAGTTGCCACGGTAGAGGGCAGGCTCGTCAGCGCCGCGCCCGCAGAAATTCAAGGAGTAAGGAGAGCTACGCTCACTGCTACTCAAAGAAGGAATAAGAATCGTCGTATCCGCAAGATGTTGACTAAACTAGCAGCAGATCAAGAAGAGGAAATAGCCACCTTCGCAGACACACGCATTTCAAAGATACCAGTTCATTAGGAATCTGAAAAGAGATAACAAGCTCCAAGAACAACAGAAAGGACAAGGGAAACTCTAAGAAGATCAGAGGCAGAGAGATCACCTCGACGCCGGACAAAAATACCATATCTGAGAAACCTTGTTGAGGAAGCAACCCTGGAGGATGTCCCGACAGAGACAATCCCTGAGGAGCCAAGGTATGTAGGAGAACGTGACGGGATTGAGCCATACATCCCGCAGTAGGTTACTAGGCCTCGTCACTTGCAGATCATCCCAGAATATGAACTAGAAAGAATGCAAAATGTTGAGAAGAAGACTTTTGAATATTTTGAAAGGATTAGAGAAAGAAGAATCAACATTTTGGAAGGCCTTGAGCTACACATAGGTGTATTCTCAGAGTATGAGCAACAACAAATTGTGGATTGCATTCTAGAACTTCAGAAGATGGGTCTGTTGACCTCATTTTTGATGAGGTCTTCTCTTCTTCTCTTTAGTACTTAGGATCTAGCCTTAGGCTTTTCCTTTGACTATCTTAGAGGATTAGAATTGGGACCCACCACTTAGAAATCCAAACCACTTCTTAACTCCCCGTAAACTCCACAAACTTGACCGTAGACCCCTAATCACCTGGAGGGTTGAAATCAAATGTGGAAGTTTAAAGGATGAGTTCCTATAGGACTCTTTGGCCTTAGGGACCGCCCTGGGTGGCTCGGTCCGGTGAAGGGCTGACTTACACACACACTACACCTATACACTACACTTTCACACACATCCTAAAAACACACCCATACCTAACTTGACCTCCTGACTCATGAAGGTGATTCACATGGATGGTCCTTAACCCCTAAGCCCTTGGCTAAGAGGGTTAGGAACAACATAGTGGATGCCTCAAATGAGTCCCTTCATGGCTCAAGTGGGTTTGATATGGCTTCATGGCTCAACTAAAATGATTTTATTCCACTTACATTTACCCAATCTTCAATTTTGCAAATTTTCAATTTTTGACCCCCGGGACCCTGCACCCGCCTAACCTACCAAATGCCCTTGAAATTACCCAAATTTTTCAAAATCTCCAAATCACTCAAAATTCCCCAAAATTAACCTTGAACATTTCCTCACCAATCAAGTTGATCATCCATAGCCAAAATACCAAAAATTCCAAAAATACCTCCCAATACCCTCCAAATACCCAAAATACCCCGCTTGACCCAAAAATCCAAAAATTCAGAAAATTCCCAGAAAATTGCAGAAAATCCCAAATATTCCCAATTGCATTTTGTCCAACTACACCGTTGGCCAATTTTTTCAATTTACCCCACTTTTGTCAAAATCCCCAATTTGACCCATTTTAACCCAAAGTGAACCCAATGTCAAACCAAACCTACCCAATTGACCCAAATTCTGGTCCAATTCAATTTTAAACTTCAATTCCACATTCCCAACACCAATCTAGAGCAAATCCAAGTACAATTTGATTGACATTGGAATCCAATTTCACTTTTGGTCTTAAAGCCCAATTTGGACCCATGACCCAAACCTAGCCCAAACTAAACCAATTTAACTCCAATTAACCCCAAATCTTTTCTAAACCTTCCCTAACATCCCTAAAAACAAAACACTAACATGATTTACCCAAAATTTAGATCCAAACCCCACTCAAATTCAACCCAAAGCCAAAAAGCCCAATTTTGACCTAAACCCAAACCTAACCCAAATAAGCCCAAACCCCAAAATCAAAACCCAAACAAAGTCAAAACCTCTTTCAAACACTCCCATAAACATTTCCCAATATCAATTTTACATCAATTTCAACCCTAGCCCAACATTGGCCCAAGTTAGCCCAATTTGACCTACATAGGCCCATTTATCAAATCAAACCCAAATCAAACCTAAATCACTCCAAACTTATTTCAAATCATTCATGACATACCCCTAAACCAAACCCAACAATTATTTGGCCCAAGCCTTTACCAAACTTTCATCCTAAAATCAATTTTAAAATCAAATAAGCTCACTTCCCTAAATCATTTTAAAAGCCCATCTTCACTAAATTTCAAAGGCCCAAAATTCATCCAAAGTCCATATGACACCCTTCTTCATCATGCATTCAATTAAAATCATCCCTTAAGTCCTAAATCAATCATCAAATGGTTCCAAATCAAGCCATATGCCAAATCCCATCAAATCACCCCTAAATTACCAAAATTTCTAAAATCCATTTTCATGAAATTGACCAAGCTTTTCCCCAAGCCAAAGACAAGCCATGAAGCCACTCTTAAGCCACATGCAAGCCATGTGAGTTGCTCACATGTGACCTTACCACATTGGGCAAAAGGAGGAGATCCTTTCCACATTCCCATAAGGTGATTAACCACTCCCATGATTCCCCTTAACCATGCTTATGCCTAATTGTGCTTGGATGGTGACTTGACCCTACTGATTATGCTGAACCAAATCAATTTCCCTTCAGCCTAAACCAAGCATTGGGTGGTGCACCTAGCCCAAAAGGATGGGTTGACATATTTGGAACCAAAATGGCCTCTCCCCCATACTATTTTAGTACAAGCCTTTTACACATGGCATTTGCCAATTACCTACACTAAACCCTAGCCCTGACCCACCTGAACAAGATGGTGACCAGTGCCTGGCCGGCCAGCCACCAGGCCGCCGGAAAACACCATGGCCAAAAGCTCACATGTGAGCCAACTGTTGACCTCATTTTTGATGAGGTCTTCTCTTCTTCTCTTTAGTACTTAGGATCTAGCCTTAGGCTTTTCATTTGACTGTCTTAGAGGACTAGAATTGGGACCCACCTTTTAGAAATTTAAACCACTTCTTAACTCTCTGCAAACTCTACAAACTTGACTATAGACCCCTAATCACCTAGAGGGTTGAAATCAAATGTGGAAGTTTAAATGGTGAGTTCCTATAGGACTCTTTGGCCTTGAGACCGCCTACAGGTGGCTCTGCTCTGGTGAAGGGGCTGACTTACACACACACTACACTTATACACTACACCTATACACTACACTTTCACACACCCATACCTAACTTGACCTCCTGACTCATGTGGGTGATTCACATGGATGGTCCTTAACCCCTAAGCCCTTGGCTAAGAGGGTTAGGAACAACATAGTGAATGCCTCAAATGGGTCCCTTCATGGCTCATATAGGCTTGATATGGCTTCATGGCTCAACCAAAATGATTTCATTCCACTTACATCCACCCAATCTTCAATTTCCCAAATTTTCGATTTTTGACCTCGAGGACCTACACCCGCATAACTTACCCAAAACCCTCGAAATTACCCAAATTTCTCAAAAATTTCCAAATTACCCAAAATTCTCCAAAATCAATCCCAAACATTTCCACATCACTTAAACTGATCATCCATACCCAAAAATACCAAAAATTCCAAAAATACCTCCCAATACCCTCCAAATACCCAAAATACCCCTCTTGGCCAAAAAATCCAAAAAATTCAGAAAATTCCCAGAAAATTCCAGAAAATCCCAAATATTCCCAATTTCATTTTGTCCAACTACACCATGGGCCAATTTTGTCAATTTACCCTACTTTTGTCAAAACCCCCAATTTGACCCATTTTAACCCAAAGTGAACCCAATGTCAAACCAAACCTACCCAATTGACCCCAATTTTGGTCCAATTCAATTCTAAACTTCACTTCAACATCCCCAATACCAATCTAGACCAAATCCAAGTCCAATTTGATTGACATTTGGATCCAATCTCACTTTTGGCCTTAAAGCCCAATTTGGACCCATGACCCAAACCTAACCCAAACTCACCCAATTCAATTCCAATTAACCCCAAATCTTTTCTAAATCTTCCATAGCATTCCCACAAACAAAACAGTAACATGATTTGCCAAAAATTTGGACCCAAATCCCACTCAAATTCAACCCAAAGCTAAAAGGCCCATTTTTGACCTAAACCCAAACCTAACCCAAATGAGCCCAAATCCCAAAATCAAAGCCCAACCAAAGTCAAAACCTCTTTGAAACACTCCCATAAACATTTCTCAACATTTATTTTACATCAATTTCAACCCTAGCCCAACATTAGCCCAACTTGGCCCACTTGGACCTACATAGGCCCACTTACCAAATAAATCCAAATTCCAACCAATTCCACCCCAAATCACAATAAATTGACTCCAAGCCATTCATAGAACATCCCTAAACCAATTATGACATTTATTTGACAAATTCCTTCACAAAATCTTCACCCAAATGCCCATCCTAAAATCAAAAAGCCCATTCCCCTTAAACTTTCCTAAAAGCCCACTTCACCAATCCAAAGGCCCAAAATCTACCCTAAAGCCCACATGACATCTCCATTTTGTCATCCACTTAATTAAATCCATTACCTAAGTCCTAAATTCACCATCAAATTATTCCAAATCAAGTTTCATACAAATTTCCATCAAATTACCAAAAATTCTTAAAACCCATTTTCATGAAATTGACCAAACCTTTTCCCAAGCCAAAGGTGAGCCATGCAAGCCATGGACAAGCCACATGAAGCCATGGAAGGCTTGACATGTGATCAAGCCATTAATGGCAAAAGGAGGGGCCCCTTTCCTAATCCTCCTTAACCCCTTTTTACCTTAAGCATGTCACACACTAAACCATGCTTAGCCACCTCATCATGGATGGAGACCACAACATTCTCTCTTGGCTGACCCAAGTGATCTTTTTCAGCCCAAGACCAGGCCTTGGGTGGTGAACCTAGCCCAAAACCATGGGTTGAGTCATTTGAACCCAAAATGGTCTTCCCCCCATTCCATTTCAATCCAAGCTCTTTACACATGGCAATTGCTAATTGCTTGCACCAAGTCCCAACCCTGACCCACCTGACCTTGAGGGTGACCCATGCCTAGCCGGCCGGCCACCAGGCCGCCGGAAAACACCATGGCCGAGAGCTCACATGTGAGCCCAACTTGAAATTCTCACCTGCCGAGCTGCCCCATCCCCAGTGGCCATTGGAGCTGTTCTTCTCTTGCCAAGAGCAGCTGATCCCAAGCCCTAACTCTCCCTGGGAGGCCCTCCACCCTCTCCTATTTAAACTCCACCCCTCTCGGCCATGAGAGGTGCTGAAAACAAACCTTAAAGAAACTCTGCCAAAATTGTTCCAGACTCCTCCCCACACACAGAGCACTTGATCCCCGAGTGAGATCCCCCGCCATTTCTTCTCGTCGAGCTCAATTTCGGAGTTGAAATTCCACCCAAAACCAGGAAACTTCTCTACAGTGAGCCAATCCCCAAATTGATTGGTTCTACACCTTCACCAGACTAAGGGAAGGTGTCCACCAGCAAAAGCCCCATCTCCAGGCCACCCAGTTGCTCCAGCCTCCAAGCTTTGTGATCGGGCTTGGTCTAAATCACATCTAGACAATTCACCAGACCAGGAGACTTCATCTGGAGCTTGCTAGGATCCAATCGAAGGTGCAACAACTCTCAGATCGAAGCCACACTTCTCTGAGCAAAGGTATGAGCTGATTCTTCATCTCGAGCTTCTGGAGATTCTCCATTTCAAATGCCTTAATTTCAATGCATGATAACCGTATAGATGTGTTCGTCTCTTCAAGACGAATCCATAGAGCATAAGAACATGAAAATCCATTGAGTATCGAGTGAGATCTTAGGGATTTAGTGTGGACGGCTCTCGGGTGAGGACGCTCGGGGACGATGAACGGATGCCGTCCATTCAATACACGCGCGGACGGACGGCTCAGATGGCGTCGGACCAGGTGAGGGTACAAGAACCGCGGGGCCCGGGCTACTGACTCAGATGGCGGCGTCGAATGGGAGCGCGACACGCGGCGTTTCGGAGATGCCGAGGATGAGTTGGCGCCGCGTGGATAAATAGAAAATTAGGGTATTTTCTTATTTATTTAATTCCCTAAACTTCAAAAATTCATAACTCGTGTAGAAAAATCAGAAAAATAAAATAAAAATACCCTCTTGCTCAGGTGAACAGAGGAGAATAATGTGGAAAAGAAATCATTTAATTTCATCAAGTATTTTATTTTTTATAATTTATTTACTCTCTGCATACTTTTAATTCTCCATGCATGTATACAATTCACCATGGCATGAGACCATAGGGCTTTTGAAGGCTCTGAATTTGGGAACATTCCCTGAATTTTCCAAAGTCAGAGGCCATTCCTATGAAGAGTTATTGATTTTTCAAGTTCATGTTACTGTTTTGAGTATTTTAATTCCAATAAATATTATGTTGTGAAATAAATTCTAGGAAAATTTGGTGATGTTCCTTATGACCAGAGAACCCTAGGAAAAATAGGTTTTGAGTTAGTTCATTTAAAACAACCCTAATTGGCTAAACACCCAAAATAGGTCTCTAATTAATTAGAGTTAACCATGCATCAAATTGACTTGAAATCAATTCTCCACTGACCTTTAGGATCAGAGGAATCCACCATAAAAGTTTGAGGTCAATTGGACATGGTTAGCCCCACTAATTGGGTTGATTAAGCCACTTAGTCATTTTAAACTTTAAAAATTCATAACTTTTAAAATACCTATAAAAAATTCACCAAATTGGTTTTGGAGCCTCTCTGATATCAGGGGAACCTAAGAAAATTAAAATTTCAATTTTCTAAAAAAGTTGATTTTTAATAATATTTTAATATTTTTAATAATTAAAAAATAATAAAAATCACAAAAATAATAAAATTCACCAAAATGTCACATTTTGAATTTTAATCACTAAGGAACAAACCCCATATTTTTCTTAGGTCTATTTAGTAAGATATTAAATTTTAAAGCTCTAGGGTAATTTTAAAATTTAAAAAAAATGTATTTTCTAGCATTTGCACTAAAATAATTATAATAAATCATAGAAAAATCAGAAAATTGTAAAATTTGATTCTCTGATTTCCTTGATATCAGAGAGATTTTTGAAAAATATAAAATTCATTTTTCAACATTTATTTTATTTTTAAACTAATTAACACTCCAAAACTTAAAATAATTATAATAAAAATAATATAAATCAAAAAATCACCAAAATTGGTCCAAGTGGTCCTCTGGTCATTAGGAATGTCCCCTAATTTTCTTAAGGACAGAAACTTTCCCTTGGTCATGTTATTAAATTTTCCTTGGAAATCTCTATTTTCTACCAAAAATAATTATATAAATAAATTAAATACAGAAAAAATCATATTTTCTCCACTCATGTCTTTATTGACATATGAGTGAGGTCACATAAAAATTTCAAGTTCATTTGAGTTCAATTTAGTGAGTTATGAAATTATTAAGCTTAAATGGTAAATTGGAATTATTAAAATAGGGATATTATTAGGAAGAGATTTATTCTTTAATTTAAAAATCCCTAAATTAATTATCTCATTAATATTCAATTCTTAATTAAAATGATAACTCAAATTTAAAATATATTAAAAGGCTTAATCATTAAACTAAAATTAAATTATTAAACTCTTTTAAAAAAATTAATTAAATTAAAATAAAAAAAATAAAAAATAAAATTAAATTAAGTAAATTAAATTAAATTAAATTAAATTAAATTAAATTAAATTAAATTAAATTAAATTAGAATTAAAAGTTGAATTAAATTAAATTAAACTAAATTAAATTAAATAAACAAATTAAATTAAATTAAATTAATTAAATTAAATTAAATTAAATAAATAAAAACAAATTAAATCAAATTAAGTTAAATCAAATTAAATTAAATTAAATTAAATTAAATTAAATTAAATTAAATTTAAATTAAATTAAATTAAATCAAATTAAATTAAAATTAAATTAAATTAAATTAATTTAATGTAACATCAAATCAAACTAAATTGGATTAAATTGAATTAAATTAAATTAAAACTCAATTAAATTAAATTAAATTAAATTAAGTTGAATTAAATATAACATCACTAAAGACATAAAGAATTCAAAATAAATCTAAAATAACTTGAACATTATTCCAAATTTAAACACATTAACTTAAATCAAATCATTTGAATACCGATTTACCCTCGAAAGCTTTGGTTTTTATAACTCCTAAACGGAACATTAAATGAAATGTTACTGCACTTATAGGATATTCAAATGTCCTAGTTCATCGAGTAAGATAAAAACGAAACTTGAATTCTCGGACGATTAATTCATTTGTATAATTAAACCCATTTGGACTTAAAACAATCCTAGAAATATTGAAAAGATGTTTAAGATTATTCTTAAGCACTTCCTCAATATGATAGGACATTTATAAGAACAATTGGACTTAATTGTTCTTTGATGAAGAAAATCGTCCTTAAACTAAAACACAAAGAACCTAGACGTCATAGGAGATGACTAGCTATAGGATTAGGAATTCGGTAGAAAACCATAACCCTTACCTTAGCTTTACCTAGGAACATGCTTAAATATTCTAATTGTGTTTTAAGTGCAGCTTGGGATGACGGGAAGACCCTCCAGGTACGCTTTTATTTTATTGCAATCTACTTTATTGCAATTTACTTTCTTGCAATTTCATTAATCGCATCGCACTTACTTTTCTTGCATGATAAACAAGCTGTTGCATGAAAACCCACACCTTTAGGATAGTCCCTAAAACCTGAAACCAAAACTAAGTTAAAAGTCATTGCAAGATAAAATTCACCGCCACAACATTTCAAAATATAAAACAACTCAAAATTTAATCACAAACAAAACACAAAACTACAATTACAACTAAATTAAAACATCCTGTTGGATGATCGGGAATACCTAGGATGATGTAACCTACGTGTTGCTAACGGGATTTCCCACGGTCTAAATGAAAGTGTGGAACTCATTCAGTTGAGTTTAGCAAATTCATCTGGACTAAGTGAATCCGATAAAAATAATGATGCCGGAAGGATGGAACCGTGGGATCTTAACCGGTGTCGTTATAATCAACTTTAAGATTTGTTTTAATTAAAACATAAAAAATACTTGGAAATTAAGATTTGCTCTAAACCAAAACACTTTTCTCATCCCACGATTTATGATTTCTAAAACTAAACCTCTGCAACAACAAGGAGCTCGGAGCATGGTGGGCGAGCACGGCCATCGTCATCGATGAAACTCGAATCTACATCAGCAAAACTTTCCTAGAATTAAATAACAAAACCATAGGACTTCGAGGTAGTTTGCCTAGTGCAACATAAATCCTCAACCTTTTGTTAGGCATTTGCACTGCAAATTAAGCCCTAACCAGTTTTAGGATTCCGAGGTAGTCGTCTGATACGACATAAACCCTCACATCTTCGGGGCTATTTGTATTATTCTGTCATATAAATATAAAAACTAATTAATTAAAATTGGCAGGATCAAAACATTTAAATAAATATTAGGACTTCCCTAAATCCAAACCAAACAATAGGATAGTCGGGAAATTACCGAAGTTCGCTTCGAGTCTGTGATTTCTCCTACCTTTCTTCCTTTGGATTCCCAAAACAAAATGTTCCAAATTTGATCCATTCCCTATTGAAATTCCAAATTTCAATCCCTTGAAAATCTTAAACTTTGAAATTCTTGAGAGCAGAATTATTGATTATTATCGAGATTTTTCTTAGGTGATTCCTATCACTTAAGATGTAATTAACTATAGGGGCTTGCCCTTATAGGGAATTTTAAAGAACCCGAGTAATATAAACCCCGTTTAATGTTTTCATATTAAGCGGGGAATTTTGTCGGCTTATAAAATTGGTTTGCGGACCAAACGGATGTCACAAATCTTCTAGTTTATTTAATCGAGCCCCACCGTCGAGCGGTGTGTCTATCCTTAGGGATAGATACACGGTTTGTGGTGCGGTGCTCGTTTATATAAACTATTTGGGATGTGAGATCGGTTTAATCTCATATCTTAAAACCTTCAAATTTAAAATTATTTTCAAAATCAAATACTACTTTTCAAATTATTTATTTTAATTAAATTAAAAATTCGCCGACAATTTCTGTAGGCGACCCCCTCTTTTTTAAATAAAACACAACCTAAAAATATGCCGACACCAACATTGAAATTCTCCCTTGCTGAGCTGCCCCAAGCCTAGTGGCCACCATGGCTATTCTTCTCCTCACCAGAGCAGCTGATCCCAAGCCCTAACTCCCCCTGGGAGAGCCTCCAGCCAGCTCTATTTAAACCCCCCATCTCTCGGCCATGGGAGAGGTGCCGAACCAACCTTAAGGAAACTCGCCAAAATCATTCCGGACCACTCTCTACACATAGAGCACTTGATTCCCACTGGATTCCAGCCCAATTCCCTCTAGCTGAGCTCAATTTTGAGTTCAAACTTCAGCACAAAACCAAGACACATCTTCACAGTGGACCAATCCCCAAATTGATTGATCCTACACCTTCACCAGACCAAGGGAAGAAGTCCACCAGCAAAAGCCCCCTCTCCAGGCAACCCATTGCTTCCAGCCTCTAAGCTTTGAGATCAGGCTTGGTCGAAATCATACCTAGACAATTCACCAGGCCAAGGGACTTCATCTGGAGCTTGCTTGGACCCAATCAAAGGTGACATAACCCTTAGATTGAAGCCACACTTCTCTGAGCTAAGGTATGAGCTAACTCTTTATCCCGAGCTTCTGGAGATTCTCCATTTCAAATGCCTTAATTTCAATGCATGATCACCGTATCCATAGAGCACAAGAACACGAAAATCCGTTAAGTATTGAGTGAGATATTAAGGATTTAGTGTGGACGATTCTCGGGCTAGGAGACTTGGGGACGATGAACGAATGCCATTCATTTAATACACGTGCGGACGGACGGCCAGGATCGCGCCGGATGAGGAGACGGAACGATACAGCGGCTCTTGGAGCGCTGAGTCGGATGGCGGCGTCGAACCAGAAAGCGCCGCGTGGCTGTTCGGGGTTGCTAAGGTTGACGCGGCGCCGATTCGGATAAATAGAAAAATAGGGATTTTCTTATTTATTTAATTCCCTAAACTTCAAAAATGTATAACTTTGTGTAGGAAAATCAGAAAAATAAAATAAAAATACCCTCTTGCTCAGTGAACAACGGAGAATAATGTGGAAAAGAAATCATTTAATTTTATTAAGTATTTTATTTTTAATAATTTATTTACTCTCTGCATTGTTTTAATTCTCCATGCATATAGGAAATTCACCATGGCATGAGACCATAGGGCTTTTGAAGCTCTAAACTTGGGAATATTCCCTGAATTTTCCAAGGTCAGAGGCCATCCCTATGAGAAGTTATTGATTTTTCAAATTCATGTTGCTGTTTTGAGTATTTTAAATCCAATATTTAGCATGTTGTAAAATAAATTCTAGGAAAATTTGGTGATGTTTCTTATGACTAGAGGACTCTAGGAAAAATAGGTTTTGAATTAATCCACTTGGAATAATCCTAATTGGCTTAAACACCCAAAATAGGTCCTTAATTAATTAGAGCTAATCATACATCAAATTGAATTGAAATCAATTCTCCACTTACCTTTAGGATAAGAGGAACCCACCATAAAAATTTGAAGTCAATTGGACTTGGTTAGCCCTACTAAATGGGTTGATTAAGCCATTTAGCCAATTTAAACTTTAAAAATTCATAACTTTCAAAATACTTTTAAAAAATTCACTAAATTGGTTTTGGAGCCTCTCTGATATTAGGGGAATTTAAGAAAAATAAAATTGCAATTTTCTAAAAAAGTTGATTTTTTGTATTATTTTAATATTGTAATAATTAAAAAATAATAAAAATCACAAAAATAATAAAATTCCCTAAAATGTCACATTTTGAATTTTAATCACTTGGGAACAAATCCCATATTTTTCTTAAGTCTCTATAATGAGATATTAAATTTTAAAGCCTTAAGGTAATTTTAAAATTAAAAAATGTATATTTTTTTAGCATTTCTACTAAAATAATTCTAATAAATCAAAGAAAAATCAGAAAATTGTAAAAATTGATTCTCTGATTTCCTTGATATCAGAGAGATTTTTGAAAAATATAAAATTCATTTTTCAACCTTTATTTTATTTTTAAATTAATTAATACTCCAAAACTCAAAATAATTATAAAAAAAGAATATAATTCAAAAAATCACCAAAATTGGTCCAAGTGGTCCTCTAGTCATTAGGAATGTACCATAATTTTCTTAAGGACAGAAACTTTCCCTTGGTCATATTATTAAACTTTCCTTGGAAATCCCTATTTTCTACCAAAAATAATTACATAAATAAATTAAATACAGAAAAATCACATTTTCTCCTCTCATGTCTTTATTGACATATGAGTGAAGTCAAATAAAAATTTCAAGTTCATTTAAGCTCAAGTTAGTGAGTTATGAAATTATTAAGCTTGAAGGGCAAAATGGTAATTAAAATTTTAACCTTTAATTAAAACTTTAGGCTTAATAAAATTAAAAAGTAAAATATTTGATCCTAATTGATTTGGATGATTGAAATTTAAATAATTAAAAGGTAGAAACCTACTAAACAATTTAAAAATAATTAAAATAAACCTTAATTAAATAATTGATTAAATTTGGAAGAATAATAAAATTGGAATTATTAAAATAGGGATATTATTAGGAAGAGATTTGTTCTTTAATTTAAGAATCCCTAAATTAATCATCTCAATAATATTTAATTCCTAATTAAAATGATAATCCAAATTTAAGATTTAAAATGCTAATAGACTTAATCATTAAATAAAATTAAAGTTAAATTATTTAAATTAAATACTTTTAAAATTTCAATTAAATTAATACTTTAATAATTAAAATTAAATCATCTTTAAAAAATTAAAAAAATAATAAAATATTAAATTAAATTAAATTAAATTAAATTAAATTAAATTAAATCAAATTAAATTAAATTAAATTAAATTAAATCAAATCAAATTAAATTAAATTAAAATTAAATTAAATTAAATCAAATTAAATTAAATTAAATCAAATTAAATTTAATTAAATTAAATCATATCAAATCAAATTAAATTTAATTAAATTAAATTAAATAATAGAATCAAGTTAAAATTAAAATTAAAACTAAACCAAATTAAATTAAATTAAAGTTAAATTAAATTGAATTAAAATAACATCACCTAAGACATAAAGAAATTCAAAAATAAATAAAAAGCAACTTGAACACTATTCCAAATTTAAACCCGTTAACTGAAATCAAATTAAATCACAAACCATTTGAACATCAATTTGCCCTCAAAAGCTTTTGCTCTCATAACTCCTAAGTAGAACGTTAAGTGAAATGTTATTTCCCTCATAGGATATTCAAATGTCCTAGTTCACTGAGTAAGATAACAACAAAACTTGAATTCCCGGACGATTAATTCATTTGTATGATTAAATTCATTTGGACTTAAAACAATTCTAGCAATATTGAAAAGATGTTTAAGATTCTTCTTAAACACTTCCTCAATATGATAGGATGTTTATAAGAACAATTGAACTTAATTGTTCTTTGATGAAGAAAATCGTCCTCAAACTAAAACAAAAGAACCTAGACGTCATAGGAGATGACTAGCTATAGGATTAGGAACTTGGTAGAAAACCATAACCCTTCCCTTAGTTTTACCTAGGAACTTTCTTTAAATGCTTAAATATTCTAAATTGTGTTTAAGTGCAGCCTGGGATGACGGGAAGACCCTCCAGGTACGCCTTTATTTTATTGCAATTTACCTTCTTGCAATTTACTTATTGCAAATGCACTTTACCTTTCTTGCATGATAAACAATCGTTGCATGAAAACCCACACCTTTAGGATAGTCCCTAAAACTGAAACCAAAACTAAATTAAAAGTCATTGCAAGATAAAATTCACCGCCACAACATTTCAAAATATAAAACAACTCAAAATTTAATCACAAACAGAACACAAAACCGCTATTACAACTAAATTGAAACGTCTCGTTGGATGATCGGGAATACCTCGGATGATGTAACCTACGTGTTGCTAACGGATTTCCCACGGTCTAAATGAAAGTGTGGAACTCATTCAATTGAGTTTAGCAAATTCATCCGGACTAAGTGAATCCGATAAAAATAACGATGCCGGAAGGATGGAACTCGCGGGATCTTAGCCGGTGTTGTTATAATCAACTTTAAGATTTGTTTAATTAAAATATTAAAAAACACTCGGATTTTAAAATTTTCTCTAAACCGAACACTTCTCTCATCTCCTGATTTATGACTTCTAAAACTAAACCTCTGCAACAACAAGGAGCTTAAAGCACGGTGGACAGCACGACCATCTTCGTCAGAAAAACAACTCTACATCAGCTAAACATTCTTAGAATTAAACAACAAAGCCATAGGATTTCGAGGTAGTTTGCCTAGTACAACATAAAGCCTCAACTCTTCCTTAGGCATTTGCATGATCATGTCATGTAAATTAAGCCCTAACCGGTCTTAGGACTCCGAGGTAGTCGTTTGGTACGACATAAACCCTCACATCTTCAAGGCTATTTGTATGATTTTATCATACAAATATAAGTCCAAATTAATTAAAATTGGCAAGATTGAAATATCAGATAATATTAGGATTTTCTTAAACTCGAAGCCAAACAATAGGATAGTTTGGGAAGTTGCCAAGATTCTTCTTGGATCCTCAGCTTCTCCTATTTCTCTTCCTTTTGGACTCCTAAAATAAATTGTTCCAAATTTGATCAATTCCCTATTGAAATTCCAAAATTCAATCCCTTGAAAACTTAAACTTTGAAACTCTTGAGAGCAGAACTACTGATTATTATCGAGAGTTTTCTTAGGTGATTCCCGTCACTTAAGATGTAGTTAACTATAGGGGCTTGCCCTTATAGGGAATTTTAAGAAACCAGGTAATATAAACCCTGTTTAATGCTTTCATATTAAGCAGGGGAATTTGTCGGCTTATAAAATTGGCTCGCAGACCAAATGAATGTCACAAATCTTCTAGTCTATTTAATCGAGCCCCATCACCAAATAGTGTGTCTATTCTTCGAGATAGATACACAGTTTGTGATGCAGTGCTCGTTTATATAAACTATTCGGGATGTGAGATCAGTTTGATTTCATATCTTAAAATCTTCAAATTTAAAATTATTTTCAAAATCAAATACTACTTTTCAAATTATTTATTTAAATTAAATTAAAAATTCGCCGACAATTTCTGTTAGGCGACCCCCTTTTCAAAATAAAACACACAACCTAAAAAAAATATATGTCGACAATTTCTGGTGACTCCGCTGGGGAAAATTCCTCTCTCCATTTTAATCAAACAATTCTGCTTTCAAAAATCGGTAGTGTATCCATGTTCCTAGTGGATCAAACTACCCTTCTTTCCGTTGGAATACTATGTTCATTTCTACCTTGAACAAGTATAGCCAACTTTCTCTCTGATTTAGGAGCCACTGTTTAGACACCCCTAAATAGAGAGGTTCCGAGATCCTTTTACCTCATTTCTGAGGTGGGGTGGACCCCCAATAGGTATTAGTTTAGGAGCGGTCTTGCGGGTCAAGAAGTTTCTACAAGACTTTCTCTTCCTTTTCCTGTTCCTAATCAATTCCTTTTACCCTTCCTACAACTGTCCTTCTTTTAATAATTCTCCTTCCTAACGAACAAATCTTTTCGAAAAAAGACAATTTTCCTTTAATACCACAAATACACTAAGATAAACAAAAATGTGTTCGGACACTTTCTTTTTCGTCATAAGTTTTACGACAAGAAGAAGCACGATTCGAGGACTAACACTTGGAATCGCGCCCGCGAAATGGAAGCCCCAAAACCGATCTTCTCCTTCGTCAACGGACTCGACCTCGGCCGTGTTGAAGGACGAACTGTCTGATAATGGAATTATTCGATTCGGACAAGGATTCGGGGACACCGACATCAAAATCCCCGACGTCACTCTCTTTTCACTCACAAGCAAAGTACCAGAAACTGAGAAGTCGTTGATTGAGTTTAACCTCAAGTCAACTCATGAATTCCCTCCTCTGCAAACGATTCCAACTGAGAGGAGTACTGTTGTTCGTAGAAGGACTATTGTTGCTACCCCCGCTGGTCTAGTTGTCTCTGCACCTACCCCGCTTTCTCGCCGACTAAAGGGAAAGGAAATTCGTAACTATGATGAACCCGTTACCATGGAGAGTACAGATCTTTCTGTGAAACATTCTGTTTTTGAAATCGGGTCCAGCTCGAGAATTCCATCACTGACACGGACTCAGAGAAGGAACATAAGTAGAAGGATTGCTATAGAAGCCAGAGCTGCTGAAGTTGCTTTCCTAGAAGAAATTCCAGAACTGCCCGAGTATACACCGCTGCCTGAATACATACCTCTTTTGGGAGGAAGCAGGTTCCATCCCCTCTCCGCTGCAGAGGATGAAGAAAATGTTCGCAAGATTGCTGCCGCATTGCCTCAACCCGTATATTACAACGATAGCCGTAAGAAAAGGCTAGAATTACACCATTTGCTCGACTGCAAACCTTGATAGAGAAGTTAGTGAAGAAAGAAAAATGCCCTGTGTCAGAGATTTTAAGAAGGATAGGGCGGGTGCCAGCCAAGTCTCGTCTTGGGCCGCGAGTAGAACCTACTATCGCTGCGGAAAAGCCAAATAAGAGAATGAAAGCTAGTCCGCCTGTCGTTGTTTCAGGACTACAAATTAGGGAGGATACCACCTTCCAGCATTTGGCTGACAGACCATCCGGTCCCGGACCTTCCGTCGCTAGAAGGATGGTATGGTGTCCCACTACCGGACAATTAAGATTAAAACAACAACTCCGAGAAAGAAAGTCTCGTCAGGAGACTTGAGTCCGAAGAAAGTGCTACCGCAATAAAGGGGACTCATGAGAAGGAAACCCGACAGTTATCACATGACAACTGCAAGGATGTACAGAAAAGACCACTAGAAGATTCTATGGAAAAGCTAAGAACCGATATTTGGCTATTAGCAAGGGAAAGAGAAGAGAAATTTGGAGATGAAGTTGACTCGTTAGAGTTCATGGATGATGAATATGCAGAAATTAACATGGTTTAAACACGAGCTTCGTCAGCTTCACAAGGTGCCCCTGCAGCTACAGAAGAGAGGAGCCGAAGTAATGAGGAGGCAGCTTCAAGAGAAAGATGATACGATCGCCCAAATGGCAAAAAGGATGGAAGAGATGGTTGTAGCCCTAGCCACTCTCCAGAGTCAAGTTCAACCCCAAAGAGAAACACCCCGTAAGTCATTCACATTGTAGACGAAGGAAAGGAGATTACATCCGTCAATGGGAATGATCAATTAAAAAAGGATGCAACACAAAGCATGATTCCGGAAAAGGATATTAAGAGCATGGTGGAACAACAGGTGCGAGAAGCCTTGGCACAATCAAAGAGCGGGACATCCATTCGGATGGGTAGACCTTACCCTGAAGAATTCGACGCTGTCTAATATCCGAAAGGCTTTGTACCACCTCTGTTCAAGACCTTCGATGGAACCGGAAACCCTCGAGCAAGCATGTTGCACATTTTCGTGCCGATTGTTGCAATGCCGCGGAAGTGATTCCTTACTCTTCGTACAATTTGTCGGCAGCCTATCGGGGATCACCTTTGATTGGTATGCGGAATTACCTAACGGTTCGGTGAAGACATTTTCGGAATTAGAGAACCTCTTCATCAAGCGATTTGTCGGAGCTCAAGCACCACATCACTATAGGTGATTTAGTGGTAGAGAAGCGAAACCCAACGAAACCTTGGTGGACTACATACTTCGATGAAGGAACCTAAGTATGAAGTGTGAGCCACAACTACAAGAACGAAGCATGCGCCGGCATTTTACTTAAGAGCATTCATGGCACGATAAGCACTTCTCCTCAAGAGATTTACTATTAAGACTTTCGAGAAGTTGTTAAGCAAGGCCGGAAGCTTCCAAGAGGAGGCGAAGCAATTAAGTTTCACCGACAAAACAGACAAACAGAAGCCCGTGAAAACTTTTAAAAAGAAGTCTGGGATCGTCGCAGCTGTCGATAAAGGCAAGCAGCCGATACAAATACCGCCAGAACGGTCACAACAAACTCAATAGAATGAACAACCGCCTCGTCCGCAATGTACGTTAAGGAAGCTTCTGAACAGGGAGTATCCGTTCAAGAATGAGGCAGTGCCGAAAATGTTCCGCAGTCTAATGAAGACTCCAGATTTCCAACTACCAGAACCTAAGAGACCAGAAGAAGTCGACAAGAAAGGTGATCCCAACTTTTTCCCTTACCAACGGATGCTTGGGCATAAGATAGAAGATTGTATTACTTTTAAAAGTTGGCTCAACGACAATCTTCGGAAAGGGAATATAACGATCCCGAAGGAGTACATGAAGGAACCCCAGAAAGGAGGTTCCGTCAATGTTATCTCGACGGATCTCATTGTTCCATTAAATCCCTATGCGACTAATGATGGATGGACTACCGCTTGGACAAAGTCTTCGAAGAAGATTTTGGATCACATCCAAACCGCTTCAGTGCGAGCCTCAATTCAGAGTTCGAAACCTTTCAAGTCGGCACTATCACTTGCGATAAAAGAACCACCTCAACAGGAGATGATTGAAGAGAAGAAGAAAATCGAGGAAGAAGAGAAGACCGAGGCTCTTAAGGCTAGACTAGGGGTCGCTTATCCTAGGATAGTTGTTTCCGATTCGGGGGAGAAATCTCTCGAACCTCTGACTCTGTATGATTATCTGCTCACTCTGGTGGGATCTTATAATGATAAGGGTTATGGCGTTGGCTACATTTTGACTGTTTCTAACGATTACGTAACTAGAGACAATCCGGACATCGATTCCGATACAAATGACAATTCTCAAATCATACACAATCTCGACAATCACAATGACAAAGAAGACATCCACCAAAGAGGCTACGAGAGTTCAACAAGCAACGAATCTATTTGCGAGTTTCGAGGAGCTCCGATCACGATAGAAGTTAGAGCCTTCGGACTGCGAAGCTAATCCAGAAGAACTCGTCATTCCGATTCAAGAGGAGACACCAACGAAACTCAATACTAGATTCAGGAGAAATTACAGCAGTCGACTTAAGAAGTGGAAGAGTTCTACCTCCGAGAATGGGTCCAAAGGACAAAGAAAAGTTGGTGGTTGTTCAGGAAGAACCAACCCCGGCAGCAGAAATACCCATTCGAGAAGAAGCTGAGACACATGAAAATAAAGTGGACTACAACGTGCTAGCCCATCTTAGGAAACTACCAGCCAAACTGAGCATGTACGACGCTCTCATCTTATCAAAGGAGATGAGAGAAGCTCTGATCAAGGCCTTACTTGATCCGGAAATTTGCTTAGCTCAAATGGCTAGAGATTCCTTAGATGAGGTTTGCTCGTTAAAGGAACAAGCGAGGTGTCACCTTCACGGACAATGACCTACTACTGCGGACGACAGGACCACAACCGACCGTTGTACATTTCGAGTTACAATAGGGAAGTTTACACTCTCCGGAGTATTGGTGGATCCAGGAGCATCAATCAACATAATGAATCTTCGAACGTTAGCATTTTGGAAATTGATGCTCGCGAGCTTGAAGCGTACAAAATGTTATTAAGAGGATTCAACCGTGAAAGGAGAAAGAGCCCTCGAATCAATAACACTGCTAATGAAAACCGGTGACTTAGCAAAGACAACCGCAAAATTTCACATAATTGATTCGAAACGTCATTCAACGCTCTACTCGGGCCGACCATGGATACATGAAAACGGGATGGTACTATCATCCCTACACCAGTGCATCAAATACTACGATGGAGGGGAACAGTGCATCAAAGGTGACTTACAACCATTCTTCGTACATGAAATTGGAATCCCTGAAGATGTAGCTTATTATGCACCTCCGAAGAAAACAATTTTCTCCAGAAATACCATAACGAATGAAGCAAAGGAAATTCGGGATGACGAAGAACCCGAGTTCTAGTCCAACGAGTCACTCACCACTCCCTTACGGCGAGATGGTGAAGGTTTCTCCACATCTCGCATCCGAGGTCGAGGCCGGGGACGAGGTCGTGGCAGAGACGTTAGGATAGTCGGACAGAGGAAACCATCCATCAATGTTGATTGGGAAGATAGTTCTGAAGAAGAAAAATAAATCAAGCAAGAAGCAGCGACAACAAGTCGGAAGAAGCCGCAATTCAGGATCCCGCTCGAAGATGAAAAGAATGAAGAATATAAATCGATGTACGAGAAGATTAACCATTTTGTACATACTATGACCCTGACCCCGATCCATTCTAATAAGACCGAGGGTATGGTTGTCAAAGAGGTACGTAGCAGCGGTGCAAAGCCAATCAAATTCTACCGTGGTGCTCCTTCCTCCAAAGCCGAAAATAATGTACAATTTAAAGATGTCACTTCATCGGAATTAATGGAATTACCTTTCGAGTGGTACTCTCCCTGTGTTCAAAATCTAATTCAGCGTGGTTTCTTACCTCGATAATGGACAAAAGGTCAATCACAACATTTTGAAAAATTATGGAATAACTCCGGTCATCCACCCAATTCAAAGCATGGTCTCGGATTCGGCACAGTAGGATCAGTTGACGATACTGAATTTTGCTTGGTTGTCACTTGCGAGTTTAATGAAAACTGCATGGAAACTACAGAAGAATTTGAAGATTTACAAATTGGAGACGCTCCACCAGAATTCGAAGAAGAGATTAAATCTACTAATAGATGAGTTAACGGAAGTTAACTTAGAGTACTAAACGAAGTGCCTGAACCTACCTTTGTTAGCTCTTTACTCAATAAAGTAGACTCGAAGAAATAATCGAGTTATTAATGGAATTTAAAGATCTGTTTTGCTTGGAACTATGATAAGATGCCGAGATTAGCTCCGGAGGTCGCGATCCATAAGCTAGGAGTGGATCCTACTCGTCCCGGTCGGACAAGGTCCCGGAAGAATGCGTCTAGAAATCGAACAAGTCATAGCTGAAGTTAAAAAGCTAATAGACGCTAAATTTATCCTTGAAGAACAATACCCGACTTGGTTAGCCAATGTGGTACCAGTCAGGAAGAAGAATGGTCAGATCAGAATTTGTGTGGATGTCAGAGATTTAAACAAGGCATGTCCAAAAGATGAATTCCCTCTACCGATCCTAGAATTAATGATTGACATTGCTTCGACACATGAAATATTCTCATTCATGGATGGATCTTCAGGATACAACTAGATAAAAATGGCTCCAGAAGATGAAAAACTTACAGCATTCAGAACGCCGATTGGAGTATATTTCTACACAGTGATGCTATTCGGACTGAAGAACGTAGGAGCAACATACCAGAGAGCCATGACAAGAATTTTTGATGATCTCATCCACAATCAAGTCGAATGCTACGTGGACGATGTGGTCATCAAAAGCAAAGTAAAGGACAACCACCTATATGATTTGAGAATTGTTTTCGAACGATTAAGACAATTTAACCTTAAGATGAATCCCTTAAAATGGGCCTTCGGCGTCTCCTCCGGAAATTCTTAGGATTCGTTGTCCGACATCGTGGAATTGAAATCGACCCGAAAAGATTAAAGCTATCTTAGAGATGCCGCCTCCCAAAACCTTAAAGCAACTACGATCTTTTCAAGGGAAGTCGGCATATCTTCGACGCTTTATCTCAAACTTATCAGTAGGTGTCGACCTTTCTCGACATTAGTTAAAAAGGACGCCAAATTCATTTGGGAAGAAAAATGCCAGCAGGCCTTCGAGGATATTAAGCAGTATTTAATGACACCTCCTGTCTTAGTAGCCCCAGTACTGGGTTGACCATTGATACTTTATACCGCGGCCTTAGACGACTCCCTCGGAGCTTTGCTAGCCTAGGTCAATGATGAGGGTAAAGAAAATGCTCTTTACTACCTAAGCCGTCGTTTACTTCCGACGAAAATAAGGTATCCCGCAATTGAAAAGCATTGTTTGGCCCTGATCTTCGCCGCTCAAAAGCTCAGGCACTACATGCTTTCTCATAAGGTCAACCTAATCTCGAAATTTAATCCATTGCAATACTTGATGACTCGTCCAACGCTTTCCGGCAGACTTCCCAGATGGTCAATGATATTATTGCAATTCGAAATAACTTTCGTGCCTCTTCGTGCCGTAAAGGGACAAGTCTTAGCAGACTTCCTCGCAGCACACCCTTTGCTGGCAGAATCTCCTCTCAATGACGATTTGCCAGATGTACAAATAATGAGCCTAGAAGACCCTGATGATCGACGTTGGGAATTATATTTAGACGGAGCATCTTCAGTACACAAAGACGAAGAATCGCAAGTGATAGTGCACGGTAAGGCGAGGATCGAATTAATCTTTATAACATCGGAGCGGGGGATGTTAAGATACTCCTACCACTCGACGTAGCGTGTACAAACAACGAAGCGAATACGAAGCCCTCATAACAGAATCGGAATTAACTATTCAAATGGGGATAACGAGACATCAACATCTACGGGAATTCGCGGTTAATCATTCAACAGATCACGGACGATACGAAATTTTAAAGCCGAGACTCGAGCAATACTTCCGGTATGCCATACGGTTGTTGGAACGTATTCCGAATGTGACAATTTACAAATTCCCGGAGAGAAAACGCTTTAGCAGATGCGTTAGCCCGCCTCGCAAAAGAATTTGCACCGCTTACAAGATGAATCAGTGGAAGTGTCAGTTCACGGACTTCAGGTCCTATCACAGCTCGACATAAACACAATACACAAATCAGAAAAGGAAGAATCAGTTGCAACAGTGACAGAAAACACAGAAGATTGGCGACAACCATTAATAGACTACCTGGAAATAGGAAAATTACCAGACGATAGGTCGTTATACAGAAGGTCTTTTGATCAAATGTTGCTAAGGTGCCTAAGCGGGTCCGAGGCCCGTGAAATTGTTAAAGAGGTCCATTCAGGACTCTGTGGCGCTCACCAGTCGGGTCCGAAGATGAAAATGAAAATTAAAAGACTAGGGTACTAGCGGCCCTCGATGATGACCGATCGCATGAAAATCGCTAAGAGTTGTCACCGATGCCAAGTGCACGGAGTGGTTCTGCACCAACCTCCGAATGTGCTTGCATCCAGACAATTGCATCATGGCCATTTGAATGTTGGGGCACGGATATAGTGGGTCCGATAGAACCACCATCTTCAAAAGGACATCGCTTCATTCTTGCGGCTACGGATTACTTTTCCGAGTGGGCAGAGGCGGTTCCACTTAGAGAAGTGAAAGCACACCACGTGCTTACGTTTTTCAAGAACCAAGTTGTCTACCATTTCGGAGTGTCGCGTAGGATCATCTCAGATAATGGGTCAGCATTCAGAAGGACAAAAATCAACAATTTTGTTGAGAGACACGGAATCGACTGACGATATTCAATAATTTACTACCCAAGAGCAAACAGCCTGGCTGAGGCTTTTAATAAAACTCTCGTTCAAATCTTAAAGAAAACCTTGGACGATAATAAGAGAAATTGGCACGAGAAGTTTTAGAAGCCTTATGGGCCTACCGGACAACCTTCGGAACTCCTACTCGAGGTACACCTTACGCTCGGGTGTATGGGTCCGAGGCGAGTGTTACCTTTAGAGGTCCGGCTTCCTTCACTCGGGATTGCGGTTGCAAACAAAATCACGACGAAGAGAATGCCAAATTACGACTAGAAGAATTAGAAAGCCTAGAAGGGAAAAGACTTGCAGCACAACAGAATTTAGAACTATACCAAGCTAAGATGGTTCAAGCCCATGATAACTGGTCCGCCCAAGAACCTTTAAAGTTGGTGACTTAGTTCTTGTTCTCAAAAGACCTATTCTTGCACACCGCAAGATAGGAGGAATATTTGAACCCACTTGGGAAGGACCGTTTGTAGTTGAAGCAGTATACTCAGGAGGCTCCTACCAGCTAGTGAATTACCAAGGAGAACGACATATGCTTCCGATCAACGGACGATACTTGAAGAAGTATTATGCTACCTAATGTTTCGAAGGAATGAATTCTTCATCCCTAGAAGCACGGGCGAAGTAGTTACTTATGACTGGGTCCGAACCCAAAAATAATAAAAAAATGTGCTAAAATAAATAAAATCATGATAATAAAGTTTTCCTTATTTTCTCTTCCATGTCAAAATCTCTTTCCTGATCTTATCCCACTTCATTCCTGTTGAATTTAAAATATAGAAGGAATAATAAAAAAAAACTGTCTTTAATAAACATTTTCTTAATGTTCTTGTTCTTAGTACGACCTCGATCATTTTCCTTGTCTTCTCGCGGGGAAATGTCGAACGGGCGGTTGGTTACGAACTTTAGAAATGGCGTAAGCCTTGCACTCGACGAAAAGAGGGTGAAAGATGGAGCGATAATCAAGATTGACTCGGACTTCGCACCGGCGGGCTCGCGATTCGAGGAAAGTGGCTGGGTCTCGGTTGACCGAGAGGAAGCTGCCCGGTCGGACGGTAATGAAAGTGGGTGGTCCAAGCCACCACTCCGGCAGCAAGAAAAGGAAAACAAGCACTCGAAGAAGACAAGAGAATCAAGTACGTAGTCGCTACGACGGAGGGCGGGCTTGTCGGCGCCGCGCCGCGGAAATTCGGGAAGTACGAAGAGCTACTCTCACGACGACTCGGCGAAGAAATAAAAATCGCCGTATCCGCAAGATGTTAACTAAACTAGCGGCGGACCAGCGCGACGAGGCGATTGCTACTACCGATACATATACTTCAAGGAAGCCGGTTCACCAGTGTACTCGAAGGAAGGAGGCCGACTCCGAGGATAACGAAGAGACCGGGGAAATCTCGAGAAGAACGGAAGAAGGAAGGCTACGACGCCACCGGATAAAGCCACCGAGTAAAGCATAACCTTGTTGCAGAAGCAACCCCGGAGGATGTCCCGACGGACACCATCCCCGAGGAGCCGAGGTATGCAGGAGAACGTGAAGGGATTGAGCCATATATCCAACAATACGTCACCAGGCCTCGCCATTTGCAGATTATTCTAGAATATGAGCTAGAAAGAATGCAGAATGTCGAGAAGAAAACTTTTGAATACTTCGAGAGAATCGAGGCGGGAGGATCAATATACTTAGAAGGCCCGAGCTACATACGGACGTGTTCTCGGAATACGAACAACAACAAATCGTGGATTGCATCCGGGATTTGAAAAGAATGGGCCGAGCGGGCCGCTAAGAGAAAACACTTACTCGGAACCCGGAGATGGATGCCGGGGAAAGGTAGAACTAAAATACAATGTGGATCTTGCTACAACTTCGCGAGAAGACGGGAAGGGAAACCCACCGGGAATACTCCGTCATGGCCGAGTGGATCCAATGCCATTAGTCATCGAAAGGATGGTAAAGAGAATGATAACGTGGAGGGTGCTGCCGGCGGATTGCATACCCGACGAGTTGCATCATTAACATTTACAAGAAGGGTGATCGTATACCCAAGCACATAGATCACCACAACTTTGTCGAGACCTTTTTGCACGGTTTCTTTTACGAACGAGTGTAATATCATGTTCGGATCCGACCTCCGGATAAGCGAGCCCGGGTGAGTTCCGAGGGCCGGTAAAGATACCATTACCGGTGGGTTCCGTCATGATACTAAAGGGCAACGGAGCAGATGTCGCTAAACATTGCATACCGGGAGTACTAATGAAGCGGATCTCAGTTACTTTCAGGAGGAGGGATGACAGGAAAGCACCTTACCACTTCCAGCCAGACCCGGAGCTAGAAAGCCTCCGGCCTTACAAGCTGTGAGTTACATGGAAAATATCACACCTCCAACGTACATCCATACGACATCCTTGCCGAGGATGGCTTGGAAGGTGATGTTATTGACCATGTACCTCACTATTCGGACATGGATTTCCGACGGATACCTTTTTGGATGGATCGACAAAGATCATACATAGTCGTTTTGAGTACATATGGATTGTATGAGATGTATTCCGGATCTAGTTGTATGATGTATCTTCGACATGATTGGAATGAAAGTGACCATGTCACATTTTTGGCCTTCACCTCTTTTGTGCAAGTTGGCTTGAGAGACGCCATTAAAGTTAAATGAACTTCAAACAAAGAACAGAAAAGAAACAAAAAAAAAATAAAGAAAACTTTCCTTAAAAATCTAAAAAATGATGATGAACACCAAATTCACATGAACATTAAATGAATGATAAAATAAATTTGAATCGTTAAAAGACAAACAAAATGAACATAAATTCCAAATCAAATCTCAATAAAATTCAAATTCAACCTTCCAGATCTCAAATCAAATCTCAATCAAAATTCAAATTCTTGGGGTTGAGGATTTTACATCCGAGACTGCATTGCCTTAGGATTCTTTCCCTATCGCAATGAAATACATTAAAAATCAAATTTTTGGGGTTGAGGATTTTACATTCGAGACTGCATTGCTTTAGAATTCTTTCCCTATTGCAATGAAATACATCAAAATCAAATTTTTGGGGTTGAGGATTTTACATCCGAGACTTGCATTGCTTTAGGATTCTTTCCTATTGCTGATGAAATACATCAAAATCATACTTTTGGGGTTGAGGATTTTACATCCGAGACCGCATTGCTTTAGGATTCTTTCCCTATCGCAATGAAATACATCAAAGTTCAAATTCTTGGGGTTGAGGATTTTACATTTGAGACTGCATTGCTTTAGGATTCTTTCCCTATTACAATGAAATACATCAAAATCAAACTTTTGGGGTTGAGGATTTTACATCCGAGACTGCATGCTTTAGGATTATTTCCCTATTGCAATGAAATACATCAAAATAAAACTTTTGGGTTTGAGGATTTTACATCCGAGACTGCATTGCTTTAGGATTCTTTCCCTATCGCAATGAAATACATCAAAATCAAACTTTTGGGGTTGATGATTTTACATCCGAGACTACATTGCCTTAGGATTCTTTCCCTATCGCAATGAAATATATCAAATTCAAACTTTTGGGGTTGAGGATTTTACATCCGAGACTGCATTGCTTTAGGATTCTTTCCCTATTGCAATGAAATACATCAAAATCAAACTTTTGGGGTTGAGGATTTTACATCCGAGACTGCATTGCTTTAGGATTCTTTCCCTATCGCAATGAAATACATCAAAATCAAACTTTTGGGGTTGAGTATTTTAAATCCGAGACTGCATTGCCTTAGGATTCTTTCCCTATCGCAATGAAATACATCAAATTCAAACTTTTGGGGTTGAGGATTTTACATCCGAGACTTGCATTGCTTAGGATTCTTTCCTTATCGCAATGAAATACATCAAAATCAAACTTTTGGGTTTGAGGATTTTACATCCGAGACTGCATTTCTTTAGGATTCTTTCCCTATCGCAATGAAATACATCAAATTCAAACTTTTGGGGTTGAGGATTTTACATTCGAGACTGCATTGCTTTTGGATTCTTTCCCTATTGCAATGAAATACATCCAAATCAAATTCTTGGGGTTGAGGATTTTACATCCGAGACTGCATTGCTTTAGGATTCTTTCCCTATTGCAATGAAATACATCAAAAATCAAACTCTTGAGGTTAAGGATTTTTCATCCAATACTGCAGTGCTCTGAGATCTCTCCTCATTGTAATGATTCAATCCAAACAATTCAATTTTCTTTTGAAGTTGAAGATGTTACATCTAAAACCACAAAACTCCAATTTTCATTTCAAGTTCGAATCCCTTCAAATTAATTTTGAAAAAACTTCAATCTAAATTAAAATTTAAGCTAAAATCTGAACTTACACATCAAAACTTAAACTGAAACAAAATGAACTCTAAATTGAATTCCCCAAATCTTGTGATGTGGAATTCACCTCCTTTTCCTTTCCCCAGCGAGAGTTCAGGAATCTCCAGTCTCAGAAATATACTTGACACTCCCCAGCGGAAACTCTTCTACTCTGTCTCAAGCTTGTCACTTGGACTTTTGCGTTGGTTTTGTTGATCGCTTTGGTCAACACCAATAAGGGCGGTGTGCTCTGTCAGCTCACCACACCTATTGGAGGTCCATTTGTTGACCTCATTTTTGATGCGGCCTTCTCTTCTTCTCTTTAGTACTTAGGATCTAGCCTTAGGCTTTTCCTTTGACTATCTTAGAGGATTAGTATTGGGACCCACCACTTAGAAATCCAAACCACTTCTTAACTCCCTGCAAACTCCACAAACTTGATCGTAGACCCCTAATCACCTAGAGGGTTGAAATCGAATGTGGAAGTTTAAAGGATGAGTTCCTATGGGACTCTTTGGCCTTAGGAGCTGCCACAGGTGGCACTGGTGCAGTGAAGGGCTGACTTACACACACACTACACCTATACACTACACTTTCACACACATCCTAAAAACACACCCATACCTAACTTGACCTCCGACTCATGAAGGTGATTCACATGGATGGTCCTTAACCCCTAAGCCCTTGGCTAAGAGGGTTAGGAACAACATAGTGGATGCCTCAAATGAGTCCCTTCATGGCTCATGTGGGCTTAATATGGCTTCATGGCTCAACCAAAATGATTTATTCCACTTACATTTACCCAATCTTCAATTTTGCAAATTTTCAATTTTTGACCCCGGGACCACGTACACTACTTAACCTACCAAATGCCCTTGAAATTACCCAAATTTTTCAAAATCTCCAAATCACCCAAAATTCCCCAAAATTAACCTTGAACATTTCCTCACCAATCAAGTTGATCATCCATAGCCAAAATACCAAAAGTTCCAAAAATACCTCCCAATACCTCCCAATACCCTCCAAATACCCAAAATACCCCTCTTGACCCAAAAATCCAAAAATTCAGAAAATTCCCAGAAAATTCCAGAAAATTCCAAATATTCCCAATTTCATTTTGTCCAACTATACCATGGGCCAATTTTGTCAATTTACCCCACTTTTGTGAAAATCCTCAATTTGACCCATTTTAACCCAAAGTGAACCCAATGTCAAACCAAACCTACCCAATTGACCCAAATTCTGGTCCAATTCAATTTTAAACTTCAATTCAAAATTCCCAACACCAATCTTGAGCAAATCCAAGTCCAATTTGATTGACATTGGAATCCAATTTCACTTTTGGTCTTAAAGCCCAATTTGGACCCATGACCCAAACCTAGCCCAAACTAAACTAATTTAACTCCAATTAACCCCAAATCTTTTCTAAACCTTCCCTAACATCCCTAAAAACAAAAAACTAACATGATTTACCCAAAATTTAGACCCAAACCCCACTCAAATTCAACCCAAAGCCAAAAAGCCCAATTTTGACCTAAACCCAAACCTAACCCAAATAAGCCCAAACACCAAAATCAAAACCCAACCAAAGTCAAAACCTCTTTCAAACACTCCCATAAACATTTCCCAACATTAATTTTACATCAATTTCAACCCTAGCCCAACATTGTCCCAAGTTAGCCCAATTTGACCTACATAGGCCCATTTATCAAATCAAACCCAAATCAAACCTAAATCACTCCAAACTTATTTCAAATCATTCATGACATACCCCTAAACCAAACCCAACAATTATTTGGCCCAAGCCTTTACCAAACTTTCATCCTAAAATCCATTTTAAAATCAAATAAGCCCACTTCCCTAAACCATTTTAAAAGCCCATCTTCACTAAATTTCAAAGGCCCAAAATTCATCCAAAGTCCATATGACACCCTTCTTCATCATGCATTCAATTAAAATCATCCCTTAAGTCCTAAATCAATCATCAAATGGTTCCAAATCAAGCCATATTCCAAATCCCATCAAATCACCCCTAAATTACCAAAATTTCTAAAATCCATTTTCATGAAATTGACCAAGCTTTTCCCCAAGCAAAGACAAGCCATGAAGCCACTCTTAAGCCACATGCAAGCCATGTGAGTTGCTCACATGTGACCTTACCACATTGGGCAAAAGGAGGAGATCCTTTCCACATTACCATAAGGTGATTAACCACTCACATGATTCCCCTTAACCATGCTTATGCCTAATTGTGCTTGGATGGTGACTTGACCCTACTGATTATGCTGAACCAAATCAATTTCCCTTCAGCCTAAAAAAGCATTGGGTGGTGCACCTAGCCCAAAAGGATGGGTTGACCCATTTGGAACCAAAATGGCCTCTCCCCCATACCATTTTAGTCCCGCCTTTCACACATGGCATTTGCCAATTGCCTACACTAAACCCCAGCCCTGACCCACCTGAACAAGATGATGACCAGTGCCTGGCCGGCTAGCCACCAGGCCGCCGGAAAACACCATGGCCAAAAGCTCACATGTGAGCCAACATTGAAATTCTCCCTTCTTAGCTGCCCCTCGCCCGATGGCCACCATGGCTGTTCTTCTCCTCACCGGAGCAGGTCGATCCCAAGCCCTAACTCCCCCAGGAGAGCCTCCGACCACTCTATTTAAACACCCCATCTCTCGGCCATAGGAGAGGTGCTTGAACCAACCTTAAGGAAACTCGCCAAAATCATTCCGGACCACTCTCTACACATAGAGCACTTGATTCCCACTGGATTCCGGCCTCGATTCCCTCTGGCGAGCTCGATTTTGAGTTCGAGCTTCGACACAAAACCGGGACACTTCTTCACGGTGGACCAATCCCCAAATTGATTGATCCTACACCTTCACCGGACCGAGGAAGAAGTCCACCGAGCAAAAGCCCCCTCTCCGAGGCCACCCATTGCTTCCGGCCTCCAAGCTTTGTGATCGGGCTTGGTCGAAATCATACCTAGACAATTCACCGAGCCGAGGGACTTCATCCGGAGCTTGCTTGGACCCAATCGAAGGTGACACAACCCTCGGATTGAAGCCACACTTCTACGAGCTAAGGTATGAGCTAACTCTTTATCCCGAGCTTCTGGAGATTCTCCATTTCAAATGCCTTAATTTCAATGCATGATCACAGTATAGATGTATTCGTCTCTTCAAGACGAATCTATAAAGCACAAGAACACAAAAATCCGTTAAGTATTGAGTGAGATATTAAGGATTTAGTGTGGACGATTCTCGGGCTAGGAGACTTGGGGACGATGAACGGATGCCATTCATTTAATACACGCGCGGACGGACGGCCAGGATCGCGCCGGATGAGGAGACGAAACGATACAGCGGGCCCCTGGAGCGCTGAATCGGATGGCGGCGTCGAACCAGAAAGCGCCGCGTGGCTGTTAGGGGATGCTAAGGTTGACGCGGCACCGATTCGGATAAATAGAAAAATAGGGATTTTCTTATTTATTTAATTCCCTAAACTTCAAAAATGCATAACTTTGTGTAGGAAAATCAGAAAAATAAAATAAAAATACCTTCTTGCTCAGTGAACAGAGGAGAATAATGTGGAAAAGAAATCATTTAATTTCATCAAGTATTTTATTTTTAATAATTTATTTACTCTCTGCATTATTTTAATTCTCCATGCTTATAGGAAATTCACCATGGCATGAGACCATAGGGCTTTTGAAGCCTCTGAACTTGGGAATATTCCCTGAATTTTCCAAGGTCAGAGGCCATCCCTATGAGAAGTTATTGATTTTTCAAATTCATGTTCGTTGTTTTGAGTATTTTAAATCCAATAATTAGCATGTTGTGAAATAAATTCTAAGAAAATTTGGTGATGTTTCTTATGACCAGAGGACTCTAGGAAAAATAGGTTTTGAATTAATCTACTTGGAATAATCCTAATTGGCTTAAACACCCAAAATAGGTGCTTAATTAATTAGAGCTAATCATACATCAAATTGAATTGAAATCAATTCTCCACTGACCTTTAGGAACGAGAGGAACCCACCATAAAAATTTGAAGTCGATTGGACTTGGTTAGCCCTACTTAAATGGGTTGATTAAGCCATTTTGCCAATTTAAACTTTAAAAATTCATAACTTTCAAAATACTTTTAAAAAATTCACTAAATTGGTTTTGGAGCCTCTCTGATATCGAGGGAATTTAAGAAAAATAAAATTTCAATTTTCTAAAAAGTTGATTTTTTGTATTATTTTAATATTTTAATAATTAAAAAATAATAAAAATCACAAAAATAATAAAATTCACTAAAATGTCACATTTTGAATTTTAATCACTTGGGAATAAATCCCATATTTTTCTTAAGTCTCTATAATGAGATATTAAATTTTAAAGCCTTAAGATAATTTTAAAATTAAAAAATGCATATTTTTTAGCATTTCTACTAAAATAATTTTAATAAATCAAAGAAAAATCAGAAAATTATAAAAATTGATTCTCTGATTTCCTTGATATCGAGAGAGATTTTTGAAAAATATAAAATTCATTTTTCAACCTTTATTTTATTTTTAAATTAATTAATACTCCAAAACTCAAAATAATTATAATAAAAATAATATAATTCAAAAAATCACCAAAATTGGTCCAAGTGGTCCTCTGGTCATTAGGAATGTCCCATAATTTTCTCAAGGATAGAAACTTTCTCTTGGTCATATTATTAAACTTTCCTTGGAAATCGCTATTTTCTACCAAAAATAAATACATAAATAAATTAAATACAGAAAAAATCACATTTTCTCCTCTCATGTCTTTATTGACATATGGGTGAAGTCACATAAAAATTTCAAGTTCATTTAAGCTCAATTTAGTGAGTTATGAAATTATTAAGCTTGAAGGGCAAAATGGTAATTAAAATTTTAACCTTTAATTAAAACTTTAGGCTTAATAAAATTAAAAAGTAAAATATTTGATCCTAATCTGATTTGGATGATTGAAATTTAAATAATTAAAGGGTAGAAACCTACTAAACAATTTAAAAATAATTAAAATAAACCTTAATTAAATAATTGATTAAATTTGGAAGAATAATAAAATTGGAATTATTAAAATAGGGATATTATTAGGAATAGATTTGTTCTTTAATTTAAGAATCCCTAAATTAATCATCTCAATAATATTTAATTCCTAATTAAAATGATAATCCAAATTTAAGATTTAAAATGCCAAAAGACTTAATCATTAAATAAAATTAAAGTTAAATTATTTAAATTAAATCCTTTTAAAATTTCACTTAAATTAATATTTTAATAATTAAAATTAAATCATCTTTAAAAAATAAAAAAAATAATAATAAAATATTAAATTAAATTAAATTAAATTAAAATTAAATTAAATTAAATCAAATTAAATTAAATTAAATTAAATTAATTTAAATTAAATTAAATTAAATTAAATTAAATTAAATTAAATTAAATTAAAATTAAATTAAATTAAATCAAATTAAATTAAATTAAATCAAATTAAATTAAATTAAATAAATCATATCAAATCAAATTAAATTGAATTAAATTAAATTAAATAATAGAATCAAGTTAAAATTAAAATTAAATTAAATTAAATTAAAATTAAAACTAAACCAAATTAAATTAAATTAAAGTTAAATTAAATTGAATTAAAATAACATCACCTAAGACATAAAGAAATTCAAAAATAAATATAAAGCAACTTGAACACTATTCCAAATTTAAACCCGTTAACCGAAATCAAATTAAATCACAAACCATTTAAACATCAATTTGCCCTCAAAAGCTTTTGCTGTCATAACTCCTAAGTAGAATGTTAAGTGAAATGTTATTTCGCTCATAGGATATTCAAATGTCCTAGTTCACTAAGTAAGATAACAACAAAACTTGAATTCCCGGACGATTAATTCATTTGTATGATTAAATTCATTTGGACTTAAAACAATTCTAGCAATATTGAAAAGATGTTTAAGATTCTTCTTAAACACTTCCTCAATATGATAGGATGTTTATAAGAACAACTGAACTTAATTGTTCTTTGATGAAGAAAATCGTCCTCAAACCAAAATAAAGAACACTAGACATCATAGGAGATGACTAGCTATAGGATTAGGAACTTGGTAGAAAACCATAACCCTTCCCTTAGTTTACCTAGGAACTTGCTTTAAATGCTTAAATATTCTAAATTGTGTTTAAGTGCGGCTTGGGATGACGGGAAGACCCTCCGAGTACGCCTTTATTTTATTGCAATTTACCTTCTTGCAATTTACTTATTCGCAAATGCACTTTACCTTTCTTGCATGATAAGCAACTGTTGCATGAAAACCCACACCTTTAGGATAGTCCCTAAAACTGAAACCAAAACTAAATCAAAAGTCATTGCAAGATAAAATTCACCGCCACAACATTTCAAAATATAAAACAACTCAAAATTTAATCACAAACAGAACACAAAACTGCTATTACAACTAAATTAAAATGTCATGTTGGATGATCGGGAATACCTCGGATGATGTAACCTACGTGTTGCTAACGGGATTTCCCACGGTCTAAATGAAAGTGTGGAACTCATTCAGTTGAGTTTAGCAAATTCATCCGGACTAAGTGAATCCGATAAAAATAACGATGCGGAAGGATGGAACCAGTGGGATATTAACCGGTGTTGTTTAATCAACTTTAAGATTTGTTTAATTAAAATATTAAAAAACACTCGGATTTTAAGATTCTCTCTAAACCAGAACACTTCTCTCATCTCCTGATTTATGACTTCTAAAACTAAACCTCTGCAACAACAAGGAGCTTGGAGCACAGTGGGCAGCACAGCCATCGTCATCAGCGAAAACAACTCTACATCGATCTAAACAATCCTAGAATTAAACAACAAAGCCATAGGATTTCGAGGTAGTTTGCCTAGTGCAACATAAAGCCTCAACTCTTCGTTAGGCATTTTCATGATCATGTCATGTAAATTAAGCCCTAACCGGTCTTAGGACTCCGAGGTAATCGTTTGGTACGACATAAACCCTCACATGTTCGAAGCTATTTGTATGATTTTATCATACAAATATAAGTCCAAATTAATTAAAATTGGCAAGATTGAAATATCGGATAATATTAGGATTTTCTTAAACTCGAAGCCAAACAATAGGATAGTTTAGGAAGTTGCCAAGATTCTTCTTGGATCCTCGACTTCTCCTATTTCTCTTCCTTTTGGACTCCTGAAATAAATTGTTCCAAATTTGATCTATTCCCTATTGAAATTCCAAAATTCAATCCCTTGAAAACTTAAACTTTGAAACTCTTGAGAGCAGAACTACTGATTATTATCAAGATTTTTCTTAGGTGATTCCCGTCACTTAAGATGTAATTAACTATAGGGGCTTGCCCTTATAGGGAATTTTAAGAACCCGAGTAATATAAACCCCGTTTAATGCTTTCATATTAAGCGAGTGGAATTTGTCGGCTTATAAAATTGGTTCGCAGACCAAACGGATGTCACAAATCTTCTAGTTTATTTAATCGAGCCCCATCACCAAATAGTGTGTCTATTCTTAAAGATAGATACACAGTTTGTGATGTGGTGCTCGTTTATATAAACTATTCGGGATGTGAGATCAGTTTGATTTCATATCTTAAAATTTTCAAATTTAAAATTATTTTCAAAATCAAATACTACTTTTCAAATTATTTATTTAAATTAAATTAAAAATTCGCCGACAATTTCTGTTAGGTGACCCCCTTTTCAAAATAAAACACACAACCTAAAAAATATATATGCCGACAAGGTCGAGCGTCTCTGTCCGAGAGAAAAGACTTATTCCGAACCCTGTAAATGGATGCCAAGGAAAGGAAGAGTCACAATACAATGCGGATGTTGCTATAACTTCGCGGAAGGACAAAAAAGGAAATCCACCAGGGATACTCCGTCACGGTGAGGTGCATCCGATGCCGATGATAATTAAATGAATGGTGAAAAGAATGATAATGTGGAGGGTACTGCCGGCAGACTGTATACCCAACAGTTGCATCATCAATATTTATCAGAAGGGCGACTACATACCTCCACTCATAGACCACCACGACATTGTCAGACCTTTTTGCACAGTTTCGTTCGTCAACCAATGGAATATCATGTTCGGATCTGACCTCCGGATAAGCAGGTCCCGGTAAGTTCCGAGGACCGGTGGAGATATCACTTCGGTAGGTTCCGTCATGATATTACAAGGAAATGGAGCAGACATCGCAAAACATTGTATACCGGGAGTACCAGTGGAGCGGATATCCGTCACTTTTAGAAGGATGGACGACAGAAAGGCACCGTACCACTTCCAGCCCGATCCAGAATTGGAGTCTCCGGCCCTACGAGCTGTGAGTTACACGGGAATTAGCACACCTCCAATGCACATCCATGCGGCATTCCTGCCAAGGATGGCTTGGAAGGTGATGTTATTGACCATGTATCTCATTATTCAGACATGGATTTAACAGATACTTTTTGAATGGATCAACAAGAATCATACATAGTCCGTCTTGAGTCATGGATTGTATGAGAAATATTTTAGATCGAGTTGTATGATGTATCTTCAACAAGATTGGAATTAAAGTGACCATGTCACATTTTGCCTTCACCTCTTTTTGTGCAAATTGACTGGGAAATGCCATTAAAGTTAAATGAACTTTGAACAAAGAACAAAAAAGAAAAGGGAAATAAATAAGAACTCACTTCATAAAAATCCAAACATTAAAAAGAACTTCAAATCCACATGAACACCCAATAAACAATAAAAAAAAATGGGATAGTTAAAGAACAAACAAAACAAATCTAAAGCTCAAATTGAATTCCTATTTAAGTCCATCTTTTCAAATCCTCCAATCCTTTTTCAAATCAAGATCTATTCCGGACCTCCTTTGAAACCCTCTCTCGGGATGATTTCAGAATCACGAAGAATTTTCAATTTGATTCGGATGGCATGGGTTCGTATCCTTCGCCAAGTAATCAGACTTTGATTGATTCCCATGAGATACAGAACACTTTCATATCTCATTTCAATCTCAGCATTCGGGATAGGCTTCCACCCTACTCCCATCTCAGTAAATCTCAGCATTCAGGATAGGCTTCCACCCTACTCCCATCTCAGCAATCTCAGCATTTGGGATAGCTTCCGCCCTACTCCCTTCTCAACGAATTCTCAGCACTCGGGATAGGCACAGTCCTACTCCTTTCTCAGCAATCTCAAAATTTGACCCTCTCAGCAAGAAATTGAAATTAAAGCACTCTGCATTTTGGATAGGCTTTGTCCTATTCTTCCTTAGCATATGAAATAGGTTCGATCCTCGCTCCCTTCTCAAGCATACAAATGCATTCGGGTGGGCCTTAGCCTACTCTTTTCTCGAGCATAAAATCAAAATTGAAACTCAAATCAAAATTCAAACTCAAAATTAAAACTTGAGACAGAAAATGAAACGAACCTAAGATCCAATCTCTTGAAATCTTGTGATATGAAATTCACCTCCTTTTTCCCCAGCGAGAGTTCTGGAATCTTCAGTCTTGGAGATTTACCTGATACTCCCCAGTGGAAATTTCTTACACTTCGTCCTAAGTTTGTCACTTGAACATCTGTTTTGGTTCTGTTGATCTCTTCGGTCAACGCCAATACGCGTGGGGTGCTTGGTTAGCACACCACACCTATTGAGGGTCCATTTGTTGACCTCATTTTCGATGAGGTCTTCTCTTCCCTCTTTAGTGCATAGGATCTAGCCTTAGGCTTTTCCTTTGACTATCTTAGAGGACTAGTATTGGGACCCATCCTTTAGAAATTTAAACCACTTCTTGTCTCCCTGCAAACCCCACAAGCTTGATTGTAGACCCCTAATCACATAGAGGGTTGAGATCAAAAGTGAAGGTTTAAAGGATGAGTTCCCTATAGGACACTTTGGCCTTAGGACCACCTACAGGTGGCTTGGTCTGGTGAGGGTTGACTTACACACTCACTACACTCATACTCTAAGCTCTCACACACACAATCTAAATCCTAAAACCACACCCATACCCAACTTGACTCCTTGACTCATGTAGGTAATTCATATGGATGGACCTTAACCCCTAAGCCCCTAGCTAAGAGGGTTAGGAACAACATAGTGAATGCCTCAAATGAGTCCTCTCATGGCTCATATAGGCTTAACATGGCTTCATGGCCCAATCAAAGTGATTCCATTTCACTCATATTTGATTAATCTTCATTCTTCCAAAATTTGAATTTTTGACCCCGGGAACCCTACACCTATCAAACCTACCAAAAGCCCTTAAAATTGCCCAAATCCTCCAAAATTTCCAAATAACCCAAAATTCCCCAAAATTAACCTTGAACATTTCCTCACAAACCAAATTGATTATCCATAGCCAAAAATACCATAAATTCCAAAAATACCCCCCAATACCCTCCAAATACCCAAAATGCCCCTCTTAGCCAAAAAATCCAAAAATTCAGAAAATTCCCAAAAAATTCCAGAAAATCCCAACTATTCCTAATTCCATTTTGTCCAACTACACCATGGGCCAATTTTGTCAATTTACGCCACTTTTACCAAAACCCCCAATTTAGCCCACTCTTAACCTAAGTGAACCCAATGTCAAACCAAACCTACCCAATTGACCCCAATTTTGGTCCAATTCAATTCTAAACTTCAATTCAATATCCACAATATCAATCTAGACTAAATCAAAGTCTAATTTGATTGACATTTGAATCCAATTCCACTTTTGACCTTAAAGCCCAATTTGGACTCATGACCCAAACTTAGCCCAAACTAACCCAATTTAACTCCAATTGACCCTAAACCTTTTTTAAAACTTCCCTAACATCCCCAAAAAGAAAACACTAACATGATTTGCCCAAAATTTAGACCTAAATCCCACTCAAATTCAACCCAAAACCAAAAAGCCCAATTTTGACCTAAACCCAAACCTAACCCAAATAAGCCCAAGTCCCAAAACCAAAACCCAACCAAAGTTAAAAACTCTTTGAAACACTCCCATAAACATTTCACAACTTTAAATTTACATCAATTTCAACCCTAGCCCAACATTGTCCCAAGTTAGCCCAATTTGACCTACATAGGCCCATTTATCAAATCAAACCCAAATCAAACCTAAATCACTCCAAACTTATTTCAAATCATTCATGACATACCCCTAAACCAAACCCAACAATTATTTGGCCCAAGCCTTTACCAAACTTTCATCCTAAAATCCATTTTAAAATCAAATAAGCCCACTTCCCTAAACCATTTTAAAAGCCCATCTTCACTAAATTTCAAAGGCCCAAAATTCATCCAAAGTCCATATGACACCCTTCTTCATCATGCATTCAATTAAAATCATCCCTTAAGTCCTAAATCAATCATCAAATGGTTCCAAATCAAGCCATATGCCAAATCCCATCAAATCACCCCTAAATTACCAAAATTTCTAAAATCCATTTTCATGAAATCGACCAAGCTTTTCCCCAAGCAAAAGACAAGCCATGAAGCCACTCTTAAGCCACATGCAAGCCATGTGAGTTGCTCACATGTGACCTTACCACATTGGGCAAAAGGAGGAGATCCTTTCCACATTACCATAAGGTGATTAACCACTCACATGATTCCCCTTAACCATGCTTATGCCTAATTGTGCTTGGATGGTGACTTGACCCTACTAATTATGCTGAACCAAATCAATTTCCCTTCAGCCTAAAAAAAGCATTGGGTGGTGCACCTAGCCCAAAAGGATGGGTTGACCCATTTGGAACCAAAATGGCCTCTCCCCCATACCATTTTAGTCTCGCCTTTTACACATGGCATTTGCCAATTGCCTACACTAAACCCCAGCCCTGACCCACCTGAACAAGATGATGACCAGTGCCTGGCCGGCCAGCCACCAGGCCGACGGAAAACACCATGGCCAAAAGCTCACATGTGAGCCAACATTGAAATTCTCCCTTGTTGAGCCGCCCTCGCCCAGATGGCCACCATGGCTGTTCTTCTCCTCACTGCGAAGCGACTGATCCCAAGCCCTAACTCCCCCGGGAGAGCCTCCATCCAACTTCTATTTAAACACCCCATCTCTCGGCCATGGGAGAGGTGCTCGAACCAACCTTAAGGAAACTCGCCAAAATCATTCCGGACCACTCTCTACACATAGAGCACTTGATTCCCACTAGATTCCAGCCCCAATTCCCTCTAGCTGAGCTCAATTTTGAGTTCAAACTTCAACACAAAACCAGGACACTTCTTCACAGTGGACCAATCCCCAAATTGATTGATCCTACACCTTCACCAGACCAAGGGAAGAAGTCCACCAAAGAAAAGCCCCTCTCCGAGCCACCCATTGCTTCCGGCCTCCAAGCTTTGTGATCGAGCTTGGTCGAAATCATACCTAGACAATTCACTGGGCCAAGGGACTTCATCCGGAGCTTGCTTGGACCCGATCGAAGGTGACACAACCCTCGGATTGAAGCCACACTTCTCTGAGCTAAGGTATGAGCTAACTCTTTATCCCGAGCTTCTGGAGATTCTCCATTTCAAATGCCTTAATTTCAATGCATGATCACATTATAGATGTATTCGTCTCTTCAAGACGAATCTATAGAGCACAAGAACACGAAAATCCGTTAAGTATTGAGTGAGATATTAAGGATTTAGTGTGGACGGTTCTCGGGCTAGGAGACTTGGGGACGATGAACGGATGCCATTCATTTAATACACGCGCGGACGGACGGCCGGGATCGCGCCGGATGAGGAGACGAAACGATACGAGCGGGCCTCGGAGCGCCGAGATCGGATGGCGGCGTCGAACCGTGAAAGCGCCGCGTGGCTGTTCGGGGATGCTAAGGTCGACGCGGCACCGATTCGGATAAATAGAAAAATAGGGATTTTCTTATTTATTTAATTCCCTAAACTTCAAAAATGCATAACTTTGTGTAGAAAAATCGGAAAAATAAAATAAAAATACCTTCTGCTCGATGAACAGAGGAGAATAATGTGGAAAAGAAATCATTTAATTTCATAAAGTATTTTATTTTTAATAATTTATTTACTCTATGCATTATTTTAATTCTCCATGCATATAGGAAATTCACCATGGCATGAGACCATAGGGCTTTTGAAGTCTCGAACTTGGGAATATTCCCTGAATTTTCCAAGGTCAAAGGCCATCCCTATGAGAAGTTATTAATTTTTCAAATTCATGTTGCTGTTTTGAGTATTTTAAATCCAATAATTAGCATGTTGTGAAATAAATTCTAAGAAAATTTGGTGATGTTTCTTATGACCAGAGGACTCTAGGAAAAATAGGTTTTGAATTAATCTACTTGGAATAATCTTAATTGGCTTAAACACCCAAAATAGGTGCTTAATTAATTAGAGCTAATCATACATCAAATTGAATTGAAATCAATTCTCCACTGACCTTTAGGAACAGAGGAACCCACCATAAAAATTTGAAGTCAATTGGACTTGGTTAGCCCTACTAAATGGGTTGATTAAGCCATTTTGCCAATTTAAACTTTAAAAATTCATAACTTTCAAAATACTTTTAAAAAATTCACTAAATTGGTTTTGGAGCCTCTCTGATATCAGGGGAATTTAAGAAAAATAAAATTTCAATTTTCTAAAAAAGTTGATTTTTTGTATTATTTTAATATTTTAATAATTAAAAAATAATAAAAATCACAAAAATAATAAAATTCACTAAAATGTCACATTTTGAATTTTAATCACTTGGGAATAAATCCCATATTTTTCTTAAGTCTCTATAATGAGATATTAAATTTTAAAGCCTTAAGATAATTTTAAAATTAAAAAATGTATATTTTTTAGCATTTCTACTAAAATAATTCTAATAAATCAAAGAAAAATCAGAAAATTATAAAAATTGATTCTCTGATTTCCTTGATATCAGAGAGATTTTTGAAAAATATAAAATTCATTTTTCAACCTTTATTTTATTTTTAAATTAATTAATACTCCAAAACTCAAAATAATTATAATAAAAATAATATAATTCAAAAAATCACCAAAATTGGTCCAAGTGGTCCTGCAGTCATTAGGAATATCCCATAATTTTCTTAAGGATAGAAACTTTCCCTTGGTCATATTATTAAACTTTCCTTGGAAATCGCTATTTTCTACCAAAAATAAATACATAAATAAATTAAATATAGAAAAATCACATTTTCTCCTCTCATGTCTTTATTGACATATGGGTGATGTCACATAAAAATTTCAAGTTCATTTAAGCTCAATTTAGTGAGTTATGAAATTATTAAGCTTGAAGGGCAAAATGGTAATTAAAATTTTAACCTTTAATTAAAACTTTAGGCTTAATAAAATTAAAAAGTAAAATATTTGATCCTAATCTGATTTGGATGATTGAAATTTAAATAATTAAAGGGTAGAAACCTACTAAACAATTTAAAAATAATTAAAATAAACCTTAATTAAATAATTGATTAAATTTGGAAGAATAATAAAATTGGAATTATTAAAATAGGGATATTATTAGGAAGAGATTTGTTCTTTAATTTAAGAATCCCTAAATTAATCATCTCAGTAATATTTAATTCCTAATTAAAATGATAATCCAAATTTAAGATTTAAAATGCCAAAAGACTTAATCATTAAATAAAATTAAAGTTAAATTATTTAAATTAAATCCTTTTAAAATTTCACTTAAATTAATATTTTAATAATTAAAATTAAATCATCTTTAAAAAATAAAAAAATAATAATAAAATATTAAATTAAATTAAATTAAATTAAATTAAAATTAAATTAAATTAAATCAAATTAAATTAAATTAAATTAAATTAAATTAAATTAAATTAAATTAAATTAAATTAAATTAAATTAAATTAAATTAAAATTAAATTAAATTAAATCAAATTAAATTAAATTAAATCAAATTAAATTAAATTAAATTAAATCATATCAAATCAAATTAAATTGAATTAAATTAAATTAAATAATAGAATCAAGTTAAAATTAAAATTAAATTAAATTAAATTAAAATTAAAACTAAACCAAATTAAATTAAATTAAAGTTAAATTAAATTGAATTAAAATAACATCACCTAAGACATAAAGAAATTCAAAAATAAATATAAAGCAACTTGAACACTATTCCAAATTTAAACCCGTTAACTGAAATCAAATTAAATCACAAACCATTTAAACATCAATTTGCCCTCAAAAGCTTTTGCTGTCATAACTCCTAAGTAGAATGTTAAGTGAAATGTTATTTCGCTCATAGGATATTCAAATGTCCTAGTTCACTAAGTAAGATAACAACAAAACTTGAATTCCGGACGATTAATTCATTTGTATGATTAGATTCATTTGGACTTAAAACAATTCTAGCAATATTGAAAAGATGTTTAAGATTCTTCTTAAACACTTCCTCAATATGATAGGATGTTTATAAGAACAACCGAACTTAATTGTTCTTTGATGAAGAAAATCGTCCTCGAACCAAAATAAAAGAACCTAGACGTCATAGGAGATGACTAGCTATAGGATTAGGAACTTGGTAGAAAACCATAACCCTTCCCTTAGTTTACCTAGGAACTTGCTTTAAATGCTTAAATATTCTAAATTGTGTTTAAGTGCAGCCTGGGATGACGGGAAGACCCTCCGAGTACGCCTTTATTTTATTGCAATTTACCTTCTTGCAATTTACTTATTGCAAATGCACTTTACCTTTCTTGCATGATAAGCAACTGTTGCATGAAAACCCACACCTTTAGGATAGTCCCTAAAACTGAAACCAAAACTAAATCAAAAGTCATTGCAAGATAAAATTCACCGCCACAACATTTCAAAATATAAAACAACTCAAAATTTAATCACAAACGGAACACAAAACTCGCTATTACAACTAAATTAAAATGTCATGTTGGATGATCGGGAATACCTCGGATGATGTAACCTACGTGTTGCTAACGGGATTTCCCACGGTCTAAATGAAAGTGTGGAACTCATTCGGTTGAGTTTAGCAAATTCATCTGGACTAAGTGAATCCGATAAAAATAACGATGCCGGAAGGATGGAACCGTGGGATATTAACCGGTGTTGTTATAATCAACTTTAAGATTTGTTTAATTAAAATATTAAAAAACACCTGGATTTTAAAATTTTCTCCAAACCAGAACACTTCTCTCATCTCCTGATTTATGACTTCTAAAACTAAACCTCTGCAACAACAAGGAGCTTAAAGCACGGTGGGCGACGACGGCCATCTTCGTCAACGAAAACAACTCTACATCAGCTAAACAATCCTAGAATTAAACAACAAAGCCATAGGATTTCGAGGTAGTTTGCCTAGTGCAACATAAAGCCTCAACTCTTCGTTAGGCATTTTCATGATCATGTCATGTAAATTAAGCCCTAACCGGTCTTAGGACTCCGAGGTAATCGTTTGGTACGACATAAACCCTCACATGTTCAAGGCTATTTGTATGATTTTATCATACAAATATAAGTCCAAATTAATTAAAATTGGCAAGATTGAAATATCAGATAATATTAGGATTTTCTTAAACTCGAAGCCAAACAATAGGATAGTTTAGGAAGTTGCCAAGATTCTTCTTGGATCCTCAGCTTCTCCTATTTCTCTTCCTTTTGGACTCCTGAAATAAATTGTTCCAAATTTGATCTATTCCCTATTGAAATTCCAAAATTCAATCCCTTGAAAACTTAAACTTTGAAACTCTTGAGAGCAGAACAACTGATTATTATCAAGAGCTTTCTTAGGTGATTCCCGTCACTTAAGATGTAATTAACTATAGGGGCTTGCCCTTATAGGGAATTTTAAGAACCCAGGTAATATAAACCCCGTTTAATGCTTTCATATTAAGCGGGGAATTTGTCGGCTTATAAAATTGGTTCGCGGACCAAACGGATGTCACAAATCTTCTAGTTTATTTAATCGAGCCCCATCACCAAATAGTGTGTCTATTCTTCAAGATAGATACACGGTTTGCGATGTGGTGCTCGTTTATATAAACTATTCGGGATGTGAGATCGGCTTGATTTCATATCTTAAAATTTTCAAATTTAAAATTATTTTCAAAATCAAATACTACTTTTCAAATTATTTATTTAAATTAAATTAAAAATTCGCCGACAATTTCTGTTAGGTGACCCCCTTTTCAAAATAAAACACACAACCTAAAAAAATATATATGCCGACAAGGTCGAGCGGGCTGTCTGAGAGAAAAGACTTATTCTGAACCCCAGAAATGGATGCCAAGGAAAGGAAGAGTCACAATACAATGCGGATGTTGCTATAACTTCGCAGAGGACAAAAATGGAAATCCACCAGGGATACTCCGTCACGGTGAGGTGCATCCGATGCCGATGATAATTAAATGAATGGTGAAAAGAATGATAATGTGGAGGGTGCCGCCGACAGACTGTATACCCAACAGTTGCATCATCAATATTTATCAGAAGGGCGACTACATACCTCCACTCATAGACCACCACGACATTGTCAGACCTTTTTGCACAGTTTCGTTCGTCAACCAATGCAATATCATGTTCGGATCTGACCTCCGGATAGCGAGCCCGGGTAAGTTCCGAGGACCGGTGGAGATATCACTTCGGTAGGTTCCGTCATGATATTACAAGGAAATGGAGCAGACATCGCAAAACATTGTATACCGAGAGTACCAGTGGAGCGGATCTCCGTCACTTTTAGAAGGATGGACGACAGAAAGGCACCGTACCACTTCCAGCCAGATCCAAAATTGGAGTCTCCGGCCCTACGAGCTGTGAGTTACACGGGAAATAGCACACCTCCAATGCACATCCATGCGGCATTCCTGCCAAGGATGGCTTGGAAGGTGATGTTATTGACCATGTATCTCATTATTCGGACATGGATTTAACAGATACTTTTTGGATGGATCAACAAGAATCATACATAGTCCGTCTTGAGTCATGGATTGTATGAGAAATATTTTAGATCGAGTTTTATGATGTATCTTCAACAAGATTGGAATTAAAGTGACCATGTCACATTTTGCCTTCACCTCTTTTTGTGCAAATTGACTGGGAAACGCCATTAAAGTTAAATGAACTTTGAACAAAGAACAAAAAAGAAAAGGGAAATAAATAACAACTCACTTCATAAAAATCCAAACATTAAAAAGAACTTCAAATCCACATGAACACCCAATAAACAATAAAAAAAAATGGGATAGTTAAAGAACAAACAAAACAAATCTAAAGCTCAAATTGAATTCCTGTTTAAGTCCATCTTTTCAAATCCTCCAATCCTTTTTCAAATCAAGATCTATTCCGGACCTCCTTTGAAACCCTCTCTCGGGATGATTTCAGAATCACGAAGAATTTTCAATTTGATTCGGATGGCATGGGTTCGTATCCTTCGCCAAGTAATCAGACTTTGATTGATTCCCATGAGATACAGAACACTTTCATATCTCATTTCAATCTCAGCATTCGGGATAGGCTTCCACCCTACTCCCATCTCGAGTAAATCTCGAGCATTCGGGATAGGCTTCCACCCTACTCCCATCTCAAAGAATCTCGAGCATTTGGGATAGGCTTCCGCCTACTCCCTTCTCGAGCAATTCTCGGCACTCGGGATAGGCACTGGTCCTACTCCTTTCTCAGCAATCTCAAAATTTGACCCTCTCAGCAAGAAATTGAAATTAAAGCACTCTGCATTTTGGATAGGCTTTGTCCTATTCTTCCTTAGCATATGAAATAGGTTCAGTCCTGCTCCCTTCTCAGCATACAAATGCATTCGGGTGGGCCTTAGCCCTACTCTTTTCTCAGCATAAAATCAAAATTGAAACTCAAATCAAAATTCAAACTCAAAATTAAAACTTGAGACAGAAAATGAAACGAACCTAAGATCCAATCTCTTGAAATCTTGTGATATGAAATTCACCTCCTTTTTCCCAGCCGAGAGTTCCGGAATCTTCGATCTTGGAGATTTACCCGATACTCCCAGATGGAAATTTCTTACACTTCGTCCTAAGTTTGTCACTTGAACATCTGTTTTGGTTCTGTTGATCTCTTCGGTCAACGCCAATACGCGTGGGGTGCTTGGTTAGCACACCACACCTATTGAGGGTCCATTTGTTGACCTCATTTTTGATGAGGTCTTCTCTTCCCTCTTTAGTGCTTAGGATCTAGCCTTAGGCTTTTCCTTTGACTATCTTAGAGGACTAGTATTGGGACCCATCCTTTAGAAATTTAAACCACTTCTTGTCTCACTGCAAACCCCACAAGCTTGATTGTAGACCCCTAATCACATAGAGGGTTGAGATCAAAAGTGAAGGTTTAAAGGATGAGTTCCCTATAGGACACTTTGGCCTTAGGACCACCCTGGGTGGCTTGGTCGGTGAGGGTTGACTTACACACTCACTACACTCATACTCTAAGCTCTCACACACACAATCTAAATCCTAAAACCACACCCATACCCAACTTGACTCCTTGACTCATGTAGGTAATTCATATGGATGGACCTTAACCCCTAAGCCCCTAGCTAAGAGGGTTAGGAACAACATAGTGAATGCCTCAAATGAGTCCTCTCATGGCTCATATATGATTAACATGGCTTCATGGCCCAATCAAAGTGATTCCATTTCACTCATATTTGATCAATCTTCATTCTTCCAAAATTTGAATTTTTGACCCCGGGAACCCTACACCTATCAAACCTACCAAAAGCCCTTAAAATTGCCCAAATCCTCCAAAATTTCCAAATCACCCAAAATTCCCCAAAATTAACCTTGAACATTTCCTCACCAACCAAATTGATTATCCATAGCCAAAAATACCATAAATTCCAAAAATACCCCCCAATACCCTCCAAATACCCAAAATGCCCCTCTTAGCCAAAAAATCCAAAAATTCATAAAATTCCCAAAAAATTCCAAAAAATCCCAACTATTCCTAATTTCATTTTGTACAACTACACCATGGGCCAATTTTGTCAATTTACACCACTTTTACCAAAACCCCCAATTTAGCCCACTCTTAACCTAAGTGAACCCAATGTCAAACCAAACCTACCCAATTGACCCCAATTTTGGTCCAATTCAATTCTAAACTTCAATTCAATATCCACAATATCAATCTAGACTAAATCCAAGTCTAATTTGATTGACATTTGAATCCAATTCCACTTTTGACCTTAAAGCCCAATTTGGACTCATGACCCAAACTTAGCCCAAACTAACCCAATTTAACTCCAATTGACCCTAAACCTTTTTTAAAACTTCCCTAACATCCCCAAAAAGAAAACACTAACATGATTTGCCCAAAATTTAGACCTAAATCCCACTCAAATTCAACGCAAAACCAAAAAGCCCAATTTTGACCTAAACCCAAACCTAACCCAAATAAGCTCAAGTCCCAAAACCAAAACCCAACCAAAGTTAAAAACTCTTTGAAACACTCCCATAAACATTTCACAACATTAATTTTACATCAATTTCAACCCTAGCCCAACATTGTCCCAAGTTAGCCCAATTTGACCTACATAGGCCCATTTATCAAATCAAACCCAAATCAAACCTAAATCACTCCAAACTTATTTCAAATCATTCATGACATACCCCTAAACCAAACCCAACAATTATTTGGCCCAAGCCTTTACCAAACTTTCATCCTAAAATCCATTTTAAAATCAAATAAGCCCACTTCCCTAAACCATTTTAAAAGCCCATCTTCACTAAATTTCAAAGGCCCAAAATTCATCCAAAGTCCATATGACACCCTTCTTCATCATGCATTCAATTAAAATCATCCCTTAAGTCCTAAATCAATCATCAAATGGTTCCAAATCAAGCCATATGCCAAATCCCATCAAATCACCCCTAAATTACCAAAATTTCTAAAATCCATTTTCATGAAATTGACCAAGCTTTTCCCCAAGCAAAAGACAAGCCATGAAGCCACTCTTAAGCCACATGCAAGCCATGTGAGTTGCTCACATGTGACCTTACCACATTGGGCAAAAGGAGGAGATCCTTTCCACATTACCATAAGGTGATTAACCACTCACATGATTCCCCTTAACCATGCTTATGCCTAATTGTGCTTGGATGGTGACTTGACCTACTCGATTATGCTCGAACCAAATCAATTTCCCTTCAGCCTAAAAAAGCATCGGGTGGTGCACCTAGCCCAAAAGGATGGGTTGACTGCATTTGGAACAAAAATGGCCTCTCCCCCATACCATTTTAGTCCCGCCTTTCACACATGGCATTTGCCAATTGCCTACACTAAACCCCACCTCGACCCACTCGAACAAGATGATGACTGAGTGCACTGGCGGCCAGCCACCGAGCCGCCGGAAAACACCATGGCCAAAAGCTCACATGTGAGCCAACATTGAAATTCTCCTCGTCGAGCCGCCTCGCCCAGCTGGCCACCATGGCTGTTCTTCCCTTGACTGCGAGCAGCTGATCCCAAGCCCTAACTCCCCCAGGGAGAGCCTCCAACCAGCTCTATTTAAACACCCCGTCTCTCGGCCATGGGTGTGTGCTGAACCAACCTTAAGGAAACTCTGACAAAATCATTCCAGACCACTCTCTACACATAGAGCACTTGATTCCCACTAGATTCCGACCCAATTCCCTCTAGTCGAGCTCGATTTTGAGTTCGAACTTCAACACAAAACCAGGACACTTCTTCACGGTGGACCAATCCCCAAATTGATTGATCCTACACCTTCACCGGACCGAGGAAGAAGTCCACGGCAAAAGCCCCCTCTCCGAGCCACCCATTGCTTCCAGGCCTCCAAGCTTTGTGATCGGGCTTGGTCGAAATCATACCTAGACAATTCACTGTGCCAAGGGACTTCATCCGGAGCTTGCTTGGACCCAATCGAAGGTGACACAACCCTCGGATTGAAGCCACACTTCTACGAGCTAAGGTATGAGCTAACTCTTTATCCCGAGCTTCACGGAGATTCTCCATTTCAAATGCCTTAATTTCAATGCATGATCACGAGTATAGATGTATTCGTCTCTTCAAGACGAATCCATAGAGCACAAGAACATGAAAATCCGTTAAGTATTGAGTGAGATATTAAGGATTTAGTGTGGACGGTTCTCGGGCTAGGAGACTTGGGGACGATGAACGGATGCCATTCATTTAATACACGCGCGGATGGACGGCCAGGATCGCGCCGGATGAGGAGACGAAACGATACAGCGGGCCCCTGGAGCGCTGAATCGGATGGCGGCGTCGAACCAGAAAGCGCCGCGTGGCTGTTCGGGGATGCTAAGGTTGACGCGGCACCGATTCTGATAAATAGAAAAATAGGGATTTTCTTATTTAATTAATTCCCTAAACTTCAAAAATGCATAACTTTGTGTAGGAAAATCAGAAAAATAAAATAAAAATACCTTCTTGCTCAGTGAACAGTGGAGAATAATGTGGAAAAGAAATCATTTAATTTCATCAAGTATTTTATTTTTAATAATTTATTTACTCTCTGCATTATTTTAATTCTCCATACATATAGGAAATTCACCATGGCATGAGACCATAGGGCTTTTGAAGCCTCGAACTTGGGAATATTCCCTGAATTTTCCAAGGTCGGAGGCCATCCCTATGAGAAGTTATTGATTTTTCAAATTCATGTTGCTGTTTTGAGTATTTTAAATCCAATAATTAGCATGTTGTGAAATAAATTCTAAGAAAATTTGGTGATGTTTCTTATGACCAGAGGACTCTAGGAAAAATAGGTTTTGAATTAATCTACTTGGAATAATCCTAATTGGCTTAAACTCCCAAAATAGGTGCTTAATTAATTAGAGCTAATCAAACATCAAATTGAATTGAAATCAATTCTCCACTGACCTTTAGGAACAGAGGAACCCACCATAAAAATTTGAAGTCAATTGGACTTGGTTAGCCCTACTAAATGGGTTGATTAAGCCATTTTGCAAATTTAAACTTTAAAAATTCATAACTTTCAAAATACTTTTAAAAAATTCACTAAATTGGTTTTGGAGCCTCTCCGATATCGGGGAATTTAAGAAAAATAAAATTTCAATTTTCTAAAAAAGTTGATTTTTTGTATTATTTTAATATTTTAATAATTAAAAAATAATAAAAATCACAAAAATAATAAAATTCACTAAAATGTCACATTTTGAATTTTAATCACTTGGGAATAAATCCCATATTTTTCTTAAGTCTCTATAATGAGATATTAAATTTTAAAGCCTTAAGATAATTTTAAAATTAAAAAATGTATATTTTTTAGCATTTCTACTAAAATAATTTTAATAAATCAAAGAAAAATAAAAAAATTATAAAAATTGATTCTCTGATTTCATTGATATCAGAGAGATTTTTGAAAAATATAAAATTCATTTTTCAACCTTTATTTTATTTTTAAATTAATTAATACTCCAAAACTCAAAATAATTATAATAAAAATAATATAATTCAAAAAATCACCAAAATTGGTCCAAGTGGTCCTTCGGTCATTAGGAATGTCCCATAATTTTCTCAAGGATAGAAACTTTCTCTTGGTCATATTATTAAACTTTCCTTGGAAATCGCTATTTTCTACCAAAAATAAATACATAAATAAATTAAATACAGAAAAATCACATTTTCTCCTCTCATGTCATTATTGACATATGGGTGAAGTCACATAAAAATTTCAAGTTCATTTAAGCTCAATTTAGTGAGTTATGAAATTATTAAGCTTGAAGGGCAAAATGGTAATTAAAATTTTAACCTTTAATTAAAACTTTAGGCTTAATAAAATTAAAAAGTAAAATATTTGATCCTAATCTGATTTGGATGATTGAAATTTAAATAATTAAAGGGTAGAAACCTACTAAACAATTTAAAAATAATTAAAATAAACCTTAATTAAATAATTGATTAAATTTGGAAGAATAATAAAATTGGAATTATTAAAATAGGGATATTATTAGGAAGAGATTTGTTCTTTAATTTAAGAATCCCTAAATTAATCATCTCAATAATATTTAATTCCTAATTAAAATGATAATCCAAATTTAAGATTTAAAATGCCAAAAGACTTAATCATTAAATAAAATTAAAGTTAAATTATTTAAATTAAATCCTTTTAAAATTTCACTTAAATTAATATTTTAATAATTAAAATTAAATCATCTTTAAAAAATAAAAAAAATAATAAAATATTAAATTAAATTAAATTAAATTAAAATTAAATTAAATTAAATCAAATTAAATTAAACTAAATTAAATTAAACTAAATCAAATTAAATTAAATTAAATTAAATTAAATTAAATTAAAATTAAATTAAATTAAATCAAATTAAATTAAATTAAATCAAATTAAATTAAATTAAATAAATCATATCAAATCAAATTAAATTGAATTAAATTAAATTAAATAATAGAATCAAGTTAAAATTAAAATTAAATTAAATTAAATTAAAATTAAAACTAAACCAAATTAAATTAAATTAAAGTTAAATTAAATTGAATTAAAATAACAACACCTAAGACATAAAGAAATTCAAAAATAAATATAAAGCAACTTGAAAACTATTCCAAATTTAAACCCGTTAACTGAAATCAAATTAAATCACAAACCATTTAAACATCAATTTGCCCTCAAAAGCTTTTCTTGTCATAACTCCTAAGTAGAATGTTAAGTGAAATGTTATTTCGCTCATAGGATATTCAAATGTCCTAGTTCACTAAGTAAGATAACAACAAAACTTGAATTCCGGACGATTAATTCATTTGTATGATTAAATTCATTTGGACTTAAAACAATTCTAGCAATATTGAAAAGATGTTTAAGATTCTTCTTAAACACTTCCTCAATATGATAGGATGTTTATAAGAACAACTGAACTTAATTGTTCTTTGATGAAGAAAATCGTCCTCAAACCAAAATAAAAGAACCTAGACGTCATAGGAGATGACTAGCTATAGGATTAGGAACTTGGTAGAAAACCATAACCCTTCCCTTAGTTTACCTAGGAACTTGCTTTAAATGCTTAAATATTCTAAATTGTGTTTAAGTGCAGCCTGGGATGACGGGAAGACCCTCCAGGTACGCCTTTATTTTATTGCAATTTACCTTCTTGCAATTTACTTATTGCAAATGCACTTTACCTTTCTTGCATGATAAGCAACTGTTGCATGAAAACCCACACCTTTAGGATAGTCCCTAAAACTGAAACCAAAACTAAATCAAAAGTCATTGCAAGATAAAATTCACCGCCACAACATTTCAAAATATAAAACAACTCAAAATTTAATCACAAACAGAACACAAAACTACTATTACAACTAAATTAAAATGTCATGTTGGATGATCGGGAATACCTCGGATGATGTAACCTACGTGTTGCTAACGGGATTTCCCACGGTCTAAATGAAAGTGTGGAACTCATTCAGTTGAGTTTAGCAAATTCATCTGGACTAAGTGAATCCGATAAAAATAACGATGCCGGAAGGATGGAACCGTGGGATATTAACCGGTGTTGTTATAATCAACTTTAAGATTTGTTTAATTAAAATATTAAAAAACACCTGGATTTTAAGATTTTCTCCAAACCAGAACACTTCTCTCATCTCCTGATTTATGACTTCTAAAACTAAACCTCTGCAACAACAAGGAGCTTGGAGCACGGTGGGCAGCACGGCCATCTTCGTCAGCAAAACAACTCTACATCAGCTAAACAATCCTAGAATTAAACAACAAAGCCATAGGATTTCGAGGTAGTTTGCCTAGTGCAACATAAAGCCTCAACTCTTCGTTAGGCATTTTCATGATCATGTCATGTAAATTAAGCCCTAACCTGGTCTTAGGACTCCGAGGTAATCGTTTGGTACGACATAAACCCTCACATGTTCAAGGCTATTTGTATGATTTTATCATACAAATATAAGTCCAAATTAATTAAAATTGGCAAGATTGAAATATCGGATAATATTAGGATTTTCTTAAACTCGAAGCCAAACAATAGGATAGTTTAGGAAGTTGCTAAGATTCTTCTTGGATCCTCGGCTTCTCCTATTTCTCTTCCTTTTGGACTCTCGAAATAAATTGTTCCAAATTTGATCTATTCCCTATTGAAATTCCAAAATTCAATCCCTTGAAAACTTAAACTTTGAAACTCTTGAGAGCGGAACTACCGATTATTATCAAGAGTTTTCTTAGGTGATTCCCGTCACTTAAGATGTAATTAACTATAGGGGCTTGCCCTTATAGGGAATTTTAAGAACCTGAGTAATATAAACCCCGTTTAATGCTTTCATATTAAGCAGGGGAATTTGTCGGCTTATAAAATTGGTTCGCAGACCAAACGGATGTCACAAATCTTCTAGTTTATTTAATCGAGCCCCATCACCAAATAGTGTGTCTATTCTTCAAGATAGATACACAGTTTGTGATGTGGTGCTCGTTTATATAAACTATTCGGGATGTGAGATCAGTTTGATTTCATATCTTAAAATTTTCAAATTTAAAATTATTTTCAAAATCAAATACTACTTTTCAAATTATTTATTTAAATTAAATTAAAAATTCGCCGACAATTTCTGTTAGGTGACCCCCTTTTCAAAATAAAACACACAACCTAAAAAAATATATATGCCGACAAGGTCGAGCGGGTACATTCGAGAGAAAAGACTTATTCGAACCCCGAAATGGATGCCAAGGAAAGGAAGAGTCACAATACAATGCGGATGTTGCTATAACTTCGCAGAGGACAAAAAAGGAAATCCACCAGGGATACTCCGTCACGGTGAGGTGCATCCGATGCCGATGATAATTAAATGAATGGTGAAAAGAATGATAATGTGGAGGGTACTGCCGGCAGACTGTATACCCAACAGTTGCATCATAAATATTTATCAGAAGGGCGACTGCATACCTCCACTCATAGACCACCACGACATTGTCAGACCTTTTTGCACAGTTTCGTTCGTCAACCAATGCAATATCATGTTCGGATCTGACCTCCGGATAGCAGCCCCGGGTAAGTTCCGAGGACCGGTGGAGATATCACTTCTGGTAGGTTCCGTCATGATATTACAAGGAAATGGAGCAGACATCGCAAAACATTGTATACCGGGAGTACCAGTGGAGCGGATCTCCGTCACTTTTAGAAGGATGGACGACAGAAAGGCACCGTACCACTTCCAGCCAGATCCAAAATTGGAGTCTCCGGCCCTACGAGCTGTGAGTTACACGGGAAATAGCACACCTCCAATGCACATCCATGCGGCATTCCTACCAAGGATGGCTTGGAAGGTGATGTTATTGACCATGTATCTCATTATTCAGACATGGATTTAACAGATACTTTTTGGATGGATCAACAAGAATCATACATAGTCCGTCTTGAGTCATGGATTGTATGAGAAATATTTTAGATCGAGTTGTATGATGTATCTTCAACAAGATTGGAATTAAAGTGACCATGTCACATTTTTCCTTCACCTCTTTTTGTGCAAATTGACTGGGAAACGCCATTAAAGTTAAATGAACTTTGAACAAAGAACAAAAAAGAAAAGGGAAATAAATAAGAACTCACTTCATAAAAATCCAAACATTAAAAAGAACTTCAAATCCACATGAACACCCAATAAACAATAAAAAAAATGGGATAGTTAAAGAACAAACAAAACAAATCTAAAGCTCAAATTGAATTCCTGTTTAAGTCCATCTTTTCAAATCCTCCAATCCTTTTTCAAATCAAGATCTATTCCGGACCTCCTTTGAAACCCTCTCTCGGGATGATTTCAGAATCACGAAGAATTTTCAATTTGATTCGGATGGCATGGGTTCGTATCCTTCGCCAAGTAATCAGACTTTGATTGATTCTCATGAGATACAGAACACTTTCATATCTCATTTCAATCTCAGCATTCGGGATAGGCTTCCACCCTACTCCCATCTCAGTAAATCTCAGCATTCAGGATAGGCTTCCACCCTACTCCGATCTCAGCAATCTCAGCATTTGGGATAGGCTTCCGCCCTACTCCCTTCTTAGCAATTCTCAGCACTCGGGATAGGCACAGTCCTACTCCTTTCTCAGCAATCTCAAAATTTGACCCTCTCAGCAAGAAATTGAAATTAAAGCACTCTACATTTTGGATAGGCTTTGTCCTATTCTTCCTTAGCATATGAAATAGGTTCAGTCCTGCTCCCTTCTCAGCATACAAATGCATTCGGGTGGGCCTTAGCCCTACTCTTTTCTCAGCATAAAATCAAAATTGAAACTCAAATCAAAATTCAAACTCAAAATTAAAACTTGAGACAGAAAATGAAAGGAACCTAAGATCCAATCTCTTGAAATCTTGTGATATGAAATTCACCTCCTTTTTCCCCAGCGAGAGTTCTGGAATCTTCAGTCTTGGAGATTTACCGATACTCCCCGATGGAAATTTCTTACACTTCGTCCTAAGTTTGTCACTTGAACATCTGTTTTGGTTCCGTTGATCTCTTCGGTCAACGCCTAATACGCGTGGGGTGCTTGGTTAGCACACCACACCTATTGAGGGTCCATTTGTTGACCTCATTTTTGATGAGGTCTTCTCTTCCTCTTTAGTGCTTAGGATCTAGCCTTAGGCTTTTCCTTTGACTATCTTAGAGGACTAGTATTGGGACCCATCCTTTAGAAATTTAAACCACTTCTTGTCTCCCTGCAAACCCCACAAGCTTCATTGTAGACCCCTAATCACATAGAGGGTTGAGATCAAAAGTGAAGGTTTAAAGGATGAGTTCCCTATAGGACACTTTGGCCTTAGGACCACCTCAGGTGGCTTGGTCGCAGTGAGGGTTGACTTACACACTCACTACACTCATACTCTAAGCTCTCACACACACAATCTAAATCCTAAAACCACACCCATACCCAACTTCGACTCCTTGACTCATGTAGGTAATTCATATGGATGGACCTTAACCCCTAAGCCCCTAGCTAAGAGGGTTAGGAACAACATAGTGAATGCCTCAAATGAGTCCTCTCATGGCTCATATAGGCTTAACATGGCTTCATGGCCCAATCAAAGTGATTCCATTTCACTCATATTTGATCAATCTTCATTCTTCCAAAATTTGAATTTTTGACCCCGGAACCCTACACCTATCAAACCTACCAAAAGCCCTTAAAATTGCCCAAATCCTCCAAAATTTCCAAATCACCCAAAATTCCCCAAAATTAACCTTGAACATTTCCTCACCAACCAAATTGATTATCCATAGCCAAAAATACCATAAATTCCAAAAATACCCCCCAATACCCTCCAAATACCCAAAATGCCCCTCTTAGCCAAAAAATCCAAAAATTCAGAAAATTCCCAAAAAATTCCAGAAAATCCCAACTATTCCTAATTTCATTTTTTCCAACTACACCATGGGACAATTTTGTCAATTTACGCCACTTTTACCAAAACCCCCAATTTAGCCCACTCTTAACCTAAGTGAACCCAATGTCAAACCAAACCTACCCAATTGACCCAAATTTTGGTCCAATTCAATTCTAAACTTCAATTCAATATCCACAATATCAATCTAGACTAAATCCAAGTCTAATTTGATTGACATTTGAATCCAATTCCACTTTTGACCTTAAAGCCCAATTTGGACTCATGACCCAAACTTAGCCCAAACTAACCCAATTTAACTCCAATTGACCCTAAACCTTTTTTAAAACTTCCCTAACATCTCCAAAAAGAAAAAACTAACATGATTTGCCCAAAATTTAGACCTAAATCCCACTCAAATTCAACCCAAAACCAAAAAGCCCAATTTTGACCTAAACCCAAACCTAACCCAAATAAGCCCAAGTCCCAAAACCAAAACCCAACCAAAGTTAAAAACTCTTTGAAACACTCCCATAAACATTTCACAACATTAATTTTACATAAATTTCAACCCTAACCCAACATTGGCCCAAATTAGCACAATTTGACCTATATTGGCCCCTTTACCAAAGAAGCCCAAATCCAACCCAATTCAAACCCAAACCAACTCAAATTCATTTCAAATCACTCATGACACATCCCTAAACCAAACCCAACATTTAGTTGGCCCAACATTTCACCAAATTTTTATCCAAAAATTCATTTGGAAACGAAAGAGCCCACCTTTTTTTAAGACACTCTAAAAGCCCACTCCTACCAAATTCATAAGCCCAAAATCCATCTTAAAAACCACATGACAATCCTCTATCATCCATTTGATAAAACCATCCCCTAAGTTCTAAATCCATAATGAAATAATTCCAAATCAAGCCATATGTCAAATCCCATCAAATGATCCCTAAATTACCAAAATTTTCTAAAACCCTTTTTCATGAAGTTGACTTAACTTTTCCCAAGCCAAAGATGAGCCATGAAGCCATGCATGAGCCACATGTGAGCCATGAAAGCCTTGGAAACTTCACCATACCCAAAATGGCAAGAAGAGGGGACCCTTTAATGATCCTCTTAAGAGTGATTAACCACTCCCATGTCTCCCCTAAACCTTGCTTAAACTTAATTGCACTTGGATGGTGACCCTTCCCCACGAATCAAGCTGACCTAAACCACTTTCTCTTCAGCCCAAACTAGCCATGGGGAGATTCACCTAGCCCAATCCATGCATTTGACAAAACTTAGCCAAAATACACCCTTACCCCATTCCACTTTGATTCAAGCCCTTTACACATGGCAAAGCTCAATTGCCTGCACAAACCTCCAGCCCTGACCCACCTGAACCTGAGGGTGACCCATGCCTGCTGGCCAGCCGCCTGCATCACCGGAAAACACCATGGCCGAGACCTTGGAAGGAGCCAAATTTTGGAATTCCACCTTGCTGAGTTGCCTCACTTCAAATGGCCATTGTAACTATTCTTCTCCTCACCAGAGCAGCTGATCCCAACCCTTAAACCCCCCTGGGAGGCCCTCTATCCTCTCCTATTTAAACACCCCCTCCTCTCGGCCAAGAGAGGTGCTGAACCAAACCTTACTGAAACCCTACCAAAATCATCCCAGAACACTCTCTACACATAGAGAACTTGATCCCCACTGAAATCCCCCTGCCATTTCCTCTCTCGAGCTCGATTTCGGAGTTGAAATCCAAGCTCAAAACTAGGACGCTTCACCACAGTGAGCCAATCCCCAAATTGATTGGCTCTACACCTTCACCAGACCAAGAGAAGAAGTTTACCAGCAAAATCCCCCTCTCCATGCCAGCCATTGCTTCTAGCCTCCAAGCTTTGTGATCGGCTGTGGGCACTTTCATACCTAGACAATTCACCAGGCTAAGGGACTTCATTTGGAGCTTGCTTGGACTCAATCGAACGTGACGCAACTCTCTGATCGAAGCTTCACTTCTCTGAGCAAAGGTATGGACTCACTCTTCCTCCTGAGCTTCCAGAGATTCTCCATTTAGTTTGAGTCAATTTCAATGCATGTTTACTGTATGGATGTGTTCGTCTCTTCAAGATGAAGCCATAGAGCATAAGAACACATAAATCCGTTGAGAATCGAGTGAGAAATTAGGGTTAGAAGGTCTACGGTCCCGGGTTCACACCAGTCGTAGACGATGACTGGGAGCCGTTGGATAGCGCGTGTATCGGATGGACAGCACGGATCACGTCGGACCAGAAGATGTTACGTGAAAGGTGGGTCCCGGGAAGGCTGAGTCAGATGGCGGCGCCGAATCAGGAGACGACGCGTGGAGCTTCGGAGACGCTTAGGTTGAGTCAGTGCCGCGTGGATAAGAAGAAAAATAGGTTATTTTTCTATTTATTTAATTACCAGAACTTCAAAAATTCATAACTTTGTGTAGAAAAATTTTAAAAATAAAATAAAAATACCCTTTTGCTCAGTGAATTGAGGAGAATAATGTGGAAAAGAAATCAAGTAATTTCATTAAGTATTTTATTTTTAATGATTTATTTACTCTCTGCATTGTTTTAATTCTCCATGCATATAGGAAATTCACCATGGTATGAGACTATATGGCTTTTGAAGCCTCTGAACTTGCGAACATTCCCTGAATTTTTTAAGGTCAGAGGCCATCCCTATGAGAAGTTATTGATTTTTCAAGTTCATGTTACTATTTTGAGTAGTTTAATTCCAATAATTAGCATGTTGAGAAATAAATTCTAGGAAAATTTAGTGATGTTTCTTGTGACCAGAGGGACTTAGGAAAAATAAGTTTTGAGTTAATTCACTTTGAACAACCCTAGTTGGCCTAAATACCCAAAATTGAACTTTAATTAGTTAGGGTTAACCATCCATCAAATTAACTTAAAAACAATTCTCCACTATACTCTAGGGATAGGAGAACACCACATAAAAATTTGAGATCAATTGGACTTGGTTAGCTCCACCAAAAGGGTTGATTAAGCCTCTTAAGTTATAATGGGTAAAATTAAACTTTAAAAATTCATAACTCACAAAATACTTTTCAAAAATTCACAAAAATGGTTTTGGAGCTTCTCTGATATCAGAGGAACTTAGGAAAATTAAAATTGTAATTTTCTAAAAAAGTTGATTTTTATCATTATTTTAATATTTTTAATAATTAAAAAATAATAAAAATCATAAAAATATTAAAAATCACCAAAATTTCACATTTTGAATTCTAATCATTTAGGAACAAGCCAAATATTTTTCTTAAGTCCCTAGGGTAAGATATTGAATTTTAAAGTCTTAATGTAATTTTTTATTATTAAAAAATGTATTTTCCAACCTTTTCACTAAAATAATTCTAATAAATAAAAAAAAATCAGAAAAATAAAAAGTTTGTTTCTCTGGACTCCTTGAGGTCAAAGAAATTTAAGAAAAATATAAAATCCATTTTTTTCAACTTGAATTTTGTTTTAAAATTAATTAATGCTCCAAAACTCAAAATAATTCTAATAAATAAAATATAATTAAAAAAAAATTACCAAAATTGGTCCAAATGGTCCTCTGGTCATTAGGAATATCCCATAATTTTCTTAAGGACAGAAACATTTCCTTGGTCATGTTATTGAATTTTCCTTGAAAACCCCTATTTTCCATTAAAAATAATCACAATTTCTCCTCTAATGTCTTAATTGACATGTAAGAAAGGTCACATAAAAATTTCAACTTCATTTGAGCTTGATTTAATAAGTTATAGAATTATTAAGCTTGAAGCGCAAAATCGTAATTAAAATTTTCAACCTTTAATTAAAATTTTAGGATTAATCAAAAGGGGAGGGTAAAATATTTGATTTTAAACTAATTTTGGATGATTGAAACTTAAATGATCAAGGGTAGAAACCAATTAACCATTTCAAATATAATTAAAATAAAACTTCAATTAATTAATTAATTAAATTTGGAAGATTAATAGAAAATTGAAATTATTAAAGTAGGGATATTATTTAAGAGGTTATTTATTCTTTAATTTAAAAATCCCTAAATAAATCACTTCAATAATACTTAATTCTTAATTAAAAAAATTAAAATAATAATCCAAATTAAAATTAAACTAAAATTAAATTGAAATAAAATTAAAAATCAAATTAAATTAAATTAAAAAATAATAATAATAATAATAACTTGAGATTAAATTAAGTTAAATTAAACTAAATTAAATTAAACTAAAATTAAATTAAACTAAAATAAAATTAAATCAAATTAAAATTAAAAGTAAACTAAATTAAAATTAAATTTAAATTGAAATTAAATTAAATTAAAATTAAATTGAAATCAAATTAAATTAAAATTAAATTAAATTAAATTAAATTAAATCAAAATTAAATTAAGTTGAATTAAATTAAATTAAAAACATTTAATAACAAACCTAAATGAAATTATTAAGAATTAAATCTAAAATAACTTGAACACTATTCCAAACTTAAACTAATTTTTTATAATTAAGTCAAAATTGAAATTAAATCATTAAGTTTAAATCATCAAAATATTTAATAATCTGATTTGCCCCCTTTTTAAGCTCTTATTATTATAACTCTTAAATGAGACATCAAGTGAAGTGTTACCTCACTTATAGGATATTCAAATGTCCTAGTTCACTGAGCAAAAGAACAAAACTTAAACTCTCGGATGGTTAATTCACTTGTATAATTAAATTCTCTTGGACTTAAAACAATCCTAGAGGTATTGAAAAGATGTTTAAGACTCGTCTTAAGCACTTCCTCAATATGATAGGATGTTTATAAGAACAATTGAATTTAATTGTTTTTTGATGAAGAAAATCGTCCTTAAACCAAATCACAAGAACCTTTCCCTTAGCTTTACCTAGGTACTTGTTGGAATATTTAAATGCCTTAACATGTGTTTTAAGTGCAGTTTGGGAAGATGGGAAGACCCTCCAAGTACGCTTTTATTTTATTGCAATTTACTTTATTGTAAATGCATTTTACTTTTCTTGCGTGATAAACAACTGTTGCATGAAAACCAAAACCTTTAAGATAGTCCCTGAACTGAAACCAAAACTAAATTAAAAGTCATTACAAGATGAAAATCACCGCCACAACGTTTCAAAATATAAAACAACTCAAAATTTAATCACAAACAGAACACAAGACTACAATTGCAACTAAATTAAAACGTCTCGTTGAATGATCGGGAATACCTCGAATGATGTAACCCACGTTTTGCTAACGGGATTTCCCACGGTCTAAATGAAGGTGTGGAACTCATTCTGTTGAGTTTAGCAAATACATCTGGTCTAAGTGAATTCGATGAAAATAACGGTGTCGGGATGACGGAACCGTGGGATCTTAATCGGTTCTGTTTAAATAACTTTAAGATTTGTTTTAATTAAAATATTAAAAACACTCGGATTTTAAGATTTTTTCTAAACCAAAACACTTCTCTCATCTCCTAATTTATGACTTCTAAAACTAAACCTCTGCAACAACAAGGAGCTCAAAGCATGGTGGGCAGCACGACCATCGTCATCAGCAAAACTCAGATCTAATTCAACTAAACTTCCCTAGAATTTAAATAACCAAGCCATAGGACTTCGAGGTAGTTTGCCTAGTGCAACATAAATCCTCAACTCTTCGTTTGGCATTTGCATGATCATGTCATGTAAATTAATCCCTAACCGGTCTTAGGACTCCGAGGTAGTCGTTTGGTACGACACAAACCCTCACATCTTCAAGGCTATTTGTATGATTTTATCATACAAACATAAGTCCAAATTAATTAAAATTGGCAAGATTGAAATATCAGATAATATTAGGATTTTCTTAAATCTAAGCCAAACAATAGGATAGTTTGGGAAGTTACCAAGATTCTTCTTGGATCCTCAGCTTCTCCTACTTCTCTTTCATTGGACTACTGAAAATAATTGTTCCAAATTTTGAGTCATTCCCTTTTGAATTTCCAAAATCCAATCCTTTGAAAACCTCAAACTTTGAAATTCTTGAGAGCAAAACCACTGATCATTATCGAGAGTTTTCTTAAATGATTCCCGTCATTTAAGATGTAATTAACTATAGGGGCTTGCCCTTATAGGGAACTTTAAGAACCCAGGTAATATAAACACTGCTTAATTCATTTATATTAAGCAGAGGAATTTGTCGGCTTATAAAATTGGTTCGCAGACCAAATGGATGTCATAAATCTCCTAGTTTGTTTAACCAAGCCCCATCATCAAGCAGTGTGTCTATTCTTCGGATAGATACACGGTTTGTGATGTGGTGCTCGTTTATATAAACTATTTGGGATGTGAGGTCGGTTTGATTTCATATCTTAAAATTATTTTCAAAATCAAATACTACTTTCTAAACCATATATACATGTTTAACTTAAATTTAAAATCTAAAATTCGCCGACAATTTCTCTTAGGCGACCCCTTTTCACAATAAAACGAATAACCAAAAAATATGCCGACAGGATTCTAGCGCCTAGGCGCCAGCCCTAAAATTTTGGCAACTTTGCTTTTTAGCTCTATTTTTTGCTCCTTTTTGCTCATTTTTCCTTCTTGAACTCTTTTTTTATCACCCACATCCAAAAATATAAAAATACCTTTCATTAAAGCATAATATCCTTAAGAATTAAATCATAAAGAAGGCATAAAAATAGGTATTTTTAAAGTGGATCAATACAAATATGCTATCGTTCTTCTTCGTACAAATTACTATGTTACTGACATTTCCTTGTTTAATGCAGGAAAATGTAGCAAAGAAAGCTGGTTTTTTCATTCAAAGACAGCTTTCATCTAGCGCTCCGAGAAGAGAAGGCACCTGAGGGTGGTGCGGTAAATTTTGACACAAATTTCTCCCAAGTCAATGTGGATTATGAGGGTCTCCTCATGGATTTAGTCCGCCATAGAGAGACCAAGGGCCTGCAGTCTTTAGTCAGAATCAGTCACCAAGAAAAAGGAGAAACGTTGAGACAGGGAGCTACTGGAGGTCTTACTTACTCACACCTCCGTGCAGTGAGAAAAAAGAAAATCCCGTTAATGATCATGACGCAAGAGGAAGATCTAGTTACTACCACCACAGAGAAGACTGTAGAAGCACCGCTGAGGCAAACACAGTTAAGGAATGTCAACTGGAGCAAGCACTGAAACTTGGAAGGATGGAAAGAAGATTAATAAGAGAAACAACTGCACAACTTCCTCTGATTCTGGAAAATTTCTATGAGCCAAAAAAAAGAAATAGATGTCAGCTTACCTGCTATGGAGATAGAGCCAAATTTCACTAAGGAGCCTGTGCTGACATGGGATCCGATTGAGGAGATTTTCACTTGCTGTTCGACTTGAAGCTCAGGTTTACCTAGAAAGTCTTCAGCTACTGGAGCATTTTCAGAATGTCTAGATTGTAATGTTCTACACTTAGAAGAGTACGGTACATTTGAGGCATATTAAATTTTCTTGATGTTACTAAGGATTAGAAAGCACGCCAAGATAGAGCCAAACGTAACTGAATACGTCTAGTCGTGAAAAAAGAATGGAATCTCATACTACATGATGACAACGATACGCCGTGTTAAAAAGAAAGAATTTGAGTATTATGAAGAAATTCAAAGAAGGTTTGTCAACATTGTGGAAGGCCTCGAGCTATACACTGATGTATTTTTGATAAATGATCAAGAAAGAATTCTGAATTGCATTTTCATCCTCAAAGACTTGGCCAGAGTTGGCCATTTAAGGGCAAAGATGTATTCCAAGCCAAAAAATGTAAAAGAGGAAAAAACAGAATAAACTTCCGAAATTTGGTACCTAAATTTCGGCCTCTCATTTCTAGAATAATTACCTAAATTCCGAGTTCTCATTCCAAGATCGATACCAAAATTTCGATTCTCATCCGAATTGATACCTAAATTTCAATTCAAAATTTCCGAAGACGAAATGCTAGAATTCGAGTTCTCATTCGGAGATCGATACCTAAATTTCGATTCTCATCCGAATTGATACCTAAATTTCGATTAAAATTTGAAATTTGTTTAAATTCAGTTCTCATTCGAATCGATACCTAAATTTTGATTCTCATGCGGAATTGATACATAAATTTCAATTAAAATTTAAGGCTGATATAAATTCGAGTTCTCATTTCGAATCGATACCCATAAATTTGATTCTCATCGAATTGATACCTAAATTTCAATTCAAAATTTGCGTGGTACCTAAATTCGGTTCTGTGGAATCGTCCTAAATTTCGATTCTTTTGAATTGATACTTAAATTTCAATTCTAAATTCTGGTGATACACAAATTCGAGTTCTCTTGTCGAGGTGGTCCTAAATTCGACTCTCGATTTCGAGATCGATACCTAAATTTCGACTCTCTTTCGAGATTGATACTTAAATTTTAATTCTCATCCCTTTTGAGATCGGTACCTAAATTACGATTCTCTCCTTTTCGATCGACAACAACTCGATGCACTCATTTGGTACCTAAATTCCCGATTTTCCTTGCAATCCGAGGTTGGAACCTAGGTTTTGAGTCTCATTTCAAATCCAAATTTCAAAATTCAAAATTTTCTCGAGTCAGTTTTAAATCGAAACTTCATTTTAAATTAAAACTCAAAATCTAAGCTCACACATTGAAACTTTAAAATTTAAAAGTAAAATGAAATCTAAATTGAATTCCCAGGATATTTGATTTGGAGTTCACCTCCTTTTCTTTTCCCCAGCGGGGATTAGGAATCTCCGTTCTTAGAAAACATACTGATACTCCCTAGCAGAGATTCTTCTACTTAAATGTAAGTTTTGTTACTTGGACATACGTATTCTTGGTTTTGTTGATCTTTTCGATCCAACGCCCGATACGCGCGGTGTGCTTGGTTAGCACACCACACCCAATTATAAGCCCACATTGTTGACCTCATTTTTGATGAGGTCTTCTCTTCCTTCTTTAGTGCTTAGGATCTAGCCTTAGGCTTTTCCTTTGACCATCTTAGAGGACTAGAAGTGGAACCCACCCTTTAGAAGTCCAAACACCTCTTGACTCCTCCGAAACCCCACAAGCTTGATTGTAGACCCCTAATCACCTAGAGGGTTGAAATCAAATGTGAAGGTTTAAAGGATGAGTTCCCTATAGGACTCTCTCGGCCTTAGGACCACCACAGGTGGCTTAGTGCAGTGAAGGTTGACTTACACACTCACTACACTCACTACACTCACACTCTACACTCTCACACACACAATCCAAATCCTAAAACCACACCCATACCCAACTTGACTCCTTGACTCATGTAGGTAATTCATATGGATGGACCTTAACCCCTAAGCCCCTGGCTAAGAGGGTTAGGAATAACATAGTGAATGCCTCAAATGAGTCCTCTCATGGCTCATATAGGCTTAACATGGCTTCGTGGCTCAACCAAAGTGCTTCCATTTCACTCATATTTGATCAATTTCTTTTTTTCAAAGTTTCAATTTTTGACCCCGGGGACCCTGCACCTATTAAACCTACTAAAAGCCCTTAAAAATTGCCCAAATCTTCCAAAATATCCAAATCACCCAAAATTCCCCAAAATTAACCTTGAACATTTCCTTACCAGTCAAATTGATCATCCATAGCCAAAAATACCAAAAATTCCAAAATTACCCCCCAAATACCCTTCAAATACCCAAAATGCCCCTCTTAGCCAAAAAACCAAAAATTCCCAATTTCATTTTGTCCAACTACACCATGGGCCAATTTTGTCAATTTACCCCACGTTTACCAAAACCCCCAATTTAGCCCATTCTTAACCCAAGTGAACCCAATGTCAAACCAAATCCACCCAATTGACCCCAATTTTGGTCCAATTCAATTCTAAACTTCAATTTAACATCCAAAATATCAATCTAGACCAAATCCAAGTCCAATTTGATTGACATTTGGGTCCAATTTCACTTTTGACCTTAAAGCCCAATTTGCACCCATGACCCAAACTTAGTCCAAACCAAACCAATTCAAATTCAATTGACCTCAAACCTTTTCTAAACCTTCCCTAACATCCCCATAAACAAAACACTAACATAATTTGCCCAAAATTTGGACCCAAACCCCACTCAAATTCAACCCAAAACCAAAATGCCCAATTTTGACCTAAACCCAAACCTAACCCAAATAAGCCCAAGTCCCAAAACCAAAACCCAACCAAAGTTGAGACCTCTTTAAAACACTCCCATAAAAATTTCCCAACATTAATTTTACATCAATTTCAAACCTAACCCAACATTGGCCCAAATTAGCCCAATTTGACCTACATTGGCCCATTTACCAAATCAACCTAAATTCAACCCAAATTCAACCCAATTCAAACCCAAACCACCTCAAATTCATTTCAAATCACTAATGACACATCCCTAAACCAAACCCAACAATTATTTGGCCCAAGTCTTTACCAAACTTTCATCCTAAAATCCATTTTAAAATCCAAAAGCCCACTTCCCTAAAACATTTTAAAAGCCCATCTTCACTAAATTTCAAAGGCCCAAACTTCATGTTAAAGCCCATATGACATTCTTTTCATCACCCCATTAATTGATATCATCCCTTAAGTCCTAAATCAATCATCAAATAATCCTAAATTAGGCCTCATGCCAAAATCACCCATAAGTCCAAAAAATTCAAAAACCTTCTTTTATGTAAATGACCAAGCTTTGTCCCAAGCCATAGGTGAGCCGAAAACAAGCCATGTACAAGCCATATGAAGCCATGGGATGTTTGACATGTGACCATGCCTAAAGTAGCATGAGGAGGGCCCCCTTTCATAAACCTTCATTAAGCTTTTTAACCCCTTCCATGTTACACACTAAACCATGATTAGCCACATCACTTTAGATGGGGACTTTACCACCCCTTTCTAGCTGATGCAAATGATCCTCTCTCAGACCAAATCAGCCATGGGGAGGTGAACCTAACCCAAAATCATATCTTGGACCAAATCAAGCCAAAATGGCCTCTCCCCCATGCCATTTTAATCTAAGCCCTTTACACATGACAAATCTCAATTGCTTGCACAAACCTCCAACCCTGACCCACCTGAACTTGAGGGCGGCCCATGCCTGCCGGCCAGCCGCCTGGATCACCGGAAAACACCATGGTCGAGACCTTGGGAGGAGCCAAACTTTTCAATTCTGCCTTGCTGAGTTGTCCCAGCCCAATTGAACACCATGGTTGTTCTTCCCTTGACCTAAGCAGCTGATCCCAAGCCTTAAACCCCCTGGGAGGCCCTCCACCCTCTCCTATTTAAACACCACCTCCTCTCGGCCATGAGAGGTGCTGAACCAAAACTTACTGAAACCCTGCCAAAATCATCCCAGATCACTCTCTACACATAGAGAACTTGATCCCCACTGAAATCCCGCAGCCATTTCCTCTCTGTGAGCTCAATTTCAGAGTTGAAATTCAAGCCCAAAACTAGGACACTTCACCACAGTGAGCCAATCTCCAAATTGGTTGGTCCTACACCTTCACCAGACCAAGAGGAGAAGTTTCCCAACAAAAGCCCCCTCACCAAGCCAGCCATTGCTTCCAGCCTCCAAGCTTTGTGATCGGGCTTGGTCGAAATCATATCTAGACAATTCACCAGGCCAAGGGACTTCATCTGGAGCTTGCTTGGACCCAATCAAACGTGACACAACTCTCAGATTGAAGATTCACTTCTCTGAACAAAGGTATGGACTCACTCTTCCTCCCGAGCTTCCAAAGATTCTCCATTTAGTTTGGGTCAATTTCAATGCATGTTTACCATATGGATGTGTTCGTCTCTTCAAGACGAATCCATAGAGCATAAGAACTCAAAAATCCGTTGAGAATCCAGTGAGAAATTAGGGTTAGAAGGTTGACGGTCACGGGTTCACACCAGTCGTAGACGATGACTTGGAACCGTTGGATCGCGCGTGTATCGAGTGGGCGGCCAGGATCGCGTCGGACGGAGCAATGGAACATGAACCGCGGGCCCCTAGAGCGCTGAGTTGGATGGCGGCGCCGAATCAGGAGACGACGCGTGGAGCTTCGGAGCTGCCGAGGTTGACGCGGCGCCGCGTGGATAAGTAGGAAAATAGGGATTTTTCTTATTTATTAAATACCCAGAACTTTGAAAATTAAATTACTTTTCAAAAATTCACAAAATTAGTTTTGGAGCTTCTCTGATATCAGAGAAACTTAGGAAAATTAAAATTATAATTTTCTAAAAAAGTTGATTTTTATCATTATTTTTAATATTTTAATAATTAAAAAATAATAAAAATCACAAAAATATTAAAAATCACCAAAATGTCAGGTTTTGAATTCTAAACACTTAGTAACAAACCAAACATTTTTCTTAAGTCCCTAGGGTAAGATATTGAATTTTAAAGGTTTAATGTATTTTTTTTAATATAAAAAATGTATTTTTCAACCTTTTCACTAAAATAATTCTAATAAATCAAAGAAAAATTAGAAAATTATAAAAATTGGTTTCTAGTTTCTCTGATATCAGAAAGATTTTTGAAAAATATAAAATTTATTTTTCAACCTTTATTTTATTTTTAAATTAATTAATGCTCCAAAACTAAAAATAATTATAATAAATAAAATAAAATTCAAAAAATCATCAAAATTAGTCCAAATAGTCCTCGGGTCATTAGGAGTGCCCCATAATTTTCTTAAGTATAGAAAATTTTTCTTGGTCATCTTATTGAATTTTTTTTGAAAATCCCTATTTTCCACAAAAAATAATTATATAAATAAATTAAATACAGAAAAATCACATTTTCTCCTCTAATGTCTTAATTGACATGTGAGTGAAGTCACATAAAAATTTCAAATTCATTTAAGCTCAATTTAGTGAGTTATGGAATTATTATGCTTGAAGGGCAAAATGGTAATTAAAATTTTCAACCTTTAATTAAAATTTTAGGCTTAATAAAATGAAAGAGTAAAATATTTGATCCTAATCTGATTCGGATGATTGCAGTTTAAATAATTAAAGGGTAGAAACCCATCAAACATTTTTAAGAATAAACCTTAATCAATTAATTAATTAAATTTGGAAGATTAGTAAAAATTAAAATTATTAAAATAGGGATATTATTTAGAAAACATTTGTTCTTTAATTTAAGAATCCCTAAATTAATCACCTCAATAATATTTAATTCTCAATTAAAATGATAATCCAAACTCAAGATTTAAAATACTAAAAGACTTAATCATTAAATTAAATTAAAATTAAAATATTCAAACTAAATTAAATCAAAATTTCAATTAAATTAATACTTTAATAATTAAATTAAATCATCTTTAAAACATAAAAAATAAAATATTAAATTAAAATTAAAAAATAAATTGAAATTAAACATTAAATTAAATTAAAATTAAAATTAAATTAAATTAAATTAAATTAAATTAAATTGAAACATATTAAATTAAATTAAATTAAATAAAAAAAATAAAATCAAATTAAAATAAAATTAAAATTAAAACTAAACCAAATTAAATTAAATTAAATTAAATTAAATTAAATTAAATTAAATATAACATCACTTAAGACATAAAGAATTCGAAATAGATCTAAAACAACTTGAACACTATTCCAAACTTAAATCCATTAATCAAAAATTAAATTAAATCACAAATCACTAAAACATCAATTTTCCCTTGAAAGCTCTTGTTATCATAACAACTAGATGGAGCATTAGGTGGAGTGTCACTTCATTCATAGGATATTCAAACATCCTAGTTCACTAAGCAAAAGAACAAAACTTAATTAAACCTCGGATGATTACTTCACCTGATTAATTAAATCCATTTGGACTTAGAACAATCCTAGCAATATTGAAAAGATGTTTAAGACTCGTCTTAAGAACTTCCTCAATATGATAGGATGTTTATAAGAACAATTGAACTTAATTGTTCTTTGATGAAGAAAATCGTCCTTAAACCAAAATACAAGAACCTAGACGTCATAGGAGATGACTAGGTATAGGATTAGGACTTTGATAGACAATCAAAACCTTTCCCTTAGCTTTACCTAGATACTTGTTGAAATATTTAAATGTCTTAACATGTGTTTTAAGTGCAGCTTGGGATGACGGGAAGACCCTCCAGGTACGCTTTTATTTTATTGCAATTTACCTTCTAGCAATTTAATTAATCGCAATGCACTTTACTTTTCTTGCTTGATAAACAACTGTTACATGAAAACCAAAACCTTTAGGGTAGTCCCTAAAACTGAAACCAAAACTAAATTAATAAAATCACTGCAAGATAAAATTCACCGCCACAACATTTCAAAATATAAAACAACTCAAAATTTAATTATAAACAGAACAACAAAGCTATAATTGCAACTAAATTAAAATGTCTCGTTGAATGATCGGGAATACCTCGGATGATATAACCCACGTGTTGCTAACGGGATTTCCCACGGTCTAAATGAAGGTGTGGAACTCATTCAGTTGAGTTTAGCAAATTCATCTGGACTAAGTGAATTCAATGAAAATAACGGTGCGGGATGACGGAACCGTGGGATCTTAATCGGTTCTGTTATAATCAACTTTAAGATTTGTTTTAATTAAAATATTAAAAACACTTGGATTTTAAGATTTCTAAACCAAAACACTTCTCTCATCTCCTGATTTATGACTTCTAAAACTAAACCTCTGCAACAACAAGGAGCTCGGAGCATGGTGGGCAGCACGGCCATCGTCATCAACAAAACTCGGGTCTACATCAGCTAAACATTCCTAGAATTAAACAACAAAGCCATAGGACTTCGAGGTAGTTTGCTCAGTGCAACATAAATCCTCAACTCTTCGTTAGGCGTTTGTATAATCATGTTATGCAAATTAAGCCTTAACCAGTCTTAGGACTCCGAGGTAGTCAATGGTATGACATAAACCCTCACATCTTCGAGGCTATTTGTATGATTATATCATACGAATATAAGTCCTAATTAATTAAAAATGGAAGATTGAAATATCAGATAATATTAGGATTTTCTTAAATCTAAGCCAAATAATAGGATAGTTTGGGAAGTTGCCAAGATTCTTCTTGGATCCTCAGCTTCTCCTACTTCTCTTCCATTGGACTCCTAAAAATAATTGTTCGAAATTTTGAGTCATTCCCTATTGAAATTTCTAAAAATCCAATCCTTTGAAAACCTTAAACTTTGAAATTCTTAAGAGCAAAACCACTGATCATTATCGAGAGTTTTCTTAAATGATTCACTTCATTTAAGATGTAATTAACTATAGGGCTTAATTTGCATAAACCCTGCTTAAATTCATTTATATTAAGCAGGGGAATTTGTTGGCTTATAAAATTGGTTCGCAGACCAAACGGATGTCAGAAATCTCCTAGTTTATTTATCTGAGCCCCATCATCAAGCAGTGTGTCTATTCTTCGGGTTAGATACACGGTTTGTGGTGCGGTGCTCTTTTATATAAATTATTTGGGATGTGAGATCGGTTCAATTTCATATCTTAAAACTTTTAAACTTAAAATTACTTTCAAAATCAAATGTTATCTTTTAAAATATATATTTAAATTAAATTTAAAAATTAAAAAAAATTTGCCGACAATTTCAGTAGGCGACCCCTTTGCAAAACACTCAACCTAAAACTATGCCGACAACTTCTGGCGACTCCGCTGGGGAAAGATCCTCTCTCCATTTTGATCAGACGGCTTTGCTTTTATAAATCGGTAGTGAGTCCATGCCCTTATTGGACCAAACTACCATTCTTCCGTTGGAATACACCGTTCATTTCTGTCTTGAACGAGTATAGCCAACTCCTCTCGGATTTAGGAGCCACTGTTTAGACACCCCTAAACGGAGAGGTTCCGAGATCCTTTTACCTCTTTTCTGAGGTGGGGTGGACCCCCAATAGGTGTTAGTTTAAGAGCGATCCTTCGAGTCGAGAAGTCTTGCATAAGGCTTTCTTTTCCTTTCCAATTCTGAATTGGATTCCTTACCTTCTCTACACCTTTGAACATTCTGTTCCTAATAAACAAACCCCCTAATGAATGACTCTCTTAACAAATAACTCCTTTTTATAAATACATGAACAAAAATGTGTTCAGACTCTTTTCGATTACTTTCTTTTCATCCTGATGAGAAGAAGCATAACTTGGGACTGACAATCAGAATCTACCTTGCAGAAAATGTCTGCACCGAAGTTGATTTTCTCCTTCACCAATGGACTGGACTTCGCTCTGTACAAGGATGAGCTGCCCGACAATGGGATCATCCTTTTTGGGCAAGGATTCGAGAAAACAAATGTCAAGATCACAGACGTTACCCTTTTCACACTTACAGACAAAGTATCTGAAACTAAAAGACCTTTGATCGAGTTCAACCTTAAGTCAACTCAAGAGTTCCCTCCCCTGCAAAGGGTTCCAGCTGAGAAGAATACTACTGTCCATAGGAGGACTGTTATCTCAACCCCCACTGGTCTAGTCGTCTCCGCACCTACCCGGCTTCCGCCAAACTAAAGGGGAAGGAAATTCAAATTTGTAACGAGCATGTTACCGTGGAGGGTACGGATCTCCGTGCGAGACCTTCTATTTTTGAAATTAGGTCCAGCTCAAGAGTTCCACCCCTAACACGTACTCAGAGAAGAAACGAAGGTAGGAAGATTGCCAGGAAGGCCAGAGCTGCTGAAGTAACTTTCTTGGAAGAAATCCATGAGTACACACCACTACCTGAGTACATACCATTGCATGAGTATACGCCGCTTTTGGAAGGAAGTAGATTCCATCCCCTCTCCGCTGCAGCTGACGAGGAAAATGTTCGCAAGATTGCTTCTGCATTACCTCGACCCACGTACTATAGCGACAGCCGAAGGAAAAGGGCTAGGACTACACCATTTTCCAGACTACAGACTGTGATAGAGAAGTTAGCAAAGAAAGAGAAATGTCCTGTATCAGAAATTTTAAGAAGAATAGGGCGGGTGCCAGCCAAGTCCCGTCTTGAGCCGCGAGTAGAACCCGTTATCGCCACAGAAAAGCCAAATAAGAAGATGAAAGCTAGTCCACCTGTTGTTGTTTTAGGTTTACAGATCAGGGAGGATACCACCTTCCAGCATTCAGCCGACAGACCTTCCGGTCCTAGGCCTTCTACTACTAGAAGGATGGTATGACATCCTACTGCTGGACAATTAAGACCGAAACAACGACCTGAAAAGGAAAGTCTCGTCAGGAGACTCGAGTCCAAAGAGAGCGCCACCGCAATGAAGGGGACTCCCAAGAAGGAAATCCAACAGCCATCGCATGATAACTGTGAAACCGTACGAAAAAGACCATTGGAGGAGCCTATGGAAAAGCTAAGAACCGACATTCAACGATTAGCAAGTGAAAGAGAAGAAAACTTTGGAGATGAAGTCGACTCGTCGGAATTCATGGATGACGAATATGTGGAGATCAACATGGTTGAGACACGAGCATCGTCAGCTTCGCAAGGTACCGCGACAGCTGCAGAGAGAGATGAACCGGAAGCATTAAGAGCACAAATTTGAGAAAAAGATGATACAATCTCTTAAATGGCAAAAAGGATGGAAGAGATGGCTGCATCCCTAGCCACTCTTCAGAGTCAGGCTCAACCCCCAAGAGAAACACCTCCAGAAGTTATTCATATTACAGACGGAGGAAAAGAGATTACATCCGTTAACAGAGATGATCAGCCGAAGAAAGATTCTAACTAGAATATGATTCCAGAGAAGCACATCAAGAACATGGTAGAACAGTAGGTGTGAGAAGCCTTAGCACACTCTAAAAGCGGAGCATCTATTCAGACGGGTAGACCTTACCCCGAAGAATTTGATGCAGTACAATACCCAAAAGGCTTCGTACCACCTCTGTTTAAGACTTTTGATGGTACCAGAAATCCTCGACAACATGTTGCACATTATCATGCTAGTTGTTGCAACGCCGGTGGAAGTGACGCCTTACTCTTCCGACAATTCGTCAGCAGCCTGTCAAGAATCGCCTTCGATTGGTATGCATAGTTACCGAACGGTTCGGTAAAGACATTTTCAGAATTAGAAAACCATTCGTGAAACGGTTTGCCGGAGCTCAACACCATATCACCATCGGTGACTTAGTGGTGGAGAAACAGAAACCGAATGAGACTTTAGTGGACTACATACTTCGATGGAGAAACCTAAGCATGAAGAGTGAGCCACAGCTATAAGAGCAGCATGCAGTCGGTATCTTGCTTAAAAGCATTCACAGCCCGATAGCACTTCTCCTTAAGGGATTTATAATTAATACTTTTGAGAAGTTGTTAAGCAAGGCCGGAAGCTTGCAAGAGGAAGCGAAACAACTAAGTTTCGTCGACAAAACAGACAAACAGAAGCCTACGAAGACATTTGGAAAGAAATCTGGGATCGTCGCGGCAGCCGATAAGGGCAAACAGCCAATGCAAATACAGCGGAGTAGCCATGATCCAGCTATCAACAACCTCAACAGAACTACCAACAACCTCAACCCGGTTATCAGCCAACTCAACAATATGAGCAACCGCCTTGCCCACAGCACACGTTAAAGGAGCTCATAAATAGATAATATCCTTTCAAGAATGAGGCAGTGCCAAAGATGTTCCGCAGCTTGATGAAGACTTCGGATTTTCGACTGCCAGAACCAAAGAAGCCAGAAGAAGTTAATAAGAAGGACCATCCCAACTACTGCCCTTACCACCAGATGCTTGGACATAAAATAGAGGATTGCATCACCTTTAAGAGTTGGCTTGACAACAATCTCCGAAAGGGGAACATAACGATCCCGAAGGAATACATGAAAGAACCCCAGAAAGGAGGTTCTGTCAATGTTATTTCAACAGATCCCATTGTTCTGATAGACCCTTACACAACTGATGATGGATGGAGTACCGCTTGGACGAAGTCATCTAAGAAAATTTTGGATAGCATCCAAATCTCTTCGGCACTGTTGACCTCATTTTTGATGAGGTCTTCTCTTCTTCTCTTTAGTGCTTAGGATCTAGCCTTAGGTTTTTCCTTTGACTATCTTAGAGAACTAGAATTGGGACCCACCTTTTAGAAATTCAAACCACTTCTTAACTCCCTGCAAACTCCACAAACTTGACTATAGACCCCTAATCACCTGGAGGGTCGAAATCAAATGTGGAAGTTTAAGGATGAGTTCCTATAGGACTCTTTGGCCTTAGGACCGCCCTCAGGTGGCTCCGGTCCGGTGAAGGGGCTGACTTACACACACACTACACCTATACACTACACTTTCACACACCCATACCTAACTTGACCTCCCGACTCATGTAGGTGATTCACATGGATGGTCCTTACCCCTAAGCCCTCGGCAAGAGGGTTAGGAACAACATAGTGAATGCCTCAAATGGGTCCCTTCATGGCTCATGTGGGCTTGATATGGCTTCATGGCTCAACCAAAATGATTTCACTCCACTTACATCCACCCAATCTTCAATTTCCCAAATTTTCAATTTTTGACCCCCGGGACCCTACACCCGCCTAGCCTACCCAAAACCCTTGAAATTACCCAAATTTTTCAAAATTTCCTAAATCACCCAAAATTCCTCAAAATTGATCCCAAACATTTCCACATCACTCAAATTGACCATCCATACCCAAAAATATCAAAAATTCCAAGAAAACCTCCCAATACCCTCCAAATACCCAAAATACCCCTCTTGACCCAAAAATCCAAAAATTCAGAAAATTCCCAGAAAATTCCAGAAAATCCAAAATATTCCTAATTTCATTTTGCGCAACTACACCATGGGCCAATTTTGTCAATTTACCCTACTTTTGTCAAAACCCCAAATTTGACCCATTTTAACCCAAAGTGAACCCAATGTCAAACCAAACCTACCCAATTGACCCAAATTCTGGTCCAATTCAGTTCTAAACTTCAATTCAACATTCCCAACACCAATCTAGACCAAATCCAAGTCCAATTTGATTGACATTTGGATCCAATTTCACTTTTGGCCTTAAAGCCCAATTTGGACCCATGACACAAACCTAACCCAAACTCACCCAATTCAACTCCAATTAACCCCAAACCTTTTCTAAATCTTCCTTAACATTCCCACAAATAAAACACTAACATGATTTGCCCAAAATTTAGACCCAAACCCCACTCAAATTCAACCCAAAGCTAAAAGGCCCAATTTTGACCTAAACTCAAGCCTAACCCAAATGGGCCCAAACCCCAAAATCAAAGCCCAACCAAAGGTAAAACGTCTTTGAAACACTCCCATAAACATTTCTCAACATTGATTTTACATCAATTTCAACCCTAGCCCAACATTGGCCCAACTTGGCCCACTTGGACCTATATTGGCCCATTCACCAAAAGAGCCCAAATTCAACCCAATTCAAACCCAAATCACTCCCAATTTGCTTCAAGTCACTCATGATACATCCATGAGCTAAACCAAAAAATTATTTAGCCCAACCTCTTTACAAAATTTCATCCCAAAATCCATTTTAAAATCCAAAAGCCCACTTTCCTAAACCATCTTAAAAGCCCATCTAAAACCATTTCAAAAGGCCCAAAATCTACCCTATAGCCCACATGACATCTCCATTTGCCATCCACTTAATTAAAGCCATTACCTAAGTCCTAAATTCATCATCAAATAATTCCAAATCAAGTTTCATACAAATTTCCATCAAATTACCAAAAATTCCTAAAATCCATTTTCAGGAAATTGACCAAACTTTTTGTCAAGCCAAAGGTGAGCCATGAAGCCATGCATGAGACACATGTGAGCCATGAGAGCTTTGGACACTCCACCATGCCATATTGGGTAAGAAGAGGGAGGGCTTTCCTTAATCCCTAAAGCTCATTAGCCTTAATCATGTTTCACCTAAACTTAAATTTAATCCAAATATATTTGGATGGAGACTTCTCCATGCCAAACCAGCTCGATCCCTTTGATCCCCCACAGCATCCAAAGCCACCTTGAGGGGTGCACCAAGCCCAAATGGGTGGGTTGACCCATTTAGACTCAAAATTAGCTCCTCCCCCATTCCATCTAAATCAAACCCTTTACACATGTCAAACCTCAATTGAATGCACCAAACCCCAGCCCTGACCCACCTGAACAAGATGATGACCAATGCCTGGCCGGCCAGCCACCAGGCCACCGGAAAACACCATGGTCGAGAGCTCACATGTGAGCCCAACTTGGAATTCTCACCTGCTGAGCTGCCCCATCCCCAGTGGCCATTGGAGCTGTTCTTCTCTTGCCAAGAGCAGCTGATCCCAAGCCCTAACTCTCCCTGGGAGGCCCTCCACCCTCTCCTATTTAAACTCCACCCCTCACGGCCAAGAGAGGAGAGTTGCACAAACCTTGCCGAAACTCTGCCAAAATTGTTCAAAACCTTCTCCACCCTTAGAGCAGTTGATCCCCAGTGTCAATTTGCCCTAATCCCCACTGACAAAACCCAATTTCTTGACTGAAATTCCACCCAAAAGCAGGACACTTCTCCACAGTGAGCCAATCCCCAAATTGATTGGTTCTACACCTTCACCAGACCAAGGGAATGTGTCCACCAGCAAAAGCCCCATCTCCGAGGCCACCCAATTGCTCCAGCCTCCAAGCTTTGTGATCGGGCTTGGTCGAAATCACACCTAGACAATTCACCGGACCCGGGAGACTTCATCCGGAGCTTGCCGGGATCCAATCGAAGGTGCAACAACTCTCGGATCGAAGCCACACTTCTCCGAGCAAAGGTATGAGTTAATTCTTCATCCCGAGCTTCCGGAGATTCTCCATTTCAAATGCTTTAATTTCAATGCATGATAGCCGTATAGATGTGTTCGTCTCTTCAAGACGAATCCATAGAGCATAAGAACATGAAAATCCATTGAGTATCGAGTGAGATATTAGGGATTTAGTGTGGACGGCTCTCGGGTGAGGACACTTGGGGACGATGAACGGATGCCGTTCATTTAATACACGCGCGGACGGACGGCCAGGATCGTGTCGGATCAGAAGACGGAACGATACGGCGGGCCCCGGGAGCACCGAGTCGGATGGCGGCGTCGAATGGGAGCGCGCCACGCGGCGTTTCGGAGCTGCCGAGGGTTGACGCGGCGCCGCGTGGATAAATAGAAAATTAGGGTATTTTTTGATTTATTTAATTCCCTAAACTTCAAAAATTCATAACTTTGTGTAGAAAAATCAGAAAAATAAAATAAAAATACCCTCTTGCTCAGTGAATAGAGGAGAATAATGTGGAAAAGAAATCATTTAATTTCATCAAGTATTTTATTTTTTATAATTTATTTACTCTCTGCATACTTTTAATTCTCCATGCATGTATACAATTCACCATGGCATGAGACCATAGGGCTTTTGAAGCCTCCGAATTTGGGAACATTCCTCGAATTTTCCAAAGTCGAGAGGCCATCCCTATGAAAAGTTATTGATTTTTCAAATTCATGTTACTGTTTTGAGTATTTTAATTCCAATAAATAGCATGTTGTGAAATAAATTCTAGGAAAATTTGGTGATGTTCCTTATGACCAGAGGACCCTAGGAAAAATAGGTTTTGAGTTAGTTCATTTAAAACAGCCCTAATTGGCTTAAACACTCAAAATAGGTCTCTAATTAATTAGAGCTAACCATACATCAAATTGACTTGAAATCAATTCTCCACTGACCTTTAGGATCAGAGGAACCTAACATAAAAATTTGAGGTCAATTGGACTTGGTTAGCCCCACTAATTGGGTTGATTAAGCCACTTAGTCATTTTAAACTTTAAAAATTCATAACTTTCAAAATACCTTTCAAAAATTTACCAAATTGGTTTTGGAGCCTCTCTGATATTAGGGGAATCTAAAAAAATTAAAATTTCAATTTTCTAAAAAAGTTGATTTTTAATATTATTTTAATATTTTTAATAATTAAAAAATAATAAAAATCACAAAAATAATAAAATTCACCAAAATGTCAAATTATGAATTTTAATCACTTAGGAACAAACCCCATATTTTTCTTAGGTCTATTTAGTGAGATATTAAATTTTAAAGCTTTAAGGTAATTTTAAAATTAAAAATATATATTTTCTAGCTTTTTCATTAAAATAATTATAATAAATCATAAAAAAATCAGAAAATTGCAAAATTTGCTTCTCTGATTTCCTTGATATCAGAGAGATTTTTGAAAAATATAAAATTCATTTTTCAACATTTATTTTATTTTTAAATTAATTAACACTCCAAATTTAAAATAATTATAATAAAAATAATATAATTCAAAAAATCACCAAAATTGGTCCAAGTGGTCCTCTGGTCATTAGGAATGTCCACTAATTTTCTTAAGGATAGAAACTTTCCCTTGGTCATGTTATTAAATTTTCCTTGGAAATCTCTATTTTCTACCAAAAATAATTATATAAATAAATTAAATACAGAAAAAATCACATTTTCTCCTCTCCTGTCTTTATTGACATATGAGTGAGGTCACATAAAAATTTCAAGTTCATTTGAGTTCAATTTAGTGAGTTATGAAATTATTAAGCTTAAAGGGTAAAATGGTAATTAAAAATCTTAATCCTTAATTAAAACTTTAGGTTTAATAAAAAATTATCAAGTACAATCTTTGATCCTAATTTGATTTGGATGATTGAAATTTAAATAATTAAAGGGTAGAAACCCATTAAGCAATTTAAAATGATTAAACTTTAATTAAATAATTGATTAAAGTTTGAAGAATAATAAAATTGGAATTATTAAAATAGGGATATTATTAGGAAGAGATTTATTCTTTAATTTAAAAATCCCTAAATTAATTATCTCATTAATATTCAATTCTTAATTAAAATGATAACTCAAATTCAAAACATTAAAAGACTTAATCATTAAACTAAAATTAAATTATTAAACTCTTTTAAAAATTTTCAATTAAATTAAAAATAAAATTAAATTAAAAATTAAATTAAATTAAGTAAATTAAATTAAATTAAATTAAATTAAATTAAATTGAAATTAAAAGTTGAATTAAATTAAAAATTAAATTAAAGATTTAATTAAATTAAATTAAATTAAATAAACAAATTAAATTAAATTAAATAACTTAAATTAAATTAAATTAAATTAAATAAATAAAATCAAATTAAATTAAACTAAATTAAATCAAATTAAATGAATTAAATTAAATTAAATAAACAAATTAAATTAAATTAAATTAAATTAAATTAAATTAAATTAAATTAAATTAAATTAAATTAAATTAAATTAAATTAAATTAAATTAAATTAAATCAAATTAAATTAAAATTAAATCAAATCAAATTAATTTAATGTAACATCAAACCAAACTAAATTGAATTAAATTAAATTAAATTAAAATTAAAACTCAATTAAATTAAATTAAATTAAATTAAATTGAATTAAATAACATCACCTAAAACAGAAAGAAATTAAATATAAAGTAACTTGAACACTATTCCAAATTTAAACCCATTAACTTAAATCAAATCATTTGAATACCAATTTACCCTCGAAAGCTTTGGTTATTATAACTCCTAAACAGAACATTAAATGAAATGTTACTTCACTTATAGGATATTCAAATGTCCTAGTTCACTGAGTAAGATAACAACAAAACTTGAATTCTCGGACGATTAATTCATTTGTATAATTAAACCCATTTGGACTTAAAACAATCCTAGAAATATTGAAAAGATGTTTAAGATTATTCTTAAGCACTTCCTCGATATGATAGGACATTTATAAGAACAATTGGACTTAATTGTTCTTTGATGAAGAAAATCATCCTCAAACCAAAACACAAGAACCTAGACGTCATAGGAAATGACTAGCTATAGGATTAGGAATTTGGTGGAAAACCATAACCCTTCCCTTAGCTTTACCTAGGAACTTGCTTAAATATCCTAATTGTGTTTTAAGTGCAGCTTGGGATGACGGGAAGACCCTCCAGGTACGCTTTTATTTTATTGCAATTTACTTTCTTGCAATTTACATTATTGCAATTAATTTAATCGCATCGCACTTACTTTTCTTGCATGATAAACAACTGTTGCATGAAAACCCGCACCTTTAGGATAGTCCCTAAAATTGAAACCAAAACTAAGTTAAAAGTCATTGCAAGATAAAATTCACCGCCGCAACATTTCAAAATATAAAACAACTCAAAATTTAATCACAAACGAACACTAAAACTACAATTACAATTAAATTAAAACGTCTCGTTGGATGATCGGGAATACCTCGGATGATGTAACCTACGTGTTGCTAACGGGATTTCCCATGGTCTAAATGAAAGTGTGGAACTCATTCGATTGAGTTTAGCAAATTCATACGGACTAAGTGAATCCGATAAAAATAATGATGCCGGAAGGATGGAACCGTGGGATCTTAACCGGTGTCGTTATAATCAACTTTAAGATTTGTTTTAATTAAAACATGAAAAAACACCTGGAAATTAAGATTTTTTCTAAACCAAAACACTTTTCTCATCCCCTGATTTATGATTTCTAAAACTAAACCTCTGCAACAACAAGGAGCTCGAGCATGGTGGGCAACGACGACCATCGTCATCGATAAAACATGAGTATACTTCGACAAAACTTTCCTAGAATTAAACAACAAAGCCATAGGACTTCGAGGTAGTTTGCCTAATGCAACATAAATCCTCAACTCTTCGTTAGGCATTTGCATTGCAAATTAAGCCCTAACCGGTCTTAGGATTCCGAGGTAGTCGTCTGATACGAAATAAACCCTCACATCTTCGAGGCTATTTGTATGATTCTATCATATAAATATAAGTCCTAATTAATTAAAATTGACAAGATCAAAACATTTAAACAAACATTAGGACTTTCCTAAATCCAAGCCAAACAATAGGATAGTCGGGAAATTACCGAAGTTCGCTTCGAATCTGTGATTTCTCCTACCTTTCTCCCCTTGGATTCCCAAAACAAAATGTTCCAAATTTGATCCATTCCCTATTGAAATTCCAAACTTCAATCCTTTGAGAACTTAAACTTTGAAATTCTTGAGAGCAGAATTATTGATTATTATCGAGAGTTTTCTTAGGTGATTCCCGTCACTTAAGATGTAATTAACTATAGGGGCTTGCCCTTATAGGGAATTTTAAAGAACCCAGTGTAATATAAACCCCGTTTAATGCTTTCATATTAAGCAGGGGAATTTGTCGGCTTATAAAATTGGTTCGCAGACCAAACGGATGTCACAAATCTTCTAGTTTATTTAATCGAGCCCCACCGTCAAGCAGTGTGTCTATCCTTAGGGATAGATGCACGGTTTGTGGTGCGGTGCTCGTTTATATAAACTATTCGGGATGTGAGATCAGTTTGATCTCATATCTTAAAACCTTCAAATTTAAAATTATTTTCAAAATCAAATACTACTTTTCAAAATTATTTATTTAAATTAAATTAAAAATTCGCCGCACAATTTCTGTTAGGCGACCACCTTTTTCAAAACACACAACCTAAAAAATATGCCGACATATTTCTGGCGACTCCGCTGGGGAATATTCCTCTCTCCATTATAACCAAATAATTCTGCTTTCAAAAATCGGTAGTGCATCCATGTCCTTAGTGGATCAAACTACCCTTCTTTCCGTTGGAATACTATGTTCATTTCTACCGTGAACAAGTATAGCCAACATTCTCGGATTTAGGAACCACTGTTTAGACACCCCTAAACAGAGAGGTTCCGAGATCCTTTTACCTCATTTACGAGGTGGGGTGGACCCCCAATAGGTGTTAGTTTAGGAATGATCCTTCTAGTCGAGAAGTCTTGCTTAAGACTCTCTTTTCCTTTCCAACTCGAATCGGATTCCTTACCTTCTCTACACCTTTGAACATTCCGTTCTAAATAAACAAACCCTCTAATAAGTGATTCTTTTAACAAATGATTCCTTCTTATAAATACATGAACAAGAATGTGTTCGGACTCTTTTCAATTCCTTTCTTTTCGTCCTAAAGAAAAGAAGCATAACTCGGGACCGACAACCGAATCTACCCGCGGAAATGGAAGCCCCAAAGCCGATTTTCTCCTTCACCGATGGACTGGACTTCGCCGTCTATAAGGATGAGCTGACCGACAATGGGATCATCCGATTTGGACAAGGATTTGAAAACACGAATGTCAAGATCACCGACGTCTCCCTCTTTGCACTGAGGAACAAGGTATCTGAAGCTGAGGAACCGCTGCTTGAGTTCAACCTTAGGTCGACCCAGAGTTTCCTCCCCTGCAAAGGATCCCGACTAGGAGGAGTACTGCCGTCCGCAGGAGGACTGTTCTTACTACCCCCACTGGTCTAGTTGTTTCTGCACCTACCCCGACTTCTGCCAAATCAAAGGGGAAAGAAATCCAGAACTATGGTAAAACTGTTACCGTGGAGGGTACGGATCTTCCTGTAAGGCCTTCTGTTTTCGAAATCGGGTCCAGTTCAAAGATTCCGTCGCTGACAAGGACCCAAAGAAGAAACAGAAGTAGAAGGATCGCTAGAGAAGCCAGAGCTGCTGAAATCGCTTTCCTAGAGGAAATTCCAGAGCTGCCAGAATATACACCGCTACCAGAATATACACTGCTGCCAGAATATACACCGCTGCCTGACTACATACAACTTTTGGGAGGAAGCAGGTTCCATCCCCTCTCCGCCGCAGAGGATGAGGAGAATGTTCGCAAGATTGCTGCCACATTACCCCGGCCCGCATATTACAACGATAGCCGCAAGAAAAGGACTAGAACTACGCCGTTTGCTCGACTGCAAACTTTGGTAGAAAAGTTAGCAAAGAAGGAAAACTGCCCCGTATCGGAGATTCTACAAAGGATAGGGCGGGTGCCAGTCAAATCCTGTCTTGGGCCCCGAGTAGAACCCGCCATCATGACAGAAAAGCCAAGTAAAAGAATGAAGGCTAGTCCGCCTGTCGTCGTCTCAGGATTACAGATTAGGGAGGATACCACCTTCCAGCATTTGGCCGACCGGACCATCCGGTCCTAGACCTTCCGTCGCTAGAAGGATGGTATGGCGTCCCACTACGGGCAGCTTAAGATTGAAACGACGGACCCGAGAAAGAAAGTCTCGCCAGGAGGTCGGAATCAAGAAAGTGCTACTCGCGATAAAGGGGACTCATGAAAAGGGGACCGACAGCCTATCGCACGACAACCACAAAGACACACAGAAAGTCCCGCTAGAAGATGCCATGGAAAAGTTGATAACCGATATCCGACGGTTGGCAAAAGAAAGAGAAGAAAAGTTCGGATATGAGATTGATTCATCGGAATTCATGGACGACGAATATGCAGAAATCAACATGGTTGAGACACGAGCTTCATCAGCTTCGCAAGGTGCTCTCGCAGTCGCAGAAAGAGAGGAGCCGAACCGATGAGAAGGCGGCTTCGGAAAAAGACGACATGATCGCTCGAATGGCGAAAAGGATGGAAGAGATGGCCGTAGCTCCGGCCACTCTCCGCAGTCAAGTACAACCACAAAGAGAGACACCCCCAGCAGGTCATTCAAATTGTAGACGGAAGAAAGGAGATTACATCCGTCAATGGGGATGATCAGCTGAAAAAGGATACAACACAAAGTATGATCCCTGAAAAGGATATCAAGAACTTGATGGAACAGCAGGTGCGAGAAGCCTTAGCACAATCGAAGAGCGGAGCATCTATTCAGACTGGTAGACCTTACCTAGAAGAATTCGACACTGTCCAATACCCGAAAGGCTTCGTACCACCTCTGTTCAAGACCTTCGACGGAACCGGAACCCCGACGAGCATGTTGCACACTTTCGTGCCGCTTGTTGTAATGCCGGCGGGAGCGATGCATTACTCTTCCGACGAGTTCGTCAGCGATCTGTCGGGAATCTCCTTCGACCGGTATGCGGAATTACCAAATGGTTCGGTGAAGACATTCTCGAGCTAGAGAACCTCTTCATCAAGCGATTCGCCGGAGCTCGAGCACCACATCACTATAGGTGATTTAGTGGTAGAGAAACAAAAGCCGAATGAAACTTTGGTGGATTACATACTCCGATGGAGGAACTTAAGCATGAAATGTGAACCACAACTGCAAGAACAACATGCAGTCGGCATTTTACTTAAAAGCATTCACGGCCCGATAGCACTTCTCCTCAAAGGATTCACTATTAAGACTTTCGAGAAGTTGTTAAGCAAGGCCGGGAGCTTGCAAGAAGAGGCGAAACTATTAATTTTCGCCGACAAGACGGACAAGCAGAAGCCGGTGAAGACCTTCGAAAAGAAATCCGGGATCGTTGCAGCAGTTGACAAAGGCAAGCAACCGATGCAAATACCACCGTAACGGCCGCAGCAACCACAACAGAATTATCAACAACCTCGGCCCAGCTATCAGTCATCTCCACAGTATGAACAACCGCCTCGTCCACAACGTACATTAAGGGAACTTCTGAGCAGGGAATATCCGTTCAAGAATGAAGCGATGTCGAAATTGTTCCGTAGTCCGATGAAGACTCCGGATTTCCAGTCGCCGAGCCTAAAAGACCAGAGGAAGTCAACAAGAAAGGTGATCCCAACTTTTGCCCCTACCACCGGATGCTTGGGCATAAGATAGAAGATTGCATTACCTTTAAAAGTTGGCTCAACGACAACCTTCGGAAAGGAAATATAACTATCCCGAAGGAGTACATGAAGGAACCCTAGAAAGGAGGTTCCGTCAATGTTATCTCAACTGATCCCGTCATTCCGATAGATCCCTATGCAACTGACGATGGATGGACCACCGCCTGGACAAGGTCTTCGAAGAAGATTTTGGACAGCATCCGAACCGCCTCGGTGTGAGCTTCAATTCAGAGTTCGAGACCTGTTAAGCCGGTACTATCACTTGCGATCGAAGAACCACCTCAACAGGAGATGATTGAAGAGAAGAAGAAAATCGACGAAGAAGAGAGGACCGAGGCTCCTAAGGCTAGACTAGGGGCTGCTTATCCTAGGATAGTTGTTTCCGATTCGGGGGAGAAATCCCTCGAACCTCTGATTTTGTATGATTATCTGCTCACTTCGGTGGGATCATATAATGATAAGGGTGATGGCGTTGGCTACGTTTTGATTGTTTCTAACGATTACGTAACTAGCGACAATCCGGACATCGATTTCGATACCAACGACAATTCTCAAATCATACACGATCTCGACGATCAAAATAACGAAGAAGACATCCATCAAGGAGGCTACGAGAGTTCAACAAGCAACGAATCTATCTGTGAGTTTCGAGGAGCTCCGATCGCAATAGAGTTAGAGCCTTCGGACTCCGAAGCTAATACAGAAGAACCTGTCATTCCGATTCAGGAGGAGACACCGGCGAGCTCAACGCTAGATTCAGAAGAAATTACAGAAGTCAACTTGAGAAGTGGAAAAGTTCTACCTCCAAGAATGGGTCCGAAAGACGAAGGAAAGCAGGTGGTTGTTCAAGAAGAACCAACCCCAGCAGAAGAAATACCCAATCGAGAAGAAGTCGAGACGCATGAAAATAAAGTGGACTACAATGTACTAGCCCATCTTAGGAAACTACCGGCCAAACTGAGCATTTACGATGCTCTCATCTTATCAAAGGAGATGAGAGAAGCTCTGATCAAGGCCTTACTTGATCCAGAAATTTGCTTAGCTCAAATGGCTGGAGATTCTTTAGATGAGGTTTGTTCGTTAAAGGAACAGCGAGGTGTTACCTTCACGGACAATGACCTACTACTTGGGACAGCAGATCACAACCGACCATTGTATATTTCAGTTACAATTGGGAAGTTTACGCTCTCCAGAGTATTGGTGGATCCAGGAGCATCAATCAATATAATGAGTCTTCGAACACTAGCATACTTGGAAATTGATGCTCGCGAGCTCGAAGCCGACAAAATGTTATTAAGAGGATTCAACCAGAAAGGAGAAAGAGCCCTCGGATCGATAACACTACTAATGAAGGCCGGTGACTTAGCAAAGACAACCGCAAAATTTCACATAATCGATTCAGAAACATCGTTCAACGCTCTGCTGGGCCGACCATGGATACATGAAAACAGGATGGTACCATCATCTCCGCATCGTTGCATCAAATACTACGATGGAGGGGAACGAGTGCATCAAAGGCGACTTACAACCATTCTCCGTACATGAGATTGGAATCCATGAAGATGCAGCTTATTATGCACCATCAAAGAAAACAATCTTCTCCAGAGATACCGTAACAAATGAAGCAAAGAAAGTTCGAGACAACGAAGAACCTGAAGTTCTAGTCCAACAGTCACTCACCACTCCCTTCCGGCGAGATGGTGAAGGTTTCTCCACAACTCGCATCCGAGGTCGAGGCCGGGGACGAGGCCGTGGTAGAGACGTTGGGACGAGCTGGACGGAGGAAACCAACCATCAATGTTGATTGGGAAGATAGTTCTGAAGAAGAAAAAGTAATCAAGCAAGAAGCAGCGACAATAAGTCGAAGAAGCCGCAATTCAAGATCTCTCTCGAAGATGAGAAGAACGAAGAATACAAATCAATGTACGAGAAGATTAACCACTACGTACATACTATGACCCTAACCCCGATCCATTCTAACAAGATCGAGGGTATGGTGGTCAAAGAGGTACGTAACGACGGTGCAAGGCCAATCAAATTCTACCGTGGTGCTTCTTCCTCCAAAACTGAAAATCATGTACAATTCGAAGATGTCACTTCATCAAAATTAATGGAATTACCTTTTGAGTGGTACTCTCCCTGTGTTCAAAATTTAATTCAACGTGGTTTCTTACCTCGACAATGGACAAAAGGCCAATCACAACATTTTGAAAAATTATGGAATAACTCCGGTCGTCCACCCAATTCAAAGCATGGACTCGGATTCGGCACAGTAGGGTCAGTTGATGATACTGAATTTTTCTTGGTTGTCACTTGCAAGTCCAATGAAAACCGCATGGAAACTACGGACGAACTCGAAGATTTACAAATTGGAGATGCTCCACCGAGATTCGAAGAAGAAATCAAATCTACAATAGATGAGTTAACTGAAGTTAACTTAGGTACTAGCGAAGAGCCTAGACCTACCTTTGTTAGCTCCTTACTCAACAAAGAAGATTCCGAAGAAATAATCAAATTATTAATGGAATTTAAAGACTCGTTTTGCTTGGAATTATGACGAGATGCCGGGATTAGCTCCGGAGGTTGCGCATCCATAAGCTAGGAGTGGATCCTACTTCGTCCCGATCGGACAAGGTCCCGGAAGAATGTGTCTAGAAATTGAACAACAAGTCATAGCCGAAGTTAAAAAACTAATAGACGCTAAATTTGTCCGTGAAGAACAATACCCGACTTGGTTAGCCAATGTGGTCCCGATCGAAAGAAGAATGGTCGGATCGGAATCCGTGTGGATTTCGAGAGATTTGAACAAGGCATGTCCAAAGGATGAATTCCCTCTACCGATCCTGAATTAATGATCGACATTGCTTCAACACATGAAATATTCTCATTCATGGATGGATCTTCAGGATACAACCAGATAAAAATGGCTCCGGAAGATGAAAAGCTTACGGCATTCGGAACGCCGATCGGAGTATTTTGCTACACAAGTAATGCCATTCGGATCGAAGAACGCAGGAGCAACCTACCAAAGAGCAATGACAAGAATTTTTGATGATCTCATCCACAATCAAGTCGAATGCTACGTGGACGATGTGGTCATCAAAAGCAAAGTAAAGGACAACCACATCGTATGATTTGAGAATTGTTTTCGAACGATTAAGACAATTTAACCTTAAGATGAATCCCTTAAAATGCGCCTTCGGCGTCACCTCCAGGAAATTCTTAGGATTCATTGTCCGACATCGTGGAATTGAAATCTACCCGGAAAAGATTAAAGCTATCTTAGAAATGCCGCCTCCCAAAACCTTAAAACAACTACGATCTTTTCAAGGGAAGCCGGCATATCTTCGACGCTTTATCTCAAACTCGTCGAGTAGGTGTCGGCCTTTCTCGGCACTAGTTAAAAGGACGCCAAATTTATTTGGGAAGAGAAATGCCGGAAGGCCTTCGAGGACATTAAACAATATTTAATGACACCTCCTGTCTTAGCAGCCCCGGTCTCGAGTAGACCGTCGATACTTTACACCGCGGCTTTAGACGACTCTCTCGAGCCTCGAGTAGCTTGTGTCAATGATGAGGGTAAAGAAAATGCTCTTTACTACTTAAGCCGTCGTTTACTTCCGACGGAAGTAAGGTATCCCGCAATTGAAAAGCATTGTTTGGCCCCGATCTTCGCCGCTCAAAAGCTCGAGCACTACATGCTTTCTCATAAGGTCAACTCGATCTCGAAGTTTAATCCATTGCAATACTTGATGACTCGTCCAACACTTTCCGCGCGACTTGCCGGATGGTCAATGATATTATTGCAATTCGATATAACTTTCGTGTCTCTCGCGTGCCGTGAAGGGACAAGTCTTAGCGGACTTTCTCGCGAAGACACCCTTTGCCGGCAGAATCTCCTCTCAATGACGATTTTCCAGATGAACAAATAATGAACCTAGAAGACCTTGATGATCGACGTTGGGAATTGTATTTTGACGGAGCATCTTCAGCACACAAAGACGAAGAATCACAAGTGATAGTGCCCGTGAAGGCAGAATCGGGCTAATCTTTATAACACCGGAGCGGGGGATGTTAAGATACTCCTACCACTTGACGAACCGTGTACAAACAACGAAGCGTAATACGAAGCCCTCATAACGGACTCGGAATTAACTATTCAAATGGGGATAACGGACATCAATATCTACGGGGATTCGCGAGTTAATCATTCAACGGATCATTGGACAAGTATAGAATTTTAAAGCCAAGGCTCGAGCAATACTTCCGAGTATGCCATACAATGTTGGAACGGATTCCAAATGTGACAATCTACAAAATTCCCGGAGAAAGAAAATGCTTTAGCCCGTCTCGCAAAATAATTTGCTCGTTTGCAAGATGAATCGATAGAAGTGTCGGTTCACGGACGTCGAGTCCTATCACAGCTCGACATAGACACAATACAAAAATCGAAAAAGGAAAAGAATCGACTGCAGCGAGTGACGGAAAACACGGAAGATTGGCGACGGCCATTGATGGACTACTCGCAAACAGGAAAGCTACCGGAAGATAGGTCGCTAGCCCATCGGATCAAGAAAAGAACTCGTCTTACGCATTAATAAACAACACATTGTACGGAAGGTCTTTTGATCAAATGTGGCTAAGGTGCCTAAGCGGGTCCGAAGCGCGTGAAATCGTTAAGGAGGTGCATTCGGGACTCGTGGCGCTCACCGATCGGGTCCGAAGATGAAAATGAAAATTAAAAGACTAGGGTACTACTGGCCCTCGATGATGCCCGACTGCATGAAAATCGCCAAGAGCTGTCATCAATGCCAAGTGCACGGAGTGGTTCTACACCAACCTCCAAATGTGCTGCACCCGACAATTGCGTCGTGGCCATTTGAATGTTGGGGCACAAATATAGTGAGTCCAATAGAACCACCATCTTCAAAAGGACATCGTTTCATTCTTACGGCTACAGATTACTTTTCCAAGTGGGCAGAGGCAGTTCCACTTAGAGAAGTGAAAGCACACCACGTGCTACAGTTTTTCAAGAACCAAGTTGTCCACCGTTTCGGAGTGCCGCGCGAGATCATCTCGTATAATGGATCGGCATTCGAAGCACACAAATCAACAATTTTGTCAGGAGACACGGAATCGATTGGCGATACTCAACAATTTACTACCCAAGAGCAAACGGCCTCGCTGAGGCTTTTAATAAAACTCTCGTTCAAATCTTAAAGAAAACTTTGGATGATAATAAGAGGAATTGGCACGAGAAGTTGTTAGAAGCCTTGTGGGCCTACCGGACAACCTTCAGAACTCCTACTCAAGCTACACCTTACGCTCTGGTGTATGGGTCCGAGGCAGTGTTACACTTAGAGGTGCAGCTTCCTTCACTCAGAATTGCGAGTTGCAAACAAGATCACGATAGAAGAGAACGCCAAATTACGACTAGAAGAATTAGAAAGCTTGGAAGGGAAAAGACTCGCAGCGCAACAGAATTTAGAACTATACCAAGCTAAGATAGTTCAAGCCCATGACAGGCTGGTCCGCCCAAGAACCTTCAAAGTTGGTGACTTAGTTCTCGTTCTAAAGAGACCTATCCTTGCACACCGCAAGATAGGAGGAAAATTTGAACCCACTTGGGAAGGGCCGTTTGTGGTTGAAGCAGTATACTCAGGAGGTTCCTACCGAGTTAGTGAATTGCCGGGGAGAACGACATATGCTTCCGATCAACGGACGATACTTGAAAAAGTATTACGCCACTCGATGTTTCGAAGGAGTGAATTCTTCATCCCTAAGAAACACGGGTGAAGTAATTACTTATGATTGGGTCCGAACCCAAAAAATAATAAAATGTGCTAAAATAAATAAAATCATGATAATTAAGTTTTCCTTGTTTTCTTTTCCAAATCAAAATCTCTTCCCTGATCTTATCCTACTTCATTCCTGTTAAATTTGAAAAATACAAAAAATAATATAATAAAAAGAATGTCTTTAATAAACATTTTCTTAATGTTCTTGTTCTTAAGATGCCCCTCGATCCTTTTTCTTGTCTTTTCGCAGGAAATATCGAACGGGCGGTTGGTCCCGAACTTTAAGAATGGCGTAAGCCTTGCACTCGATGAAAAGAGGGTGAAAGATGGAGCCATAATCGAGATTGACTCGGATTTCGCACCGGCAGGCCTACGAGTACGAGGAAAGTGGACCGGGTCCCGGCTGACCGAAGAACCGCCGGGCGGACAGGTGATGAAAGTGGGTGGCCCAAGCCACCAATCCAGCAGCAAGAAAAGAAAGGCAAATATTGAAAAAGACAAGAAAATGAAGTCTGTAGTCGCTACAGCAGAAGGCAGGCTTGTCAGCGCCGCGCCCACAGAGATTCAAGTGCGGATAGCTACTCTCACAGCAACACAACGAAGAAATAAGAATCGCCGTATCCATAAGATGTTAACAAAACTAGCTGCGGACCAGCGCAAAGACAAGCATTACCGCCAAGTACGTACACTTCAAGGACACGGAGTTCACCGGGAACTCGAAGAAAGGAGGCCGGCTCTAGGATAACGGAAAGAACCGTGGAAATCTCACAAAGACCCGAAGAAAGAAGGCTACCACGCCACCGAATAGAACCACCAGCAATGCATGACCTTGTTGCGAAGCAACCCCGGGGATGTCCCGACGAGCATCATCCCCGAGGACCCGAGGTATGCGGTGAGAACGTGAAGGGATTGAACCGTATATCCCACAATATGTCACGAGGCCTCGCCATCCGCAGATCATTCCGGAATACGAGTTGGAGAGAATGCGAGAATGTTGAAAAGAAAACCTTTGAATACTTCGAGAGAATTAAAGGTAGAAGAATCAATATACTAGAGGGCCTCGAGCTACATACCGACGTATTCTCGTAGTATGAACAACAGCAAATCGTGGATTGTATCCGGATTTGAAAAGAATGGGCCGAGTAGGCCGCCTAAGGGAAAATACCTACTCGAAACCCGGAGATGGATGCCGGGGAAGGGAAGAGTCACAATACAATGCGGATGTCTGCTACAACTTCGTCGAAGACAGGAAGGGAAACCCACCGGAATACTCCGTCATGGGCAAGTAGATCCGATGCCATTAGTCATCAAGAGAATGGTAAAGAGATTGATAACATGGAGGGTACCGCCACAGATTGCATACCCAATAGTCGCATTATCAACATCTACAAACGAGGTGATCGCATACCCCCACACATGATCACCACGACTTTGTCGACCTTTACGCACGGTCTCTTTCCCGAACGAGTGTAACATCATGTTCGGATCCGACCTCCGGATAAGCAGGCCGGGTGAGTTCCGAGGGCCGGTGAAGATACCTTTACCGGTAGGTTCCGTCATGATACCGAAGGGCAACGGGCGGATATCGCTAAGCATTCCATACCGGAGTACCAGATGAAGCGGATCTCGGTTACTTTCGGGAGAATGGATGACGGGAAGACACCTTACCATTTCCAGCCGGACCCGCAGCTAGAGAACCTCCGGCCTTACGAGCCGTGAGTTACATGGGAAATATCACACCTCCAATGTACATCCATACGGCATCCTTGCCAAGGATGGCTTGGAAGGTGATGTTATCGACCATGTACCCCACTATTCGTGACATGGATTTTTGACAGATGCTTCTTTGGATGGACCAACAAAGATCATACATAGTCCGTTTTGAGTCTACATGGATTGTATGAGATGTATTCCAGATCGAGATGCATGATGTATCTTCAATATGATTGGAATGAAAGTGACCATGTCACATTTTTTGGCCTTCACCTCTTTTGTGCAAATTGACTGGGAAACGCCATTAGAGTTAAATAAACTTTGAACAAAGAACAGAAAAGAAAAAAAAAAGAATAAAAGAAAACTTTCCTTAAAAATCTTAAAAAATAACGAACACCAAATTCACATGAACATTAAATAAACGATAAAATAAAATTTGAATCATTAGAAGATAAACAAAATCAACATAAATGTTAAATCAAATCACAAATCAAATTCTCAATCAAATTCCAAATCCTCTCTCGATCAAATTTCAAATTTGATCTTTCCAAATTTCAAATCGAATTTCAATCAAATTTCAAATCCAATCTCGATCAAATTTCAAATTTGATCTTCCAAATTTCAAATCAAATCTTAAATCAAATTTCAATCGAGTTCAAACTCATCCTTCCGGATCTCAAATTCAATCTTTCCAGATTTCAATTTTCAATCAAATTCCAAATCCACTCTCGATCAAATTTCAAATTTGATCTTTCCAAATTTCAAATCGAATTTCAATCAAATTTCAAATCCAATCTCGATCAAATTTCGAATTTGATCTTCCAAATTTCAAATCAAATCTTAAATCAAATTTCAATCGAGTTCAAACTCATCCTTCCAGATCTCAAATTCAATCTTTCCAGATTTCAATTTTCAATCAGATTTCAAATCCAATCTCGATCAAATTTCGAATTCGATCATCCAGATCTCAAATCAAATCTCAATCAAAATTCAAACTTTTGGGTCGAGAGTTTTACATCCAAGACTGCACTGCTTTAGGATTCTTTCCCTATTGCACTGAAATACATCAAAATCAAATTTTTTTTGGGTCGAGGGTTTTACATCCAAGATCGCATCGCTTTAGGATTCTTTCCCTATCGCACTCTGAAATACATCAAAATCAAATTTTTTGGGTCGAGGATTTTACATCCAAGATCGCACCGCTTTAGGATTCTTTCCCTATTGCACTGAAATACATCAAATTCAAACTTTTGGGTCGAGGATTTTACATCCAAGACTGCACTGCTTTAGGATTCTTTCCCTATTGCTATGAAATACATCAAAATCAAATTTTTTGGGTCGAGGATTTTACATCCAAGACTGCACTGCTTTAGGATTCTTTTCTTATTGCACTGAAATACATCAAAATCAAATTTTTTGGGTCTAGGATTTTACATCCAAGACTCGCATCGCTTTAGGATTCTTTCCCTATTGCACCTGAAATACATCAAATTCAAACTTTTGGGTCGAGGATTTTACATCCAAGACCGCACCGCTTTAGGATTCTTTCCCTATCGCACTCGAAATACATCAAATTCAAATTTTTTTGGGTCGAGGATTTTACATCCAAGACTCGCACCGCTTTAGGATTCTTTCCCTATTGCACCGAAATACATCAAATTCAAACTTTTTGGGTCGAGGATTTTACATCCAAGATCGCACCGCTTTAGGATTCTTTCCCTATCGCACCGAAATACATCAAATTCAAACTTTTGGGTCGAGGATTTTACATGCAAGACTGCACTGCTTTAGGATTCTTTCCCTATTGCACCGAAATACATCAAAATCAAATTTTTGGGTCGAGGATTTTACATCCAAGACTGCACTGCTTTAGGAGTCTTTCTCTATTGCACTGAAATACATCAAAGTCAAACTTTTGGGTCGAGGATTTTACATCCGAGACTGCATTGCTTTAGGATTCTTTCCCTATTGCGATGAAATACATCAAAATCAAACTCTTGAGGTTAAGGATTTTACATCCAATACCGCATTGCTCTGAGATCTCTCCTCATTGCAATGATTCAATCCGATCAATTCAATTTTCTTTCGAGGTTGAAGATGTTACATCTAAAACCTCGTAATTCCAATTTTCATTTCAAATCAAATCCCTTCAAATTAATTTTGACAAAACTTCAATCTAAATTAAAACTCCAAACTAAAATCTAAGCTCACACATCAAAACTTAAATTGAAACAAAATAAAATCTAAATCGAAATTCCCCGCATCATGTGATTTGGGATTCACCTCCTTTTCCTTTCCCCAGCCGAGAGTTCGAGAATCTCCGGTTTCGTAGATATACTTGCTACTCCCTAGCGGAAACTCTTCTACTTCATCCTAAGTTCGTCACTTGGACATCCGTGTTGGTTTTGTTGATCGCTTCGGTCAACGCCAATACGCGCGGTGTGCTCCGTCAGCTCACCACACCTATCGGGGTCCATTTGTTGACCTCATTTTTGATGAGGTCTTCTCTTCTTCTCTTTAGTACTTAGGATCTAGCCTTAGGCTTTTCTTTGACTATCTTACGAGACTAGAATCGGGACCCACCTTTTAGAAATTCAAACCACTTTTTAACTCCCCGCAAACACCACAAACTCGACTATAGACCCCTAATCACCTGGAGGGTTGAAATCAAATGCGGAAGTTTAAGGATGAGTTCCTATAGGACTCTTTGGCCTTAGGACCGCCCGGGTGGCTCTGGTCTTGTGAAGGGGCCGACTTACACACACACTACACCTATACACTACACTTTCACACACCCATACCTAACTTGACCTCCCGACTCATGTAGGTGATTCACATGGATGGTCCTTAACCCCTAAGCCCTTGGCAAGAGGGTTAGGAACAACATAGTGAATGCCTCAAATGGGTCCCTTCATGGCTCATGTGGGCTTGATATGGCTTCATGGCTCAACCAAAATGATTTCACTCCACTTACATCCACCCAATCTTCAATTTCCCAAATTTTCAATTTTTGACCCCGGGACCCTACACCCGCTTAGCCTACCCAAAACCCTTGAAATTACCCAAATTTTTCAAAATTTCCTAAATCACCCAAAATTCTTCAAAATTGATCCCAAACATTTCCACATCACTCAAATTGATCATCCATACCCAAAAAATATCAAAAATTCCAAGAAAACCTCCCAATACCCTCCAAATACCCAAAATACCCCTCTTGACCCAAAAATCCAAAAATACAGAAAATTCCCAGAAAATTCCAGAAAATCCAAAATATTCCTAATTTCATTTTGCTCAACTACACCATGGGCCAATTTTGTCAATTTACCCTACTTTTGTCAAAACCCCAATTTGACCCATTTTAACCCAAAGTGAACCCAATGTCATACCAAACCTACCCAATTGACCCAAATTCTGGTCCAATTCAGTTCTAACTTCAATTCAACATTCCCAACACCAATCTAGACCAAATCCAAGTCCAATTTGATTGACATTTGGATCCAATTTCACTTTTGGCCTTAAAGCCCAATTTGGACCCATGACCCAAACCTAACCCAAACTCACCCAATTCAACTCCAATTAACCCCAAACCTTTTCTAAATCTTCCTTAACATTCCCACAAATAAAACACTAACATGATTTGCCCAAAATTTAGACCCAAACCCCACTCAAATTCAACCCAAAGCTAAAAGGCCCAATTTTGACCTAAACTCAAGCCTAACCCAAATGGGCCCAAACCCCAAAATCAAAGCCCAACCAAAGGTAAAACCTCTTTGAAACACTCCCATAAACATTTCTCAACATTGATTTTACATCAATTTCAACCCTAGCCCAACATTGGCCCAACTTGGCCCACTTGGACCTATATTGGCCCATTCACCAAAAGAGCCCAAATTCAACCCAATTCAAACCCAAATCACTCCCAATTTGCTTCAAGTCACTCATGATACATCCATGAGATAAACCCAACAATTATTTAGCCCAACCTCTTTACAAAATTTCATCCCAAAATCCATTTTAAAATCCAAAAGCCCACTTTCCTAAACCATCTTAAAAGCCCATCTAAAACCATTTCAAAAGGCCCAAAATCTACCCTAAAGCCCACATGACATCTCCATTTGCCATCCACTTAATTAAAGCCATTACCTAAGTCCTAAATTCATAATCAAATAATTCCAAATCAAGTTTCATACAAATTTCCATCAAATTACCAAAAATTCCTAAAATCCATTTTCATGAAATTGACCAAACTTTTGCCAAGCCAAAGGTGAGCCATGAAGCCATGCATGAGCCACATGTGAGCCATGAGAGCTTTGGACACTCCACCATGCCATATTGGGTAAGAAGAGGGAGGGCTTTCCTTAATCCCTAAAGCTCATTTGCCTTAATCATGTTTCACCTAAACTTAAATTTAATCCAAATATATTTGGATAGAGACTTCTCCATGCCAAACCAGCTGATCCCTTTGATCCCCCACAGCATCCAAAGCCACCTTGAGGGGTGCACCAAGCCCAAATGGGTGGGTTGACCCATTTAGACTCAAAATTAGCTCCTCCCCCATTCTATCTAAATCAAACCCTTTACACATGTCAAACCTCAATCGAATGCACCAAACCCCAGCCCCGACCCACCTGAACAAGATGGTGACCAATGCACTGGTCGGCCAGCCACTGAGCCGCCGGAAAACACCATGGCCGAGAGCTCACATGTGAGCCCAACTTGGAATTCTCACCTGCTCGAGTCGCCCCATCCCCAGTGGCCATTGGAGCTGTTCTTCTCTTGCCAAGAGCAGGCTGATCCCAAGCCCTAACTCTCCCGGAGGCCCTCCACCCTCTCCTATTTAAACTCCACCCCTCACGGCCAAGAGAGGAGTGTTGCACAAACCTTGCCGAAACTCTGCCAAAATTGTTCAAAACCTTCTCCACCCTTAGAGCAGTTGATCCCCAGTGTCAATTTGCCCTTATCCCCACTGACAAAACCCAATTTCTCGACTGAAATTCCACCCAAAACCAGGACACTTCTCCACAGTGAGCCAATCCCCAAATTGATTGGTTCTACACCTTCACCAGACCAAGGGAAGGTGTCCACCGACAAAAGCCCCATCTCCAAGCCACCCAATTGCTCCAGCCTCCAAGCTTTGTGATCGGGCTTGGTCGAAATCACACCTGAGACAATTCACTGCGACCAGGAGACTTCATCCGGAGCTTCGCTGGGATCCAATCGAAGGTGCAACAACTCTCGGATCGAAGCCACACTTCTCGCGAGCAAAGGTATGAGCTAATTCTTCATCCCGAGCTTCCGGAGATTCTCCATTTCAAATGCTTTAATTTCAATGCATGATAGCCATATAGATGTGTTCGTCTCTTCAAGACGAATCCATAGAGCATAAGAACATGAAAATCCATTGAGTATCGAGTGAGATATTAGGGATTTAGTGTGGACGGCTCTCGGGCGAGGACACTTGGGGACGATGAACGGATGCCGTTCATTTAATACACGCGCGGACGGACGGCCGGGATCGCTTCGGATCGAAGACGGAACGATACAGCGGGCCCCGGAGCACCGAGTCGGATGGCGGCGTCGAATGGGAGCGCGCCACGCGGCGTTTCGGAGCCGCCGAGGCTGACGCGGCGCCGCGTGGATAAATAGAAAATTAGGGTATTTTTTGATTTATTTAATTCCCTAAACTTCAAAAATTCATAACTTTCTGTAGAAAAATCAGAAAAATAAAATAAAAATACCCTCTTGTTCAGTGAACAGAGGAGAATAATGTGGAAAAGAAATCATTTAATTTCATCAAGTGTTTTATTTTTTATAATTTATTTACTCTCTGCATACTTTTAATTCTCCATGCATGTATACAATTCACCATGGCATGAGACCATAGGGCTTTTGAAGCCTCCGAATTTGGGAACATTCCCTGAATTTTCCAAAGTCGGAGGCCATCCCTATGAAAAGTTATTGATTTTTCAAATTCATGTTACTGTTTTGAGTATTTTAATTCCAATAAATAGCATGTTGTGAAATAAATTCTAGGAAAATTTGGTGATGTTCCTTATGACCGGAGGACCCTAGGAAAAATAGGTTTTGAGTTAGTTCATTTAAAACGACCCTAATCGGCTTAAACACTCAAAATAGGTCTCTAATTAATTAGAGCTAACCATACATCAAATTGACTTGAAATCAATTCTCCACTGACCTTTAGGATCAGAGGAACCTACCATAAAAATTTGAGGTCAATTGGACTTGGTTAGCCCCACTAATCGGGTTGATTAAGCCACTTAGTCATTTTAAATTTTAAAAATTCATAACTTTCAAAATACCTTTCAAAAATTCACCAAATTGGTTTTGGAGCCTCTCTGATATTAGGGGAATCTAAGAAAATTAAAATTTCAATTTTCTAAAAAGTTGATTTTTAATATTATTTTAATATTTTTAATAATTAAAAAATAATAAAAATCACAAAAATAATAAAATTCACCAAAATGTCAAATTTTGAATTTTAATCACTTAGGAACAAACCCCATATTTTTCTTAGGTCTATTTAGTGAGATATTAAATTTTAAAGCTTTAAGGTAATTTTAAAATTAAAAAAATATATTTTCTAGCTTTTTCATTAAAATAATTATAATAAATCATAGAAAATCAGAAAATTGCAAAATTTGCTTCTCTAATTTCCTTGATATCAGAGAGATTTTTGAAAAATATAAAATTTATTTTTCAACATTTATTTTATTTTTAAATTAATTAACACTCCAAAACTTAAAATAATTATAATAAAAATAATATAATTCAAAAAATCACCAAAATTGGTCCAAGTGGTCCTCTGATCATTAGGAATGTCCCCTAATTTTCTTAAGGACAGAAACTTTCCCTTGGTCATGTTATTAAATTTTCCTTGGAAATCTCTATTTTCTACCAAAAAATAATTATATAAATAAATTAAATACAGAAAAAATCATATTTTCTCCACTCATGTCTTTATTGACATATGAGTGAGGTCACATAAAAATTTCAAGTTCATTTGAGTTCAATTTAGTGAGTTATGAAATTATTAAGCTTAAAGGGTAAAATCGTAATTAAAAATCTTAATCCTTAATTAAAACTTTAGGTTTAATAAAAAATTAGCAAGTACAATATTTGATCCTAATTTGATTTGGATGATTGAAATTTAAATAATTAAAGGGTAGAAACCCATTAAGCAATTTAAGATGATTAAACTTTAATTAAATAATTGATTAAAGTTGGAAGAATAATAAAATTGGAATTATTAAAATAGGGATATTATTAGGAAGAGATTTATTCTTTAATTTAAAAATCCCTAAATTAATTATCTCATTAATATTCAATTCTTAATTAAAATGATAACTCAAATTCAAAACATTAAAAGACTTAATCATTAAACTAAAATTAAATTATTAAACTCTTCTAAAAATTTTCAATTAAAATTAAAAATAAAATTAAATTAAAAATTAAATTAAATTAAGTAAATTAAATTAAATTAAATTAAATTAAATTAAATTGAAATTAAAAGTTGAATTAAATTAAAAATTAAATTAAAGATTAAATTAAATTAAATTAAATTAAATAAACAAATTAAATTAAATTAAATAACATAAATTAAATTAAATTAAATTAAATAAATAAAATCAAATTAAATTAAACTAAATTAAATCAAATTAAATGAATTAAATTAAATTAAATAAACAAATTAAATTAAATTAAATTAAATTAAATTAAATTAAATTAAATAAAATAAAATAAAATAAAATTAAATTAAATTAAATTAAATCAAATTAAATTAAAATTAAATCAAATCAAATTAATTTAATGTAACATCAAACCAAACTAAATTGAATTAAATTAAATTAAATTAAAATTAAAACTCAATTAAATTAAATTAAATTAAATTAAATTGAATTAAATAACATCACCTAAAACAGAAAGAAATTAAATATAAAGCAACTTGAACACTATTCCAAATTTAAACCCATTAACTTAAATCAAATCATTTGAATACCAATTTACCCTCGAAAGCTTTGGTTATTATAACTCCTAAACGTAACATTAAATGAAATGTTACTTCACTTATGGGATATTCAAATGTCCTAGTTCACTCGAGTAAGATAACAACAAAACTTCGAATTCTCGGACGATTAATTCATTTGTATAATTAAACCCATTTGGACTTAAAACAATCCTAGAAATATTGAAAAGATGTTTAAGATTATTCTTAAGCACTTCCTCAATATGATAGGACATTTATAAGAACAATTGGACTTAATTGTTCTTCGATGAAGAAAATCGTCCTCAAACCAAAACACAAGAACCTAGACGTCATAGGAAATGACTAGCTATAGGATTAGGAATTTGGTAGAAAACCATAACCCTTCCCTTAGCTTTACCTAGGAACTTGCTTAAATATCCTAATTGTGTTTTAAGTGCAGCTTGGGATGACGGGAAGACCCTCCAGGTACGCTTTTATTTTATTGCAATTTACTTTCTTGCAATTTACATTTTGCAATTAATTTAATCGCATCGCACTTACTTTTCTTGCATGATAAACAACTATTGCATGAAAACCCACACCTTTAGGATAGTCCCTAAAACTGAAACTAAAACTAAGTTAAAAGTCATTGCAAGATAAAATTCACCGCCACAACATTTCAAAATTTAAAACAACTCAAAATTTAATCACAAACAGTAACACAAAACTACAATTACAATTAAATTAAAACGTCCCGTTGGATGATCGGGAATACCTCGGATGATGTAACCTACGTGTTGCTAACGGGATTTCTCATGGTCTAAATGAAAGTGTGGAACTCATTCAATTGAGTTTAGCAAATTCATCTGGACTAAGTGAATCTGATAAAAATAATGATGCCGGAAGGATGGAACCGTGGGATCTTAACCGGTGTCGTTATAATCAACTTTAAGATTTGTTTTAATTAAAACATGAAAAAACACCTGGAAATTAAGATTTTTTCTAAACCAAAACACTTTTCTCATCCCCTGATTTATGATTTCTAAAACTAAACCTCTGCAACAACAAGGAGCTCGGAGCATGGTGGGCAGCACGGCCATCGTCATCAGTAAAACCCGAGTCTACTTCAAGCAAAACTTTCCTAGAATTAAACAACAAAGCCATAGGACTTCGAGGTAGTTTGCCTAATGCAACATAAATCCTCAACTCTTCGTTAGGCATTTGCATTGCAAATTAAGCCCTAACCGGTCTTAGGATTCCGAGGTAGTCGTCCGATACGACATAAACCCTCACATCTTCGAGGCTATTTGTATGATTCTATCATATAAATATAAGTCCTAATTAATTAAAATTGACAAGATCAAAACATTTAAACAAACATTAGGACTTTCCTAAATCCAAGCCAAACAATAGGATAGTTAGGAAATTACCGAAGTTCGCTTCGAATCTGTGATTTCTCCTACCTTTCTCCCCTTTGGATTCCCAAAACAAAATGTTCCAAATTTGATCCATTCCCTATTGAAATTCCAAACTTCAATCGTTTGAGAATTTAAACTTTGAAATTCTTGAGAGCAGAATTATTGATTATTATCGAGAGTTTTCTTAGGTGATTCCTGTCACTTAAGATGTAATTAACTATAGGGGCTTGCCCTTATAGGGAATTTTAAAGAACCCGTGTAATATAAACCCCGTTTAATGCTTTCATATTAAGCAGGGGAATTTGTCGGCTTATAAAATTGGTTCGCAGACCAAACGGATGTCACAAATCTTCTAGTTTATTTAATCGAGCCCCACCGTCAAGCAGGTGTCTATCCTTAGGGATAGATACACGGTTTGTGGTGCGGTGCTCGTTTATATTAACTATTCGGGATGTGAGATCAGTTTTATCTCATATCTTAAAACCTTCAAATTTAAAATTATTTTCAAAATGAAATACTACTTTTCAAAATTATTTATTTAAATTAAATTAAAAATTCGCCGCACAATTTCGTTAGGCGACCCCTTTTTCAAAACACACAACCTAAAAATATGCCGACATGCACGTTCTTCAACTCGGAGTTTGAAACCCGTCAAGCCGGCGCTATCGCTTGCAATCGAAGAACCGCCCAGAAGAAAAGATCATAGAAAAGAAGGAGATCGAAGAAGAAGAAAAGACCGAGGCTCCTAGGGCTAGACTAGGGGCCGCTTATCCTAGGATGGTTGTTTCCGATTCGGGGGAAAAATTCCTCGAACCTCTGACTCTGTATGATTATTTGCTCGCTCCGGCGAGATCTTATAATGATAAGAGTTATGGCGTTGGCTACGTTTTGACTGTTTCTAACGATTAAGTAACCAACGACAACCAATCTAATCCGGATCTCGATTATGATACAAATAACAATTCTCAAATCATACACAACCTCGACAATCACGATGTCAAAGAAGACATTCACCAAGAAGGCTACGAAAGTTCAACAAGCAATGAATCTATTTGTGAATTTCGAGGAGCTCCAATCACAATAGAGTTAGAGTTTTCAGATTCCGAAGCGACTCCAGAAGAACCTGTCATGTTTAATCAAAAGGAGACACCAGTAAACGCAAGCATCGCATTCGAAGAAATCACCAGAAGTCAACTTAAGGAGCGGAAGGGTTCTACCTCCGAGAATGGGTCCAAAAGACAAAGGAAAGCAGGTGGTTGTTCAGGAAGAATCAACCCCAGCAGAAGAATTGCCCATTCGGGAAGAAACTGAAACACATGGTAACAAAGTGGACTATAACGTGCTAGCCCATCTTAGGAAACTACCAACCAAACTGAGCATCTACTACTCTCTCATCTTATCAAAAGACATGAGGGAAGCTCTGGTCAAAGCCTTACTTGATCCAGAGATTTGTTTAGCTCAGATGGCCGGATATTCCTTAGATGAGGTTTGCTCGTTAAAGGAACATCTAGGTGTTACCTTCACGGACAGTGATCTACTACTTGGGACAGCTGATCATAACCGACCATTGTACATTTCAGTTACAATCGGAAAATTTACGCTCTCCAGGGTATTGGTAGATCCAGGAGCATCAATCAACATAATGAATCTTCAGACGCTAGCATACCTGGAAATTGATGCTCACGAGCTTGAAGCAGATAAGATGTTATTAAGAGGATTTAACCAGAAAGGAGAAAGAGCCCTTGGATCAATAACACTGTTGATGAAGACCGGTGACTTAGCAAAGACAACCGCAAAATTCCACATAATTGACTCTGAGACATCGTTCAACGCTCTACTGGGCTGGCCGTGGATACATGAAAACAGAATGGTACCGTCGTCTTTTCATCAGTGCATAAAATACTACGAAGGAGGAGAACAGTGCATTAAAGGTGATTTGCAACCTTTCTCCGTACATGAGATTGGAATCCATGAAGATGTAGCATATTACGCACCTCCAAAGAGATCAATCTTCTCTAGAAACACCGTGCTAAATGAAGCAAAAGAAGTTCAAGATGATGAAGAACCTGAAGTTCTAGTCCAACAGTCACTCACCACTCCCTTACGGCGAGATGGTGAAGGTTTCTCCAGAACTTGCATCCGAGGTCGAGGCTGGGGACGAAGTCGTGGAAGAGACACCGGGACGAGCTGGACGTAAAAATTCGATGATCAACGTTGATTGGGAGAACGGCTACGAGGAAGAAGAGGAAATCAAGAAAGAAGCAGCTACGATAAACTGGAAGAAACCACAATTCAAGATTTCTCTCGAAGATGAAAAGAACGAAAAATACAAATCGATGTACGAGAAGATTAATCACTATGTACACACTATGACCTTGACCCCGATCCAGTCTAATAAAATTAAGGGTATGGTGGTCAAAGAAGTACATAGCAGCGGTGCAAAGGCAATCAAATTTTACCGTGGCACTTCTTCATCAAATACTAAAAACGATGTACAATTTGAAGATGTCACTTCTTCCGAATTAATGGAATTACCTTTTGAGTGGTACTCTCCCTGTGTTCAAAATTTAATTCAGCATGGTGTCTTACCTCGACAATGGACAAAAGGTCGATCACAACACTTCAAAAAATTATGGAATAATGTCGGTCGGCCTCCCAATTCAAAACATGGTCTCGGATTCGGCACAGTAGGTTCAGTTGACGATACGGAATTTTGCTTGGTTGTCACTTGTGAACCTAATGAAGACTGTTTGGAAACTACAGAAGATCTTGAAGATCTACAAATTGGAGACGCTCCACCGAAATTCGAAGAAGAAATCAAATCTACAATAGATGAGTTAATGGAAGTTAACTTAGGTACTAATGAAAAGCCTAGGCCAACCTTTGTTAGCTCCTTACTCAAAAAGAAGATTCCGAGGAAATGATCAAGCTATTAATGGAATTCAAGGACTGTTTTGCTTGGAGTTACGACGAAATGCCGGGATTAGCTCCAGAAGTCGCAGTTCACAGGCTAGGAGTGGATCCTACTTCCGTTCCGGTCGACAAGCTTCCGAAGAATGCGTCTAGAAATTGAACAACAAGTAATAGCTGAAGTTAAGAAGCTAATAGATGCTAAATTTGTCCGTGAAGAACAATACTCGACTTGGCTAGCCAATGTGGTACCGACCGTAAAGAAGAATGGTCAATCGAATCGCGTGGATTTCGTAGACTTGAACAAAGCATGTCCGAAGGATGAATTTCCACTACCAATTCCAGAGTTAATGATCGACATCGCTTCGACACATGAAATATTCTCATTCATGGATGGATCATCAGGATACAACCAGATAAAGATGGCACCAGATGACGAAAAGCTCACAGCATTCAAAACACCAATCGGAGTGTATTGCTACACAGTAATGCCATTCGGACTAAAGAATGCAGGAGCAACATACCAAAGAGCAATGACAAAGATTTTTGATGAGCTCATTCACAACCAAGTTGAGTGCTATGTGGATGATGTGGTCATCAAAAGCAAACTGAAGGAAGATCACCTGTATGATTTGAGAATTGTCTTCGAGTGACTAAAGCAATACAACCGTAAGATGAATCCCTTAAAATGCGCCTTCGGCGTCACCTCCGGGAAATTCTTAGGATTCGTTGTCCGACATCGTGGGATTGAGATTGATCCGGAAAAGATTAAAGCTATCTTAGAAATGCCGCCTCCCAAAACCTTAAAACAGCTACGATCCTTTCAAGGGAAGCTGGCATATCTTCGACGCTTTATTTCGAACTTGTCAGGTAGGTGTCAGCTCTTCTCGGCATTAGTTAAAAAGGACGCCAAATTCGTTTGGGAAGAAAAATGCCAACGGGCCTTCGAGGACATTAAACAATACTTAATGACACCTCCTGTCTTAGTCGCCCTGGCCTCGAAGTAGACCGATGATACTTTATACCACGGCTCTAGACGACTCCCTTGGAGCCCTGCTAGCCCAGGTTAATGATGAGGGAAAAGAAAATTCTCTCTACTACTTAAGCCGTCGTTTGATTCCGATGGAAGTAAAGTATCCTCCAATTGAGAAGCATTGTTTGGCCCTGATCTTCGCTGCTCAAAAGCTCAGGCTTTACATGCTCTCTCATAAGGTCAACCGTATCTCGAAAGTTAATCCGTTACAGTATTTAATGACCCGTCCAACACTTTCTAGCAGACTTGCCAGGTGGTCGATGATACTATTGCAATTCGACATAACTTTCGTTCCTCTCCATGCTGTGAAGGGACATGTGCTAGCTAACTTCCTTGCAGCACACCCTTTACCGGCAGATTCGCCTCTCGACGATGATTTGCCTGACGAACAGATAATGAGCCTAGAAGACACCGATGATCGACGTTGAGAACTATACTTCGACGGAGCATCATCAGCACAGAAAGACAAAGAATTGCAAACGATAGTGCCCGGTAAACCAGGAATCAGACTAATCTTTATAACACCGGAGCGAGGGATGTTAAGATACTCCTACCAATTAACAGAGCCGTGCACAAAAAATGAGGCAGAATACGAAGCCCTCATAACAGGACTAGAACTGACCATTCAAATGGGAATAACGGACATCAACATCTACGGAGATTCTCAGTTGATCATTCAACAGGTTGCAGGACAATACAGAATCTTAAAGCCAAGACTCAAGCAATACTTTCAGTATGCCATGAAACTGTTGGAAAAAATTTCGAATGTAACGATCTACAAGATCCCTAGAAGAGAAAATGCTCACGCGGATGCGCTAGCTCGTCTTGCAAAAGAATTTGCCTACTTACAACATGAGTCAGTTGAAATGTTAGTTCAAGGACGACAGGTCCTATCACAGCTCGACATGGATATGATACAGAAATCAGAAAAAGCAGAGGAATCAGTTGCAACAGTGACGGAAAATACAAAAGATTGGCGTCAGCCGCTAATAGACAACCTGCAAACAGGGAAATTAACAGACGATATGTCATTAGCACATCAAATCAAGAAAAGAGCTTTGTCTTACGCATTAATAAACAATACATTATACAGAAGGTCTTTTGATCAGATGTGGTTAAGAAGCCTGAGCGGGTCCGAGGCTCGTGAAATTGTCAAAGAAGTGCATTCAGGACTTTGTGGCGCTCATCAGTCGGGTCCAAAAATGAAAATGAAAATTAAAAGACTAGGATATTATTGGCCCTCGATGATGACCGATTGCATGAAGATTGCCAAAAGTTGTCACCAGTGCCAAGTGCACGGAGTGGTTCTACACCAACCTCCAAATGTGCTACACCCGACAATTGCGTCATGGCCATTTGAGTGTTGGGGCACAGATATAGTGGGTCCGATAGAACCACCTTCTTCAAGAGGACATCGCTTCATCCTTGTAGCTACAGACTTCTTTTCTAAATGGGCAGAAGCAGTTCCACTCAGAGAAGTAAAGGCACACCACGTGCTACAATTTTTTAAGAATCAAGTTGTATATCGTTTCGGAGTACCGTGCAGAATCATTTCAGATAATGGGTCCGCATTCAAAAGTACAAAAATCAACAATTTTGTCAGAAGACATGGAATCGATTGGCGATATTCAATGATCTACTACCCAAGAGCAAACGGCTTGGCCTAGGCTTTTAATAAAACTCTCGTTCAGATTTTAAGGAAAACTTTGGACGACAACAAGAGAAATTGGCACGAGAAGTTGTTAGAAGCCTTATGGGCCTACAGGACAACTTTCAGGACTCCTACCCAGTCTACACCTTATACTTTGGTGTACGGGTCCGAGGCAGTTTTACCTTTAGAGGTTCAACTTCCATCACTCAGGATTGCAGTTGCAAATAAAATTACTACAGAAGAAAATGCCAGATTACGACTGGAAGAACTAGAAAGCCTGGAAGGGAAAAGACTTGAAGCACAACAAAATTTGGAACTGTACCAAGCTAAGATGATCCAGGTCCATGATAAACTAGTCCGCCCAAGAACTTTCAAAGTTGGTGACTTAGTTCTTTTTCTCAGAAGACCTATTCTTGCACATCACAAGATAGGAGGCAAATTTCAGCCGACTTGGGAAGGACCGTTTGTGGTCGACACAGTCTACTCAGGAGGCTCCTACCAACTTGTGAATTGCCAAGGAGAACGACAAATGCTTCCAATCAATGGACGATATTTGAAGAAATATTACGCAACCTGATGTTTCAAAGGGTGGCCTCTAAAATAGTCTTATACCTAGAAACACGGGTGAAGCAATCACTTTGTGACTGGGTCCGAACCCAAAATCATAAAAATGTACAAAAAAAATATATGTGCTAAAAATAAAATATGTGAAAATCATAATAATAAAGATTTACCCTTCCTTTCAAATCAAATCTTTTTCCTGATCTTTCTTTATCTTTTCCTGCTATCCTTAAAAATTAAAATTGGAATAAGTGAATAAGAATCTCAGTGATAAATACTTTCTTAATGTTCTTGTTCTTAGTACAGCCTCTGATCCTTTCCTTGTCTTCTTTGCAGGGAAATGTCGAACGGGCGGTTGGTTCTAAACTTTAAAAATGGCGTGAGTCTCGCACTCGATGAAAAGAGGGTGAAGGATGGAGCAGTAATAGAAATTGATTCGACTTCACACCAGCCGACCTACGAGTATGAAGAAAATGATTGGGTCCCCGTGGACCGAGAAGAGCTTCATAGCCGGACGATGATGAAGATGGGTGGCCCAAGCCGCTAATCCGAAGCAACAAGAAAAGAAAGACAAGCGCCGAGGAAAGCAAGAAAATCAAGTCCGTAGTTTCCACGACAGAGGGCAAGCTCGTCAGCGTCGCGCCCGCATTAATTCAAGAAGTGAGGAGAGCTACACTCGCTGCTACTCAAAGAAGGAATAAAAATCGTCGTATCCACAAGATGTTGACTAAACTAGCAGCAGATCAACACGAGGAAACAGTCACCTTCGCCAACACACACATCTCAAAGATGCTGGTTCATCAGGAACCTGGAAAGAGAGAACAAGTTCCAAGAACAACAGAAAGGATAAACGAAACTCTAAGAAGACCAGAGGCAGAGAGATTACCACGATGCCAGACAGAGCCATTAGTGGTAAGAAACCTTGTTGCGAGAGCAACCCTGGAGGATGTCCCGACAGAGACAATTCCCGAGGAGCCAAGGTATGCAGGAGAACGTGACGGGATTGAGCCATACATCTCACAATACGTTACTAGGCCTCGTCACTTGTAGATCATCCCAGAATATGAACTGGAAAGAATGCAAAATGTTGAGAAGAAAACCTTCGAAAACTTTAAAAGGATTAGAGGCAAAAGAATCAACATTTTGGAAGGCCTCGAGTTACACACAGGTGAATTCTCAGAGTACAAGCAATAGCAGATTGTGGATTGCATTTTAGAACTTCAGAAGATGGGTCGAGCAGGCCGTCTGAGAGAAAAGACTTATTCGGAACCCCGAAAATGGATGCCAGGAAAAGGAAGAGTCACAATACAATGCGGATGTTGCTATAACTTCGCAGAGGACAGAAAAGGAAATCCACCAGGGATACTCCGTCACGGTGAGGTGGATCCAATGCCGAGAATAATTAAAAGAATGGTGAAAAGAATGATAACGTGGAGGGTACTGCCAGCAGACTGTATACCCAACAGTTGCATCATCAACATTTATCAGAAGTGTGACTGCATACCTCCACAAATAGATCACCACGACTTCGTCAGACATTTCTGTACAGTTTCGTTCGTCAACCAATGAAATATCATGTTCGGATCTGACCTCCGGATAGCAGGTCCGGGTAAGTTCCGAGGGCCGGTGGAGATACCACTGCCGGTAGGTTCCGTCATGATATTACAAGGAAATGGAGCAGACGTCGCAAAACATTGTATACCGGGAGTACCAGTGGAGCGGATCTCCGTCACTTTTAAAAGGATGGACGATAGAAAGGTACCATACCACTTCCAGCCAGATCCATAATTGGAGAGTCTCCGGCCCTACGAGCTGTGAGTTACACGGGAAATAGCACACCTCCAATGCACATCCATGCGGCATTCCTGCCAAGGATGGCTTGGAAGGTGATGTTATTGACCGTGTATCTCATTATTCAGACATGGATTTAACAGATACTTTTATGATGGATCAACAAGAATCATACATAGTCCGTTTTGAGTCATGGATTGTATGAGAAATATTTCAGATCGAGTTGTATGATGTATCTTCAACAAGATTGGAATGAAAGTGACCATGTCACATTTTGCCTTCACCTTTTTTTGTGCAAATTGACTGGGAAACACCATTAAAGTTAAATGAACTTCGAACAAAGAACAGAAAAGAAAAGGAGAATAAACAAGAAACTCTCTTTCATTAAAAAAATCCAAACATTAAAAAGAACTTCAAATCCACATGAACTCCTACAAACATTCTCTGCACTTTACAATATGTTTTCACGATCTCTACATTCATAAATCTCAGCAATATGTTTTCACGATCTCTACATTCAAAAATCTCAGCAATATGTTTTCACGATCTCTACATTCATAAATCTCAGCAATATGTTCAATCTCTGCATTCATAAAACTCTGCATTCCCAAATATCAACAAAATCTTTCACAACCACTACATAAACTGAATCTCAGCATTCGGGATAGGCTTCCGCCGTACTCCCATCTCAGCAATCGGGATAGGCTTCCGCCGTACTCCCATCTCAGCAATCTCAGCAATCGGGATAGGCTTTCGCCGTACTCCCATCTCAGCAATCTCAGCAATCGGGATAGGCTTCCGCCGTACTCCCATCTCAGCAATCGGGATAGGCTTTCGCCGTACTCCCATCTCAGCATTCAGGATAGGCTTCCGCCCTACTTCCATCTCAGCAATCTCAGCAATCAGGATAGGCTTTCGCCATACTCCCATCTCAGCAATCTCAGCATTCGGGATAGGCTTCCGCCCTACTCCCCTCTCAGCAATCTCAACATTCGGGATAGGCTTCCGCCCTACTCCCATCTCAGCAATCTCAGCAATCGGGATAGGCTTCCGCCCTACTCCCATCTCAGCAATCGGGATAAGCTTTCGACGTACTCCCATCTCAGCATTCGGGATAGGCTTTCACCCTATTCCCTTCTCAGCAATTCTCAACACTCGGGATAGGCACAGTCCTACTCCTTTCTCAGAAATCTCAAAATTTGACCCTCTCAGCAAGAAATTGAAATTAAAACACTCTGCATTTCGGATAGGCTTTGTCCTATTCTTCCTCAGCATTTGGAATAGGTTCAGTCCTACTTCCTTCTCAGCATACAAATGCATTCGGATGGACCTTAACCCTACTCTTTTCTCCGCATAAAACCAAAATTGGAACTTAAATCGAAATTCAAACTCAAAATTAAAACTTGAAATAAAAAATGAAACGAATCTAAGATCCAATCTCTTGAAATCTTGTGATCTGAAATTCACCGCCTTTTTCCCCAGCGAGAGTTCTGGAATCTTCAGTCTTGGAGATTTACCTGATACTCCCCAATGGAAACTTCTTACACTTCGTCCTAAGTTTGTCACTTGGACATCTGTTTTGGTTATGTTGATCTCTTCGGTCAAAGCCAATACGCACGGTGTGCTTGGTTAGCACACCACAGCTATTGGGGGTCCATTTGTTGACCTCATTTTTGATGAGGTCTTCTCTTCCTTCTTTAGTGCTTAGGATCTAGCCTTAGGCTTTTCCTTTGACCATCTTAGAGGACTAGAAGTGGAACCCACCCTTTAGAAGACCAAACACCTCTTGATTCCCTGCAAACCCCACAAGCTTGATTGTAGACCCCTAATCACCTAGAGGGTTGAAATCAAATGTGAAGGTTTAAAGGATGAGTTCCCTATAGGACTCTCTGGCCTTAGGACCACCCTGGGTGGCTTAGTATGGTGAAGGTTGACTTACACACTCACTACACTCACTACACTCACACTCTACACTCTCACACACACAATCCAAATCCTAAAACCACACCCATACCCAACTTGACTCCTTGACTCATGTAGGTAATTCATATGGATGGACCTTAACCCCTAAGCCCCTAGCTAAGAGGGTTAGGAACAACATAGTGAATGCCTCAAATGAGTCCTCTCATGGCTCATATAGGCTTAACATGGCTTCATGGCTCAACCAAAGTTCTTCCATTTCACTCATATTTGATCAATCTTCTTTTTTTCAAAATTTCAATTTTTGACCCCAGGGACCCTGCAGCTATCAAACCTACTAAAAGCTCTTAAAAATTGCCCAAATCTTCCAAAATTTCAAAATCACCCAAAATTCCCCAAACTCAACCTTGAACATTTCCTTACCAGTCAAATTGATCATCCATATCAAAAAATACCAAAAATTCCAAAAATACCCCCTCAATACCCTCCAAATACCCAAAATGCCCCTCTTAGCCAAAAAATCCAAAAATTCAGAAATTTCCCAGAAAATTCTATAAAATCCCAAATATTCCCAATTTCATTTTTTCCAACTTCACCATGCACCAATTTTGTCAATTTACCCCACTTTTACAAAAACCCCCAATTTAGCCCATTCTTAACCCAAGTGAACCCAATGTCAAACCAAATCTACCCAATTGACCCCAATTTTGGTCCAATTCAATTCTAAACTTCAACTTAACATCCACAATATAAATCTAGACTAAATCCAAGTCCAATTTGATTGACATTTGTGTCCAATTTCACTTTTGACCTTAAAGCCTAATTTGGACCCATGACCCAAACTTAGCCCAAACCACACCAATTCAACTTCAATTGACCCCAAACCTTTTCTAAACCTTCCCTAACGTCCCCATAAACAAAACACTAACATAATTTGCCCAAAATTTGGACCAAAACTTCACTCAAATTCAACCCAAAACCAAAAAGCCTAATTTTGACCTAAACCCAAACCTTACCCAAATAAGCCCAAGTCCCAAAACCAAAACCCAACCAAAGTTGAAACCTCATTAAAACACTCCCATAAATATTTCCCAACATTAATTTTACATCAATTTCAACCCTAGCCCAACATTGGCCCAAATTAGCCCAATTTGACCTACATTGGCCCATTTACCAAATCAACCCAAATTCAACCCAAATTCAACCCAATTCAAACCCAAACCACCTCAAATTAAATTCAAATCACTCATGACACATCCCTAAACCAAACCCAACAATTATTTGGCCCAAGACTTTACCAAACTTTCATCCTAAAATCCATTTTAAAATCCAAAAGCCCACTTCCCTAAACCATTTTAAAAGCCCATCTTCACTAAATTTCAAAGGCCCAAACTTCATGCTAAAGCCCATATGACATTCTTTTCATCACCCCATTAATTGATATCATCCCTTAAGTCCTAAATCAATCATCAAATAATCCTAAATTAGGCCTCATGCCAAAATCACCCATAAGTCCCAAAAATTCAAAAACCTTCTTTTATGTAAATGACCAAGCTTTGTCCCAAGCCATATGTGAGCCAAAGACAAGCCATGTACAAGCCATATGAAGCCATGGGATGTTTGACATGTGACCATGCCCAAAGTAGCAAGAGGAGGGCCCCCTTTCTTAAACCTTCATTAAGCTTTTTAACCCATTCCATGTTACACACTAAACCATGATTAGCCACATCACTTTAGATGGGGACTTCACCACCCCTTTTTAGCTGATGCAAATGATCCTCTCTCAGCCCAAATCAGCCATGGGAAGGTGAACCTAACCCAAAATCATGGCTTGGACCAAATCAAGCCAAAATGGCCTCTCCCCCATGCTATTTTAATCCAAGCCCTTTACACATGGCCAAGCTCAATTTCCTGCAAAAACCTACAGCCCTGACCCACCTGAACTTGAGGGTGACCCATGCCTGCCGGCCAGCCGCCTGGATCGCCGGAAAAAACCATGGCCGAGACCTTGGGAGGAGCCAAACTTTTCAATTTTGCCTTGCTGAGTTGTCCCAGCCCAATTGAACACCATGGTTGTTCTTCCCTTGACCTAAGCAGCTGATCCCAAGCGTTAAACCCCCCTGGGAGGCCCTCCACCCTCTCCTATTTAAACACCACCTCCTCTCGGCCATGAGAGGTGCTGAACCAAAACTTACTGAAACCCTGCCAAAATCATCCCAGATCACTCTCTACACATAGAGAACTTGATCCCCACTGAAATCCCCCTGTCATTTCCTCTCTGTGAGCTCAATTTCAGAGTTGAAATTCAAGCCCAAAACTAGGACACTTCACCACTGTGAGCCAATCTCCAAATTGGTTGGTCCTACACCTTCACCAGACCAAGAGGAGAAGTTTCCCAGCAAAAGCCCCATCACCAGGCTAGCCATTGCTTCCAGCCTCCAATCTTTGTGATCGGGCTTGGTCGAAATCATATCTAGACAATTCACCAGGCCAAGGGACTTCATCTGGAGCTTGCTTAGACCCAATCGAAAGTGACACAACTCTCAGATTGAAGTTTCAATTCTCTAAGCAAATGTATGGACTCACTCTTCCTCCTGAGCTTCCAGAGATTCTCCATTTAGTTTGGATCAATTTCAATGCATGTTTACCGTATGGATGTGTTCGTCTCTTCAAGATGAATCCATAGAGCATAAGAACTCAAAAATCTGTTGAGAATCGAGTAAGAAATTAGGGTTAGAAGGTTGACGGTCACGGGTTCACACCAGTCGTAGATGATGACTGGGAACTGTTGGATCGCGCGTGTATCGAGTGCACGGCCAGGATCGCGCCGGACGGAGCAATGGAACATGAACCGTAGGCCCCTGGAGTGCTGAGTCGGATGGCGGTGCTGAATCAGGAGATGACGCGTGGAGCTTCGGAGCTGCCGAGGTTGACGCGGCGCCGCGTGGATAAGTAAGAAAATAGGGATTTTTCTTATTTATTAAATACCCAGAACTTCAAAAATCCATAACTTTGTGTAGAAAACTCCTAAAAATAAAATAAAAATACCCCTTGCTTAGTGAATAGAGGAGAATAATGTGGAAAAGAAATCAAGTAATTTCATTAAGTATTTTATTTTTAATGATTTATTTACTCTCTGCACTATTTCAATTCTCCATGCATATAGGAAATTCACCATGGCATGAGACCATAGGGCTTTTGAAGCCTCTGAACTTGGGAACATTCCTTGAATTTTCTAAGGTCAGAAGCCATCCCTATGAGAAGTTATTGATTTTTCAAGTGCATGTTACTATTTTGAGTATTTTAATTCCAATAATTAGCATGTTGAGAAATAAATTCTAGGAAAATTTGGTGATGTTTCTTATGACCATAGGGACCTAGGAAAAATAATTTTTGAGCTAATTCACTTTCAACAACCCTAATTAGCCTAGACACCCAAAATTGAACTTTAATTAATTAGGGTTAACCATTCATAAAATTAACTTAAAAACAATTCTCCACTACCCTCTAGAGATAGGAGAACATCACATAAAAATTTGAGATCAATTGGACGTGGTTAACCCACCAAATGGGTTAATTAAGCCTCTTGAATGAAATCAAACTTTAAAAATTCATAACTCACAAAATACTTTTCAAAAATTCACAAAATTAGTTTTGGAGCTTCTCTGATATCAGAGAAACTTAGGAAAATTAAAATTATAATTTTCTAAAAAAGTTGATTTTTATCATTATTTTTAATATTTTAATAACTAAAAAATAATAAAAATCACAAAAATATTAAATATCACCAAAATGTCATGCTTTGAATTCTAAACATTTAGGAACAAACAAAACATTTTTTTAAGTCCCTAGGGTAAGATATGGAATTTTAAAGGTTTAATGTATTTTTTTAATATTAAAAATGTATTTTTTTTAATATTAAAAATGTATTTTTTTAATATTAAAAATGTATTTTTCAACCTTTTCACTAAAATAATTCTAATAAATCAAAGAAAAATCAGAAAATTATAAAAATTGGTTTCTGGTTTCTTTGATATCGAAAGATTTTTGAAAAATATAAAATTCATTTTTCAACCTTTATTTTATTTTTAAATTAATTAATGCTCCAAAATTCAAAATAATTATAATAAATAAAATAAAATTCAAAAAATCACTAAAATTAGTCCAAATAGTCCTCTGGTCATTAGGAGTGACCCATAATTTTCTTAAGGATAGTAAATTTTCCTTGGTCATCTTATTGAATTTTCCTTAAAAATCCTTATTTTCCTCAAAAAATAATTATATAAATAAATTAAATACAAAAAATTACATTTTCTCCTCTAATATCTTAATTGACGTGTGAGTGAAGTCACATAAAAATTTCAAATTCATTTAAGCTCAATTTAGTGAGTTATGGAATTATTAAGCTTGAAGGGCAAAATGGTAATTAAAATTTTCAACCTTTAATTAAAATTTTAGGCATAATAAAATGAAAGAGTAAAATATTTGATCCTAATCTGATTCAGATGATTGCAATTTAAATAATTAAAGGGTAGAAACCCATCAATCATTTTTGAGAATAAATCTTAATGAATTAATTAATTAAATTTGGAAGATTAGTAAAAATTGAAATTATTAAAATAGGGATATTATTTAGAAAACATTTGTTCTTTAATTTAAGAATCCCTAAATTAATCACCTCAATAATATTTAATTCCCAATTAAAATGATAATCCAAACTCAAGATTTAAAATACTAAAAGACTTAATCATTAAATTAAATTAAAATTAAAATATTCAAACTAAATTAAATCAAAATTTCAATTAAATTAATACTTTAATAATTAAATTAAATCATCTTTAAAACATAAGAAATAAAATATTGAATTAAAATTAAAAAATAAATTTAAATTAAAATTTAAATTAAAATTTAAATTAAATTAAAATTAAAATTAAATTAAATTAAATTAAATTGAATTAAATTAAATTAAATTGAAACATATTAAATTAAATTAAATTAAATAAAAAAATAAAATCAAATTAAAATAAAATTAAAATTAAATTAAAAATTAAAATAAAATTAAAATTAAAACTAAACTAAATTAAATTAAATTAAATTAAATTAAATTAAATTGAATTAAATTAAATTGAATTAAATATAACATCACTTAAGACATAAAGAATTCGAAATAGATCTAAGATAACTTGAACACTATTTCAAACTTAAATCCATTAATCAAAAATTAAATTAAATCACAAATCACTAAAACATCAATTTGCCCTTAAAAGCTCTTGTTATCATAACTCCTAGATGGAGCATTAGGTGAAGTGTCACTTCATTTATAGGATATTCAAACATCCTAGTTCACTGAGCAAAAGAACAAAACTTAATTAAACCTCGGATGATTACTTCACTCGATTAATTAAATCCATTTTAACTTAGAACAATCCTAGCAATATTGAAAAGATGTTTAAGACTCGTCTTAAGCACTTCCTCAATATGATAGGATGTTTATAAGAACAATTGAACTTAATTGCTCTTTGATGAAGAAAATCGTCCTTAAACCAAAATACAAGAACCTAGACGTCATAGGAGATGACTAGCTGTAGGATTAGGACTTTGATAGTGCCCTTAGCTTTACCTAGATACTTATTAAAATATTTAAATGCCTTAACATGTGTTTTAAGTGCAGCTTGGGATGACGGGAAGACCCTCCAGGTACGCTTTTATTTTATTGCAATTTACCTTCTCGCAATTTAATTAATCGCAATACACTTTACTTTTCTTGCATGATAAACAACTGTTGCATGAAAACCAAAACCTTTAGGGTAGTCCCTAAAACTAAAACCAAAACTAAATTAAAAAAATCACTGCAAGATAAAATTCACCGCCACAACATTTCAAAATATAAAACAACTCAAAATTTAATTACAAACAAAACAACAAAACTACAATTGCAACTAAATTAAAACGTCTCGTTGAATGATCGGGAATACCTCGGATGATGTAACCCACGTGTTGCTAACGGGATTTCCCACGATCTAAATGAAGGTGTGGAACTCATTCAGTTGAGTTTAGCAAATTCATCTGGACTAAGTGAATTAAATGAAAATAACGGTGTCGGGATGACGGAACCGTGGGATCTTAATCGGTTCTGTTATAATCAACTTTAAGATTTGTTTTAATTAAAATATTAAAAACACTTGGATTTTAAGATTTCTAAACAAAAACACTTCTCTCATCTCCTGATTTATGACTTCTAAAACTAAACATCTACAACAACAAGGAGCTCGGAGCATGGTGGGCAGCACGGCCATCGTCATCAACAAAACTCGAGTCTACATCAGCTAAACATTTCTAGAATTAAACAACAAAGCCATAGGCCTTCGAGGTAGTTTGGTCAGTGCAACATAAATCCTCAACTCTTCGTTAGGCGTTTGCATAATCATGTTATGCAAATTAAGCCCTAACCAATCTTAGGACTCAGAGGTAGACGTTTGGTACGACATAAACCCTCACATCTTCGAGGCTATTTGTATGATTATATCATACGAATATAAGTGCTAATTAATTAAAATTGGCAAGATTGAAATATCAGATAATATTAGGATTTTTTTAAATCTAAGCCAAACAATAGGATAGTTTGGGAAGTTGCCAAGATTCTTCTTAGATCCTCAGCTTCTCCTACTTCTCTTCCGTTGGACTCCTAAAAATAATTGTTCCAAATTTTGAGTCATTCCTTATTGAAATTTCCAAAAATCAAATCCTTTGAAAAGCTTAAACTTTGAAATTCTTGAGAGCAAAACCACTGATCATTATCGAGTGTTTTCTTAAATGATTCACTTCATTTAAGATGTAATTAACTATAGGGGCTTGACCATATAGGGAACTTTAAGAACCCAGGTAATATAAACCCTGCTTAATTCATTTATATTAAGCGGGGAATTTGTCGGCTTATAAAATTGGTTCGCAGACCAAACGGATGTCACAAATCTCCTAGTTTATTTAACCGAGCCCCATCATCAAGCAGTGTGTCTATTCTTCTGGATAGATACACTGTTTGTGGTGCAGTGCTCTTTTATATAAACTATTTGGGATGTGAGATCGGTTCGATTTCATATCTTAAAACTTTTAAACTTAAATTTACTTTCAAAATCAAATGTTATCTTTTAAAATATATATTTAAATTAAATTTAAAATATAAAAAAATTCGCCGATAATTTCTGTAGGCGACCCCTTTGCAAAACTCTCAACCTAAAAGTATACCGACACACACACGTATAAAATTTAAAATGGCAGCTGAGAGGTTTGTTCTGCTAGGGTTCCTTCCAGGGTGGCTGCAAGCTGGATCTCCTTAAGGTTTGTAGTGTGTCACTCACTCTTGTTCTTCTAATCTTTCTTGATGTGTTTGCTCTTCAGGGATTTCTTTAGTAGTGTGGTTGGGGTGTTTTTCCCTTTCTTAGGCACTTTTCCATTCAAAAATTATTGTTCCATTGAGAGTGGCTTTGTTTGGCAGTCGTTTTTAGTGCTTTTGGCTTACTGTTTTTCACTGCTATGATGGCTACTCCCACATATGTGGATACTAATGCTCAATGAGCTAAGGCCACCTATGTAGGTGTAGTTGGCAGAGGTCATAAAAGATTGAAAAACATTAAAAACATGGTATTCCCCCAAGTCCTTCATGATGTTGCTACTAGGAGATGGAACCGCCCTTTCATAAAACCACTTAGCACAAAGGATGGAAAACTAACAATTTTTTACACCTCTTAGGAAAAACAAACCCTCAATGTTATTGTACAATTTAACTTAATTGGGAAGTTCCAATTTGGGCACCTAAAGATGGACTTTGTCAAGAAATTTTTTGATCACCTAAACCTCATTGGAGCTTGGAAACTAGGCCTGTTGGATGGAAGACATTTGCTTATTATGCTCTCAATGGAAGAGGACTATACAAGACTTTTGCTAAACAATCTGTACAGATTGCTAGAACCATTATGAAGATCATAAAATGGACACCTGAATTTGATCCAAGCAAGGAACCACCCATTGTTCCTATTTGGTTCGAATTACCTGATCTCCCCATCTTATTCTATAACCAAAACATTTCATTCAACATCACAGGAGCATTGGGAAATCCACTCAAGATTGATGCCCCTACCTATAACTTAGCCAAACTTGCAGGGGCTAGAGTCCTTGTGGAAAGAGATATCATCCTTTTTGAGGTGGAAGAAATTTTGATTTGTCTTCAAGACGAAAGATTCTGGCATAAGTTTGTAGCTGAACAAAGGCCACGTTACTGTTACCACTGCAAAATGTTTGGTCATACTATAAAAAGATGTTTCAGGCTTCAACCCCCCCCAGAAGACCCTGTTTACCTCATTTTTGATGAGGTTTTCTCTTCTTCTCTTTAGTACTTAGGATCTAGCCTTAGGCTTTTCCTTTGACTATCTTAGAGGACTAGAATTGGGATCCACCACCTTTTAGAAATTCAAACCACTTCTTAACTCCCCGCAAACTCCACAAACTTGACTGTAGACCCCTAATCACCTAGAGGGTTGAAATCAAATGTGGAAGTTTAAAGGATGAGTTCCTATAGGACTCTTTGGCCTTAGGACTGCCCTGGGTGGCCTGGTCTGGTGAAGAGGCTGACTTACACACACACTACACTCATACACTACACTTTCACACACAAAATGATTTCATTCCACTTATATTCACCCAATCTTCAATTTTCCAAATTTTCAATTTTTGACCCCCGGGACCCTACACCCGCTTAACCTACCCAAAATTCTTGAAACTACCCAAATTTCTCAAAAATTTCCAAATCACCCAAAATTCTCCAAAATCATTCCTAAACATTTCTATCCACTCAAATTGATCATCCATAGCCAAAAATATCAAAAATTCCAAGAAAACCTCCCAATACCCCCCAAATACCCAAAATACCCCCCTTGACCCAAAAATCCAAAAATTCAGAAAATTCCCAGAAAATTCCAGAAAATCCCAAATATTCCCAATTTCATTTTGTTCAACTACACCATGGGCCAATTTTGTCAATTTACCCTACTTTTGTCAAAACCCCCAATTTGATCCCTTTTAACCCTAAGTGAACCCAATGTCAAACCAAACCTACCCAATTGACCCAAATTCTGGTCCAGTTCAATTCTAAACTTCAATTCAACATTCCCAACACCAATCTAGACCAAATCTAAGTCCAATTTGATTGGCATTTTGATCTAATTTCACTTTTGGCCTTAAAACCCAATTTGGACCCGTGACCCAAACCTAACCCAAACTCACCCAATTCAACTCCAATTAACCCCAAATCTTTTCTAAACCTTCCTTAACATCCCCATAGACAAAACATTAACATTATTTGCCCAAAATTTATACCCAAACCCCACTCAAATTCAACCCAAAGCTTAAGGCCCAATTTTGACCTAAACCCAAACCTAACCCAAATAAGCCCAAACCCCAAAATCAAAACCCAACAAAAGTCAAAACCCCTTTGAAACACTCCCATAAACATTTCTCAATATTAATTTTACATCAATTTCAACCCTAGCCCAACATTGGCCCAACTTGGCCCATTTTGGCCTATATTGGCCCATTCACCTAAAGAGCCCAAATTCAACCCAATTCAAACCCAAATCATCCCCAATTTGCTTCAAGTCACTCATGACACATCCATGAGCTAAACCCAACAATTATTTGGCCTAACCTCTTTACAAAACTCCCATCCATAAATTCATTTTTAAACTTAAAGGCCCATTCCTTAAACCATTTTAAAAGCCTATCTTTTGCCACATCCAAAGGCCCAAAATTGGTCTCAAAGCCCATATGACATTTCCCCTCATCATACTTTCAATTAAACTCAATACCTAAGTCCTAAATTCATCATCAAATCATTCCAAATCAAGTTTCATACAAATTTCCATCAAATTACCAAAAATTCCTAAAATCCATTTTCATGAAATTGACCAAGCTTTTCCCCAAGCCAAAGACAAGCCATGCAAGCCATGGACAAGCCACATGAAGACATGGAGGGTTTGACATGTGATCAAGACATTAATGGAAAAAGGAGTACTCCCTTTCCTAATCCTTCTTAAGCCTTCTTTCACCTTAAGCATGTCACATTCTAAACCATGCTTTGCCACCTAATCCTTGATGGAGACTCCACCACACATGGGAGATTGACCCACCTGACCTCCTCGACCCAAAACCGAGTCTTGGGAGGTGCACCCAACCCATTTGCATGGGTTGACCAAAATAAGCCAAAATAGCCCCTTCCCTTTCTACTTTGATTCAACCACTTTACACATGTCAAACCTCAATTGAATGCACCAAACCCCAGCCCTGACCCACCTGAACAAGATGGTGACCAATGCCTGGCCGGCCAGCCACCAGGTCGCCGGAAAACACCATGGCCGAGAGCTCACATGTGAGCCAACTTTGGGATTCTACCTTGCTGAGCTGCCCCATGCCCAATGGCCACCATGGCTGTTCTGCCCTTGACCTAAGCAGCTGATCCCAAGCCCTAACTCTCCCTGGGAGGCCCTCCACCCTCTCCTATTTAAACACCACCCCTCTCGGCCATGAGAGGTGCTGAAAACAAACCTTAAGGAAACTCTGCCAAAATTGTTCCAGACTATTCCCCATACATAGAGCATTTGATCCCCACTGAATTCCAGCCCTAATTCCCTCCAGATGAGTTCAATTTCGAGCTCAAACTTTAGCCCAAAACTAGGACACTTTGCCACGGTGAGCTAATCCTCAAATTGACCGGTCCTACACCTTCACTGGACCAAGAGGAGAAGTTCCCCACTGAAAGCCCCATCTCCAGGCCACCCAGTTGCTCCAGCCTCCAAGCTTTGTGATCGGTTGTGGTCGAAATCCCACCTAGACAATTCACCAGACCAGGAGACTTCATCTGGAGCTTGTTGGGATCCAATCGAAGGTGAAACAACCCTCAGATTGAAGCCACACTTCTCTGAGCAAAGGTATGGCCTCACTCTTCTTCCCGAGCTTCTGAACATTCTCCATTTTCATTAAGTCAATTTCATGCCACATAAACCATATGGATGTGTTCGTCTTCTCGAGATGAATCCATAGAGCATAAGAACGTTAGATTTGGTCAAGTATCGAGTGAGATCTTAGGCCTAGAAGATGGACGGTTCTCGGGTTAGGAGGCTTGGGGACGATGAACGGATGTCGTTCATTTAATACACGCGCGGACGGACGGCTCAGATGGCGTCGGACCAGGAGATGGTACGTGAACCGCGGGACCCGGGCTGCTGACTGAGGCGGCGGCGTTGAATGAGAGCGCACCGCGTGGCCGTTCGGAGATGCCGAGGATGACGCGGCGCCGACTCAGATAAGTAGAAAATTAGGGATTTTTCTATTTATTTAATTCCCTGAACTTGGAAAATTCATAACTTTGTGTAGGAAAATCATAAAAATAAAATAAAAATACCTTCTTGCTCAGTGAACAGAGGAGAATAATGTGGAAAAGAAATCATTTAATTTCATCAAGTATTTTATTTTTAATAATTTATTTACTGTCTACATTATTTTAATTCTCCATGCATGTAGGAAATTCACCATGGCATGAGACCATATGGCTTTTGAAGCCTCTGAATTTGGGAACATTCCCTGAATTTTCCAAAGTCAGAGGCCATCCCTATGAGAAGTTATTGATTTTTCAAATTCATGTTACTGTTTTGAGTATTTTAATTCTAATAATTAGCATGTTGTGAAATAAATTCTAGGAAAATTTGGTGATGTCCCTTATGACCAGAGGACCCTAGGAAAAATAGGTTTTGAGTTAGTTCATTTAAAATAACCCTATTTGGCTTAAACACCCAAAATAGATCCCTAATTAATTAGAGTTAACCATACATCAAATTGACTTGAAATCAATTCTCCACCGACCTTTAGGATCAGAGGAACCCTCCATAAAAATTTGAAGTCAATTGGACTTGGTTAGCCCTCGTAAATGGGTTGATTAAGCCATTTAGTCAATTTGAACTTTAAAAATTCATAACTTTCAAAATACCTTTCAAAAATTCACCAAATTGGTTTTGGAGCCTCTCTGATATTAGGGGATTTATGAAAATTAAAATTTCAATTTTCTAAAAAAGTTGATTTTTAATATTATTTTAATATTTTTGATAATTAAAAAATAATAAAAATCACAAAAATAATAAAATTCACCAAAATGTCACATTTTGAATCTTAATCACTTAGGAACAAACCCCATATTTTTCTTAGTTCTATTTAATGAGATATTAAATTTTAAAACTCTAGGGTAATTTTAAAATTAAAAAAATGTATTTTCTAGCATTTTCACTAAAATAATTATAATAAATCAAGGAAAAATCAAAAAATTGCAATAATTGATTCTTTGATTTCCTTGATATCAGAGAGATTTTTAAAAAAATATAAAATTCATTTTTCAACCTTTATTTTATTTTTAAATTAATTAATACTCCAAAACTTAAAATAATTATAATAAAAAAAATATAATTCAAAAAATCACCAAAATTGGTCCAAGTGGTCCTCTGGTCATTAGGAATGTCCCATAATTTTCTTAAGGACAGAAACTTTCCCTTGGTCATATTATTAAATTTTCCTTGGAAATTTCTATTTTCCACTAAAAATAATTATATAAATAAATTAAATATAGAAAAATCACATTTTCTCCTCTCATGTCTTCATTGGCATATGTGTGAAGTCACATAAAAATTTCAAGTTCATTTGAGCTAAATTTAGTGAGTTATGGAATTATTAAGCTTGAAGGGCAAAATGGTAATTAAAAAATTTTAACCCTTAATTAAAACTTTAGGTTTAATAAAATTAACAAGTAAAATATTTGATCTTAATCTGATTTGGATGATTGAAATTTAAATAATTAAAGGGTAAAAACCCATTAAACAATTTAAAATAATTGAAATAAACCTTAATTAAATAATTGATTAAATTTGGAAGAATAATAAAATTGGAATTATTAAAATAGGGATATTATTAGGAAGAGATTTATTCTTTAATTTAAAAATCCCTAAATTAATCATTTCAATAATATTTAATTCTTAATTAAAAATGATAATTCAAATTTAAGTTTTAAAAAGTTAAAGGACTTAATCATTAAATTAAATTAAAAAGTTAAATTATTAAACTCTTTTTTAAAATTCTCAATTAAATTAAAAATAAAATTAAATTAAAGATTAAATTAAATTAAATTAAATAAAAAAATCAAATTAAATTAAATTAAATCAAATAAATAAATTAAATTAAATCAAATTAAATTAAATAAATTAAATAAATAAATTAAATTAAATTAAATTAAATTAAATTAAATCAAATTAAATTAAATTAAATCAAATTAAATTAAATTAAAGGAAATTAAATCAAATTAAACTAAATTAATTTAACATCAAATCAAACTAAATTGAATTAAATTAAATTAAAATAAAAATCAAATAAAATTAAAATAAAAATTAAAATTATGATTAAAAATTAAAGTTAAATTAAAATTAAAACTAAACCAAATTAAATTAAATTAAAGTTAAATTAAATTGAATTAAATAACATTACCTAAGACATAAAGAAATTAAATATAAAGCAACTTGAACACTATTCCAAATTTAAACCCTTTAATTGAAGTTAAACTAAATCATAAATGATTTCGATACCAATTTGCCCTCGAGAGCTTTGGCTATCATAACTCTTAAACAGAACATTAAATGAAATGCTACTTCACTTATAGGATATTCAAATGTCCTAGTTCGCTGAGCAAGATAACAAAACTTGAATTCCCGGACGATTAATTCATTTGTATGATTAAATTCAGTTGGACTTAAAATAATCCTATCAATATTGAAAAGATGTTTAAGATTCTTCTTAAGCACTTCCTCAATATGATAGTATACTCATAAGAACAATTGAACTTAATTGTTCTTTGATGAAGAAAATCGTCCTCAAACCAAAACACAAAGACCTAGACGTCATAGGAAATGACTAGCTATAGGATTAGGAATTTGGTAGAAAACCATAACCCTTCCCTTAGCTTTACCTAGGAACTTGCTTAAATATTCTAATTATGTTTTAAGTGCAGCTTGGGATGACGGGAAGACCCTCCAGGTACGCTTTTATTTTATTGCAATTTACCTTATTGTAATTTATTTAATCGCATCGCACTTACTTTTATTGCATGATAAACAACTGTTGCATGAAAACCCACACCTTTAGGATAGTCCCTAAAATTGAAACCAAAACTAAATTAAAAGTCATTACAAAATAAAATTCACTGCCACAACATTTCAAAATATAAAACAACTCAAAATTTAATCACAAACAGAACACAAAACTACAATTACAACTAAATTAAAACGTCCTGTTGGATGATCGGGAATACCTAGGAAGATGTAATCTACGTGTTGCTAATGGGATTTTCCATGGTCTAAATGAAAGTGTGGAATTCATTCAGTTGAGTTTAGCAAATTCATGTGGACTAAGTGAATCCGATAAAAATAACGATGCCGGAAGGATGGAACTGTGGGATCTTAACCGGTGTTGTTATAATCAACTTTAAGATTTGTTTTAATTAAAATATTAAAAATACTTGGACTTTAAGATTTTCTCTAAACCAAAACACTTCTCTCATCTCCTGATTTATGACTTCTAAAACTAAATCTCTGCAACAACAAGGAGCTCGGAGCATGGTGAGCAGCACGGCCATCGTCGTCAGTAAAACTGAAATCCACATCAGCAAAACTTTCTTAGAATTAAATAACCAATCCATAGGATTTCGAGGTAGTTTTCTTAGTGCAACATAAATCCTCAACTCTTCGTTAGGCATTTGCATGGCAAATTAAGCCCTAACCGGTCTTAGGACTCCGAGGTAGTCGTCCGATACGACATAAACCCTCACATCTTCGAGGCTATTTGTATGATCATGTCATACGAATATAAGTCCTAATTAATTAAAATTGGCAAGATCAAAATATTAAATAAACATTAGGACTTTCCTAAATCTAAGCCAAACAATAGGATAGTCGGGAAATTACCGAAGTTCGCTTCGAATCTGTAATTTCTCCTACTTTTCTTCCCTTGAATTCCCAAAATAAAATCTTCCAAATTTGATCAATTCCCTATTGAAATTCCAAAATTCAATCCCTTGAAAACTTAAACTTTGAAATTCTTGAGAGCAGAATTATTGATTATTATCGAGAGTTTTCTTAGGTGATTCCCGTCACTTAAGATGTAATTAACTATAGGGGCTTGCCCTTATAGAGAATTTTAAAGAACCCGGGTAATATAAACCTCGTTTAATGTTTTTATATTAAGCGAGGGAATTTGTCGACACATAAAATTGGTTTGCAGACCAAACGGATGTCACAAATCTTTTAGTTTATTTAATCGAGCCCCACCATCAAGCAGTGTATCTATCCTTAAGGATAGATACACGTTTTGTAGTGCGGTGCTCGTTTATATAAACTATTTGGGATGTGAGATCAGTTTGATTTCATATCTTAAAATCTTCAAATTTAAAATTATTTTCAAAATTAAATACTACTTTTCAAATTATTTATTTAAGTTAAATTAAAAATATGTCGACAATTTCGGCGACTCACGTGGTGACAATTCCTCTCTCCATTTCAATCGGATAATTTTGCTTTCAAAATCGGTAGTGTATCCATGTCCCTTGTGGATCAAACTACCCTTCTTTCCGTTGAGATACTATGTTCATTTTTACCTTGAACAAGTATAGCCAACATTCTCTCGGATTTAGGAGCCACTGTTTAGACACCCCTAAACAGAGAGGTTCCGAGATCCTTTTACCTCATTTCTGAGGCGGGGTGGACCCCCAATAGGTGTTAGTTTAGGAGTGATCCTTCGAGTCGAGAAGTCTTGCATAAGACTTTCTTTTTCTTCCCAACTCTGAATCGGATTCCTTACCTTCTCTACACCTTTGAACACTCCGTTCTAAACAAACAAACCCTTTAATGAATGACTCTTTTAACAAATAACCCCTTCTTATAAATACATGAACAAGAATGTGTTCGGACTCTTTTCGATTCCTTTCTTTTCGTCCTAATGAGAAGAAGCATAACTTGGGACTGACAATCAGGATCTACCCTGCGGAAATGGAAGCTCCAAAGCTGATTTTCTCCTTCACCAATGGACTGGACTTCGCTGTTTACAAGGATGAGCTGCCCGACAATGGGATCATCCGGTTTGGACAAGGATTCCAGAACACAAATGTCAAGATTACCGACGTTTCCCTTTTCACGCTGACGAACAAGGTATCTGAAACTGAGAAGCCGTTGCTCGAGTTCAACCTTAGGTCAACTCGAGAGTTTCCTCCCCTGCAAAAGATTCCAACTGAGAGGAGTACTGCTGTCCACAGAAGGACTGTTCTTGCTACCCCCACTGGTCTGGTTGTCTCTGCACCTACCCCGGCTTCTGCCAAATTAAAGGGGAAGGAAATCCAGCACTATGGTGAACCTGCTACCGTGGAGGGTACAGACTTTCCTGTGAGACCTTCTGTTTTTGAAATCGGGTCCAGCTCAAGAATTCCATCACTAACACGGAACCCAAAGAAGGAACAGAAGAAGGAAGATTGCCAGGAAGGCCAGAGCTGCTGAAGTCGCTTTCCTGGAGGAAATCCCAGAAATCCCTGAGTACACACCATTACCTGAATACATACCATTGCCTGAAGATACACCCTTTTTGGAAGGAAGTAGATTCCATCCCCTTTCCGCCGCAGCTGATGAGGAAAATGTCCGCAGGATTGTTTCTACATTACCTCGACCAGCATACTACGACGACAGACGAAAGAAAAGGGTTAGGATTACACCATTTGCCCGACTACAGACTGTGATCGAGAAGCTAGCGAAGAAAGAGAAATGCCCCGTATCGGAGATTCGACGAAGGATAGGGCGGGTGCCAGTCAAATCCTGTCTTGGGCCCCGAGTAGAACCTGCCGTTGTTACGGAAAAGCCAAATGAAAGGATGAAGGCTAGTCTGCCTGTCGTCGTCTCAGGGTTACAGATTAGGGAGGATACCACCTTCCAGCATTTGACTCACAGACCATCTGGTCCTAGACCTTCTATTGCTAGAAGGATGGTATGGCGACCCACTACTGGACAGTTAAGATTGAAACAACAGCCCGAAAAGGAAAGTCTCGTCAGGAGACTTGAATCCGAAGAAAGTGCTACTACAATGAAGGGGGCTCGTGAGAAGGGGACCCGACAGCTATCGCACGACAACTGCGAAGATGCACAGAAAAGACCGCTAGAAGATGCTATGGAAAAGTTGAGGACTGATATTCGACGACTAGCAAAAGAAAGAGACGAGAAATTCAGAGACGAGATTGATTCTTCAGAATTCATGGACGATGAGTATGCAGAAATCAACATGGTCGAAACACGAGCTTCGTCAGCTTCACAAGGTGCTCCTGCAGCCGCAGAAAGAGAGGAGTCGGAAGTGATGAGAAGACAGCTTCAAGAGAGAGACGATACGATCGCCCAAATGGCGAAGAGGATGGAAGAGATGGCTATAGCTCCAGCCACTCTCCAAAGTCAAGTGCAACCCCAAAGAGAGACGCCCCCAGAGGTCATTCACATTGTGGAAGGAGGAAAGGAGATTACATCCATCAACGGGGATGATCAGCTAAAGAAAGATACGACACAAAGCATGATTCCAGAAAAGGATATCAAGAGCTTGGTGGAACAGCAGGTGCGAGAAGCCTTAGCACAATCAAAGAGCGGGACATCCATTAGGACGGGTAGACCTTACCCGGAAGAATTTGACGCTGTCCAATACCCAAAAGGCTTCGTACCACCTCTGTTCAAGACCTTTGATGGAACCGGGAACCCCCGACAGCATGTTGCACACTTTCATGTCAGTTGTTGCCATGCCGGCGGGAGCGATGCATTACTCTTCCGACAGTTCGTCAGCAGCCTGTCAGGGATCGCCTTTGATTGGTATGCAGAATTACCAAATGGTTCAGTGAAGACGTTCTCAGAACTAGAAAACCTCTTCATCAAGCGATTCGCCGGAGCTCGGCACCACATCACTATAGGTGATTTAGTGGTAGAGAAGCGAAGCCGAACGAAACTTTGGTGGATTACATACTTCGATGGAGGAACTTAAGCATGAAGTGTGAACCACAACTACAAGAACAACATGCAGTCGGCATCTTACTTAAAAGCATTCACGGCCCGATAGCACTTCTCCTCAAATGATTCACTATTAAGACTTTCGAGAAGTTGTTAAGTAAGGCCGGAAGCTTGCAAGAGGAGACAAAGCAATTAAGTTTTGCCGATAAGACAGACAAGCAAAAGCCTGTGAAGACTTTTGAAAAGAAATCCGGGATCGTTGCAGCAGTCGACAAAGGCAAGAAACAGATACAAATATCGTCCGAACGGCCACAACAACCTCAACAGAGTTATCAACAACCCCAACCCAGCTATCAGTCATCTCCACAGTACGAACAACCGCCTTGTCTGCAACGTACACTAAGGGAGCTTCTGAGCAGGGAATATCCATTCAAAAATGAAGCAGTACCGAAAATGTTCCGTAGTCTGATGAAAACTCCAGATTTCCAGCTGCCAAAGCCTAAGAGACCAGGGGAAGTCAACAAGAAAAGTGATCCCAACTTTTGCCCTTATCACCAGATGCTTGGACACAAGATAGAGGATTGCATTACCTTCAAAAGTTGGCTCAATGACAACCTTCGGAAAGGGAATATAACAATCCCGAAGGAGTACATGAAGGAACCCCAGAAAGGAGGTTCCGTTAATGTTGTCTCAACTGATCCCATCATTCCGATAGATCCCTTTACGACTGACGATGGATGGACTACCGCTTGGACAAGGTCTTCGAAAAAGATTTTAGACAGCATCCAAACCGCTTCGGTGCGAGCTTCAATTCAGAGCTCGAAACCTGTTAAGCTGGTACTATCACTTGTGATAGAAGAACCACCTCAATGAGAGACGATTGAAGAGAAGAAGAAAATCGACGAAGAAGAGAAGACCGAGGCTCCTAAGGCTAGACTAGGGGCTACTTATCCTAGGATAGTTATTTCGGATTCAGGGGAGAAATCCCTCGAACCCCTGACTCTGTATGATTATCTGCTCACTTCGGTGGGATCTTATAATGATAAGGGTGATGGCGTTTGCTACGTTTTGACTGTTTCTAACGATTACGTAACTAGCGACAATCCGGACATCGATTTTGATACCAACGACAATTCTCAAATCATACACAATCTCGATGATCAAAATGATAAAGAAGACATCCATCAAGGAGGCTACGAGAGTTCAACAAGCAACGAATCTAGCTGCGAGTTTCGAGGAGCTCCAGTCACAATAGAGTTAGAGCCTTCAGACTCTGAAGCTAATCCGGAAGAGCCTGTCATTCCGATTCAGGAAGAAACACCAGCAAGCTCAACACTAGATTCGGAAGAAATTACAGAAGTCAACTTAAGAAGTGGAAGAGTTCTACCTCCGAGAATGGGTCCAAGGGACAAAGGAAAGCAGGTGGTTGTTCAGGAAGATTCAACCCCGGCAGAGGAAATACCCATTCGAGAAGAAGCCGAGACACATGAAAATAAAGTGGACTACAACGTGCTAGCCCATCTTAGGAAACTACCGACCAAGCCGAGCATCTACGATGCTCTCATCTTATCAAAGGAAATGAGAGAAGCTCTGACCAAGGCCTTACTTGATCCGGAAATTTGCTTAGCTCAAATGGCCGGAGATTCCTTAGATGAGGTTTGCTCGTTAAAGGAACAGTGAGGTGTTACCTTCACGGACAATGACTAACTACTTGGGACAGCGAGATCACAACCGACCGTTGTACATTTCGAGTTACGATTGGGAAGTTTACGCTCTCCGGAGTATTGGTGGATCCGGGAGCATCAATCAATATAATGAGTCTTCGAACACTAGCATATTTGGAAATTGATGCTCGTGAGCTCGAAGCAGACAAAATGTTATTAAGAGGATTCAAACAGAAAGGAGAAAGAGCCCTCGGATCAATAACGCTACTAATGAAAACCGGTGACTTAGCAAAGACAACCGCAAAATTTCACATAATTGATTCAGAAACGTCATTAAACGCTCTACTGGGCCGACCATGGATACATGAAAATAGGATGGTACCATCATCTCTACACCAGTGCATCAAATACTACGATGGAGGGGAACAGTGCATCAAAGGTGACTTACAACCATTCTCCGTACATGAAATTGGAATCCATGAAGATGCGACTTATTATGCACCACCGAAGAAAACAATTTTCTCCGGAGATACCATGACAAATGAAGCAAAGAAAGTTCGAGACAACGAAGAACCCGAAGTTCTAGTCCAACAGTCACTCACCACTCCCTTACGGCGAGATGGTGAAGGTTTCTCCACAACTCGCATCTGAGGTCGAGGCTGGGGACGAGGCCGTGGTAGAGACGTTTGTCGGCATATTTTTAAGTTGTGTGTTTTATTTTGAAAAGGGGGGTCGCCTAACAGAAGCTGTCGGTGAATTTTTAATTTAATTAAAATAAATAATTTGAAAAGTAGTATTTGATTTTGAAAATAATTTTAAATTTGAAGGTTTTAAGATATGAGATTAAACCGATCTCACGTTCCCAAATAGTTTATATAAACGAGCACCGCACCACAAACCGTGTATCTATCCCTAAGGATAGACACACTGCTTGACGGTGGGGCTCGATTAAATAAACTAGAAGATTTGTGACATCCGTTTGGTCTACGAACCAATTTTATAAGCCGACAAAATTCCCTCGCTTAATATGAAAACTTTAAACGAGGCTTTATATTACCTGGGTTCTTTAAAATTCCCTATAAGGACAAGCCCCTATAGTTAATTACATCTTAAGTGATGGGAATCACCAAAGAAAACTCTCGATAATAATCAATAATTCTGCTCTCAAGAATTTCAAAGTTTAAGATTTTCAAGGAGATTGAATTTTTGGAATTTCAATAGGGAATGGATCAAGTTTGGAACATTTTGTTTTGGGAATCCAAAGGAAGAAAAGTAGGAGAAATCACAGATTCGAAGTGAACTTCGGTAATTTCCCGACTATCCTATTGTTTGGCTTAAATTTAGGAAAATCCTAATGTTTATTTAAATGTTTTGATTTTACCAATTTTAATTAATTAGGACTTACATTTATATGATAGAATTATACAAATAGCCTTGAAGATGTGAGGGTTTATGTCGTATCAGACGACTACCTCGGAATCCTAAGTCCGGTTAGGGCTTAATTTGCAAGGCAAATGCCTAACAAGAGGTTGAGGATTTATGTTGCACTAGGCAAACTACCTCGAAATCCTATGGCTTGGTTATTTAATTCTAGGAAAGTTTTGCTGAAGTAGGTTCAAGTTTTGCTGATGACGATGGCCGTGCTCGCCCACCATGCTCCGAGCTCCTTATTGTCGCGGAGGTTTAGTTTTAGAAATCATAAATCGGGAGATGAGAAAAGTGTTTTGGTTTAGAGAAGTCTTAATTTTCCAAGTGTTTTTTGTGTTTTGATTAAAACAAATCTTAAAGTTGATTATAACGACACCGGTTAAGATCCCACGGTTCCATCCTTCCGGCATCATTATTTTTATCGGATTCACTTAGTCCAGATGAATTTGCTAAACTCAACTGAATGAGTTCCGCACTTTCATTTAGACCGTGGGAAATCCCGTTAGTAACACGTAGGTTACATCATCCGAGGTATTCCCGATCATCCAACAGGACGTTTTAATTTAGTTGTAATTGTAGTTTTGTGTTCTGTTTATGATTAAATTTTGAGTTGTTTTATATTTTGAAATGTTGTGGCGGTGAATTTTATCTTGCAATGACTTTTAATTTAGTTTTGATTTCAGTTTTAGGGTCTATCCTAAAGGTGTGGGTTTTCATGCAACAGTTGTTTATCATGCAAGAAAAGTAAGTGCTATGCAGTTAAATAAATTGCAATAATGTAAATTGCAAGAAAGTAAATTGCACTAAAATAAAAGCGTACCTGGAGGGTCTTCCCGTCATCCCAAGTTGCACTTAAAACACAATTAGAATATTTAAGCAAGTTCCTAGGTAAAGCTAAGGTAAGGGTTATGGTTTTCAACCAAGTTCCTAATCCTATAGCTAGTCATTTCCTATGACGTCTAGGTTCTTTGTGTTTTGGTTTGAGGACGATTTTCTTCATCAAAGAACAATTGGGTTCAATTGTTCTTATAAATATCCTATCATATTGAGGAAGTGCTTAAGAAGAATCATAAACAGCTTTTCAATATTTCTAGGATTGTTTTAAGTCCAAATGAATTCAATTACACAAATGAATTAATCGTCCGAGGTTTAGTTAAGTTTTGTTATTATCTTACTCAGTGAACTAGAATATTTGAATGTCCTATAAGTGAAGTAACATTTCATTTAATGTTCTGTTTAGGAGTTATAATAACCAAAGCTTTTGAGGGCAAATTGGTGTTCAAATGATTTGATTTAAGTTAATGGATTTAAATTTGGAATAGTGTTCAAGTTGCTTTGTATTTAATTTCTTTATGTTTTAGGCGATGTTATATTTAATTTAATTTAATTTAATTTAGTTGAGTTTTGATTTAATTTAATTCAATATAGTTTAATTTAATTTGATTTGATGTTTAATTAATTTGATTTGATTTGATTTTAATTTAATTTGATTTAATTTAATTTAATTTAATTTAATTTAATTTGATTTAATTTAATTTAATTTAATTTTAATTTAATTTAATTTAATTAATTTAATTTAATTTAATTTAATTTAACTTAATTTGTTTAATTTAATTTAATTTAATTTTTAATCTTAATTTAATTTAATTTAATTTAATTTAATTTAATTTGAATTTAATTTTATATTTTTTTTATTTTAATTAAAATTTTTATAAGAGCTTAATAATTTAATTTTAGTTTAACGATTAAGTCTTTTAATATTTTAAATTTGAGTTATCATTTTAATTAAGAATTGAATATTAATGAGATAATTAATTTAGGGATTTTTGAATTAAAGAATAAATCTCTTCCTAATAATATCCCTATTTTAATAATTCCAATTTTATTATTCTTCCAAATTTAATCCATTATTTAATTAAAGTTTAATCATTTTAAAATTGCTTAATGGGTTTCTACCCTTTAATTATTTAAATTTCCTTGTTACGATCTCCATCCTTCGTGGGATTCATATTTCTTTATATTAGCTGATGAGGGTTTCATAGGTTCAATCCATTCCTCATCATCTCTTGCCTCTACCCCGGATAATTGGCAAAGTGCATAGATAAGACCGGGATGTCTAGGTTCTCCCTCACTTTCATTTCGCGATTGTTAATATGTTTTTATAAATAACATTTCCACATTAATACTCTTAAGTTGAATACGAAGTCGGAAGCCCTTTCTATCTCTTGTTACACACTCTAGCATGGTGGTAGGTAGGTAACAAAGTAGAACATAAATAAAATTATGCCAGGCTTTAGATGTTGCATTTAGCATAGAAAAGGAAAGTTTACATGTTCCGTTGCTTTATCTTCAGACTCCTTTCCCATCGGTAGAAAGTCGATCACCTCTTCCGAGTGGTCTTCCATAGTTCCAAAAGTTTCATACTCGGTGTATGTGTCTCGTACTTCATAATAGCGTTTATTCTAGCGAGCGTTGAAATCTACAAAATCCTGCAACATACTTAGGTGCATCTTGACTGTGTTAAGTTCGTATAAAATTCCTTCACCACTTCCACGAGTGGCTCACATTGGTCGCGTAGCAGTTTTCCATCCTCGCTCCTTTATAACTCGCTCCACTTCTCCTCCGGGATTCTTGAAAACTCGATCTTAAATGCATTTTCTTGCTTGTATGTTTTGAAAATATCGAGTTTGTGCTCTTGCATTAATAAATCGGGTTTCGTCTAATCTATTCGTTGCTTTTGTCATGGAGCCATTTCTCGATCTGTGAAAATTGCAAAAAATTTTAACTAAACTCCAAAATATTACTAAGAAACTTCCTACAACATCTAAAATACATTTAAATCCAATTTTTATGAAATTCTTCCAAGTATTTTTCCATTTCAAAATTTTCAAAATTCTCCAAATGTAGAAGAAATCCATGGTGAAAATAAAACAATTTTTGCATAGGAGTGAAGCTCTTACCAAGGGAAGATGAAATCCGTTGTCAAAAAGTCATGAAATCACTTGAATCCGAGATCTCTCTCGAGCCACTGAGTCGTTTTCGAAAATTTGAGGACGGGGATGATGGATAGTGTTGGTTGGCCCGTCGGAAATATAGGTCTTTTGGCAATCTCACTTTGTCGGTGAGATTTTTCTCGCCGTCGGCGAGCTCGGTCTCGGCGTAGGTGGGTTTTCTCGGCGTAGGCGAGATCTGAAAAAAATTTTAATTTTTGGGGGTCGTCAATCATTTTCGACCTCGAAGTGCCTTTATTGATCTTCCCGATCACTTAATTTAATAATAATACGAAGATTAGATACATACTCACAAAAAGTCACACAACACAAACGAATATAACTTTATATATGAAATCCATGAGACTTACAAACTCATACTAACAACTTTAACACATACTTAACTTAAATGTTCAATTCCATAATACTCGGCATCGCGATCTACACCACAACACTCCAAATGTTTTGAGACATAACAATTTACATAAAATCTCATCAAATCGAGATGATCAAATCAAATTTCGACTCATAATAAAAATCTAACTCCAAATTAACACATATATACACAAATATATGACATAAACATAAAAATCTTTCCTACTCTTCAGTGTCGACCTAACATCTTCTACGATATTTTTGATGCGATCTTGGTGCACAAATAAATTGTAGAAAGGCACCGAAGGGAAATTCGAGTAGATTCTTCATTAATCCATCCTTTAAATTTGTCTTAGTAGATGAATAGGCGGCCTCCGGATGTCGATTATGATCAAGTGCTCCTTCATTCTCCAATCGATATGATCAAACATATCGGGAATATTGTCGATGGAATTCATCACATTTTCCAATTCTTTCTAAATCCTTTAATCTTCTTCGAATGAAATTAGTCTTACCGGTAAAGGGCCTTGCTAAAGGATTGTTCTGTGATGCTACATCGAAATAATGGTAATCTCATCATTGTTATCCAAAGTGGAAACATATCGGTAGGATCCGAGTGGTTTCCATGGTAAGTACTTTTTCTAAGCCTCTTAAGAAACTTGGTGCGGCGCAAAACGAATATAGTAGATGGGTGTCCCGAGTCCATGTAGTGACCCATGCACAATTAATCCCAACGCATGCCCCCTACTTGTGTGTCCGACATCGATAGGTAATCGATTTGAATATGGTAGTTTAAAATAGTGCATTCCTTTGAAACTTTGTTACTCTCATGGTAGGTAATAATTTTGATGATATAAAGAAATGCCCGGTGCTTCGAGACGGGGTTAAGAAGTGATGCGAAAAAAGCCCGACATACCCGTCTTCATGCTCAATCATCTGGTTTGTCGGTTAGGTATCGATAGATCTCGTTCATATTGTATCTTGAAGGTACGAAGTTAACGATAATGACGAAACGGAAGGTATTCTATAGAAAACAATTCATTTACGCAGAAGGAGTAAATGTTACCCATCTTCCTCGACGTACACATTTCCATTGTTGATCGCATGTAAAATAGAGTAAAACTCTTTAACTGCGAAATAAACACACAGCGGATGTCGTATAACAAAATACCTCCCAATCTTGTTGTGCGATCATTTCTTCGATTTTGTAGTAGAATTCTCTAGTCCTATGTTGACAAATCCTCTTTCTTTAATAAGTCTTTTCTTCATCAAGCCTTTGTTGAAGATACGTTGCGCCTCCGGGCGAGCGAATTTTCTTCGGTTGAAAACTTAGAGTTTGTGGTTTCTAAGAATTTGGTGGCCATTTTAAATGGAAAGGATTAGTCTCTAGTCGTCTTTAAGGAAGAAAATGGTGTAAAATTGGATTTGGAATAATTTCTTATGAAGGAATGGCTTAGATCCGTCAAAAACCGCACGAAAAATCTTTAAGAAACCAAATTTTCAAGTTGCCTTGCCGTCGTAGTTCCTCACCGTCGGCGACTTAGTTATAAGCGGCTCAAGTCATGGCACACGATCTGTTGTCGGCGGGCTCGGAGCTCGGCAATCGGCGAGATTCGTGAAAATCGCCCAATTTCGCTCACAGTCGAATATTTTACGATCTCGTAAATATATGTTCGAATTTGTGATGATTAATAAAAGTTTGAGTAGTAAGATTTATTTTAATAATATAGACTCACTAATTTGTAGATATTTAAAATAAAAGACTACTATGGGTTGCCTCCCATAAATGGCTTAGTTTAACGTCGTCGGCTGACCTAATTTAGTTAGTGTTTAGGTTGACTAGCGTTAAAGCCTCTTTAAAATTTGGTCTTATCTGTGAAAATATGGTTTAATCTATGTCCGTTTACTTTAAATCTATGTCTTGTTTTTGGATCTTGATTTCTATAGTTCCATATGAAAATATTTGAGTTACGGTGAAAGGTCCTAACCATCGAGATTTGATTTCTCAGGGAAATAATTTCAATCTAGTATTATAAAGCAAAACTTTTTGTCTAGTTGAAAATTTCTCGATTAATTTTTAGATCATGCCATAATTTCATCCTTTCTTTATAAATCTTATTATTATCATATGATTCGTTTCTTAATTCTTCCAATTCATTTAATTGCAACAATCTCTTCTCACCAGCTTCTTTCATATTATAATTAAATTCTTTAATCATGATATGCTTTATGTTCAATTATTTGGTAAGTGTCGAGTTTTCCATATATAAGCACGTAGGGAGTCATTCCCGTCGGAGTTTTATAAGCGATCCTGTGTATGCCCATAATGCGGTATCTAGACTTATAGACCAATCTAATCTATTAGGGTTTACGGATTTTTTTCTAATATACGCTTAATCTCTCGATTAGAAACTTCAGGTAATCCTTGGTTTGTGGATGATAAGTAGTTGATATCTTATGCATAATATTATATTTTTCTACTAGTTTGTGAATATATTTGTTTCTAAAATGAGTTCCTCCGTCGGTATTAATCACTCTCGACATTCCAAATCTAGTAAAAATATTTTTCATTAAAAATTTTTGAAACACTTTTAGCATCACGCCTAGGTAAAGCTTGCGCTTGATACATTTGGATACATAATCAACGACTACTATTATATATGAGTTTCAAATGAAAGAATAAAAGGTCCCATGAAATCTAATCCTAAACATCAAAAATTTTAACTTCTAATATAAAATTCGAAGGCATTTCATTTTCATGATATGTTTCCTACTCTTTGGCATTTATTGCGGTTTATATATCATATACATCTCTAAATAAGTAGGCCGGTATAATCCCGATTGTAGAATTTTATATGCGGTTTTATCGTCCCAAATGTCCTCCAAAATGAGAATCATGACATTTTTGAATAAGCAAAGTTCGATTTCTTCATAAGACACACATCTTGACAGATTAAATCCTTACATTGCTTATATAAGTATGGTTAAATCCCAAAAGTATGTTTTAGTATCGTGAATGAATTTTTTATTTTGCGAAAGTTAACATAGGTGGTAAAATGTCACTTACAATATAATTCTTTATATGTTGACATACCAAGATATTTTTGACTCATTAATATTATAAAGTTGTTCATCGGGGAAAAATTGTCAAAATTTCATTATCGGTATCGAGATAATTCATGATTTTCTAATCTTGATAAATGATATGCGATTTGATTATCGGGAAGTTCCTTTTTGTTAATGATCTAAAAATCAAATTCTTGCATTAATAATATCCATCAAGTTAATCTTGGTTTAGAATCTTTCTTTTGCATTAAATACTTAATAGCGAGAATGATCGGTATGCAAATGCATTTAGTTCTTTATTATATAATGTCGAAATTTATTAAAAGCATATACAATACTTCAATAATTCTCTTTCGGTAACTATATAATTTATTTCGGCATCATTTAAGTTTTACTAGCGTAGTATATAACTTTGAAAATCTTATCATATCTTTGCCCGAAGCTTGCTCCTATAGCATAATCCTTAGCATCACACATAAGCTCGAATGGTTTCCACGATTAGGTGAAAGCTGTTATAGGTGTTGTAATTAATTTATCTTTTAATAATTGAAATCATTTGAACATTCGGTTGTAAATTCAAATTTCTTGTCTTTTTTGAGAAGTTGGCGTAGAGGTTTAGTAATTTTTGAAAAATCTTTAATATAAAATCTGTAGAATCCGGCATGTCGAAAACTGCTTACCCCTTTCAACACAGTACTTGGAGGTGGTAATTTAGCTATAACTTGAATTTTGCGGGGTCTACTTCCATGCCTTTTTAGAAATTTTATGCCCAATACAATGCCGCTTTTTGTAACCATAAATTGACATTTCTCGATTAAGAACCAAATTAGTTTTCTCACGTACTTTAAATACTTTTTCAAGATGATTTAAGCATGTGTCGAATATTTCAAATACGGAAGAAATCATCCATAAATACTTACATTCCATTATGTCAATTAATTTACTAAATATAGACATCATACATCTTTGGAATATTTGGAATTCGTACATAATCCAAAGGCATTCTTCGAAAAGTGAAAGTTTCATAAGGGCTTAGTAAATGTAGTTTTATCTTGATCCTCGGGAGCAATTTGTATTTGATGATCGCAGGGTATATCCATCTAAAGTAAAATATTTATGGTAGGCTAATCTATATAACATCTGGTCTAGAAATGGTAAAGGGAAGTGGTCTTTTACGGTAGGCATGTTTAATTTTCTATTATTAATACATATTCATCCATTAACTTGTATTATAGGAATAAGATCATTATTTTCATTAACTTTGACGAGTCACCCCTCCTTTTTTAGGTATACGGTGAATTGGGCTTACCCCGAAGCACCGTCGAAATAGGATATATAATACCATTATCTAACCTTTTTAAAATTTCTTTCTTATTACTTCTTTTCATTATTGGATTTAATCTCCTTTGTGGATGTTGCTTTAGGTTTATGTTCATTATTTAAAATATTTCTGTGCATACAAATTGAAGGACTAATTCCTTTAATATACGCACAAAGTCCAACAAAAAATTTTCTTATATTTTTTTAATGTATACATAAGTTTTTGTTCTTGGGGTCATTAATTCGATGAAATAATAAGCTGGTAGAGTTGAAGAATTACTTTAAGTAAGCATACTTTAAATGATTAGGTAACATTTTTAACTCAAGTTCGGGAAGTTTAATAATTGATGGAACTATATTTTTTTCATTATTTTACGTATTCAAAAATTCAAATTTCTATTGAATATAATCTAATTCTTCATTTATCTCGGATTTTCGATTAAATTGATATTTTATTTTCTAATTTTCTTCATAATATTCTTTAAAATGTTCTTTTTGTAAATGATCGAGTACTTCCATTCGAAAACACTCATCATCTTTTTCTAGCGCGGGATATTTCATTGATTTAGCAATATTAAAAGTAACTTTTTGGTCATTTACTCTGTAGTTAATTCTCCTTTCGAACATCGATCATAGCTTTTTCCAGCGGCTAAAAATGGTCTTCCTAAAATGATAGGAATTTCTTTATCTTCTTCCATATCTAGAACAATAAAATCTACGGGAAGATAAATTTGTCCACTTTTACTAATACATCCTTGATAACTCCTTTAGGATATGTAACGAATGATCGAATTTAGCGAAGGATTCTTTGAAGTAGGTCGAAATTTCTCTAATCTGAAATCTCTTAAAAATTGATAGAGGCATTAGATTGATGCTTGCTCCTAAGTCACACAAAGCTTTTCCATAGAAATTTTTTGCCAATAGCGCGAGTGTAATTGAAACTACCAAGATCTTTTAATTTTCGGGAAGTTTTTACGAATAGCCCGCCTTTACACTCTTCATAAGTGCGACCATTTCATTATCGGTAAATTTTCTTTTTTTATTTAGAATATCTTTCATGAATTTTATATAGTTTGGCATTTGTTCTAAAAGCTTCTACGAAAGGAATATTTATCGTTAATTTCTTTAAAATTTCGAGAATTTAGCAAATTGTTTATCTTTTTTATGTTGAATTAGTCTTTGAGGAAATGGTGGTGGAGGTTTTCAACGAAATTTTCATAGGTATTGAAGGATTTTCTAATTTTGGATCTTGTTGATTCTTTTCCTTTTCAATTTCCATTTCCTCACTTTTTGACTTTCAAGTTCTTTTCGAATTCGAGTTCTAATTCTTTTCCACTTCGTAATTGTATCGCTTTAATTTGTTCATTTCCCTTGTCTTTGGGATTTATTTCCGCATTACTAGGAAATGTTCCGGAGTATTCTATTATTAAGTGCGATGCTTGTGATATGTCCAAGTTCGGTTTTCAATATTTTTGATAGCTTTTCCTTGATTTTGTAATTGGTTTCCTTGTATTTGTAATTGATTTCCTTGATTTTTGTAAATGTTGACCCATATTTAATATTAATTCTTGACAGCCAATTTCTTATCTTTAAATTGTGTGTTATTATTATTAAATCCAAGTGGTTAATTAGATTTATAATTAGGATGTCCTTGATTAGATGGATTTCCTAATGGTTGTGTCATATTACTCATCCATGGTTGATCGGTTGTTATTATTCCAATTAAAATTAGGATGATTTTTCCATCCATGATTATAATAATTTGCATTAGGATTATTGGGTGCATTTATTAGTTTCATTAATAGTTTCATATTGAGATTGGGATTCTATAAGTTGTCCGGATGGTGCTGCCGATATAGTTGGAGAGTAATTCATTCCAAAATGATCTAATGTTTTAGATACGGCAATGATTGTGAAGCTAACATAGATATTGTATCATTTTCATGAATACTAAGTATTTTTTTCGGGTTTATTATCTCAATGAGGCCATTGAAAATTATTGGTTGTCATTTCTTCGATTAGTGCATAGGCTTCATCGAATGGTTTTGACATTAATGATCCTCAATGACGGCATAATTGATTGATCTTAAAGATCCTACTAATCCATTATAGAAAGTTTTGGATAATTAACCAATCTGAAGTAACACATGATGTGGGCATTTCCTAAGAAATTCTTTAAATCTCTCCCAAGATTCATATAGTGACTCTCCATCAAGTAGAGCTAAAAGTTATATCATTTCCTAAGCTTAGCAGTTTTAGATGGTGGAAAATATTTGGAAAGAAATTTTACGTAATTCTCCCCAAGTTTTAATAGATCCACGTGCTAACAAATTTAACCACATTTTAGCCTTATCAGCAAGAAAAGGAAAAGTCGTCCCCAATAGCATCGTTAGATACTCCTTCATATTTAAAAGTAGCACATAGTTACAGGCTAGCAAGATGTAAATTAGGATCTTCGGTAGGTGAACCACTAAATTGATTATTTTGTACCATTTGGATAATTGCGGGTTTAAGTTGAATGAATTAGCGACTACATCGGGGTTTTGAATAGTTAAATGAATTTCATTTAATGTAGGGTTGGCATAATCTCGTAATGGTCTTGGTTGATTGATATTTTCATTTTGAGGAATATTTTCCATTTGTGTTAAATTTATAATTTCTCTTTTTTGTTTTTCTAATTCTTTTAATTGTACGCTACGGTACGAATCGTAAGGTATTAAATTTTCGTTTCCCGAAATTTAGTATACAATTTTAAAAAAATAGTACATTATAGTAAATAATTTCTTTAACTTCCCGGAAACATTATTAAAAACTTGACCACTTTTAATATGTATGCAATTTATGTTTATAGCAACGACACCAGAAAACGATCCCGCTTTAAATATAGATATATGATTTAATGTATAATGTGGATTCTACGCGAGTAAACGTATCGTGTCAGGTAATACGGGGCTCGGTGGAGTCACAGTTATCGATCCCACAAGGAAGTTTTTAACGATTTGTTATCGGCGGCTAAATTAAAGGTACTTACTAATATAATGCTTAATTAAAAGTAACTATCGCAATAAAAGTAAACTAATCTTGAAATAAGTTGATTTAAATAATTCGGAAAAAAGTATCCTTCTCCTTGTTTTTAGAAAATTAAGTGAATGATGAATTTAAATAGAATTCTTAAATTGTATTGTATTGAGAATCGGAGCATTCTATTCTTTACCCTTTGGTCAGTGCAAAGAACATTGACTAATCTTATGTTTGATTCTGCAGATACGCGGAAATTTGGTGGGGAGGATGCGGTAGCTAGAGCTCTTGCGTTTCACACACGAGGGCTAACATCTACACTTCAGCTCTCGAAACGATAGGGCTTAGAATTGAATATTTTGGTCATCACACTAAAATGTCGAATTCTACGTCCGATAATTAATATTTCCTTTTGTTATTTGCACCGCCTTCCAGGCTTTTGACTTCCACAGATATTGGATGTAATTTTTACTATGATTGATAATTCGAAGCATATTTTAACAACTCGGTGGCGAGATTGAAAGTAAATTAAGTTTTAAGTAAAAATTATCACAATTTATTTTAATATATATTAGGAGCTTATTTAATTTCATCGATACGCATAATTTTCATAAACGAGGAGAAAAGACTAAAGAGAAAGCACTCGGAATGCATGGGAATAAAACAAAGTATGGATTTCATTTAAAGTTAACAACAATAAATAAATATACTTATCTTAATTTCCTCCCCAAGCCGAGACTCCTTGAAGTTCCTTTGACTTTCCTTCTAGTACGACAAACTTCTAAATAACACTCGAATAAACTAAAGAAACTCGCACAAACACACTGAGACTTACTAAAATAGACACATGAGAAGCTCACAAGACACACTAAGACACTAGAATTCAGCCTCTATTTATAGAGGTAAGCGAGTCCAAAGGGTGCTTAAACACCTCTTCAAAAACCTGTCCGGGTTCAATGTATTTGAATTTTAGACGGCTCGCCGTCGGCCCGAAATGACCTCGCCGTCGGCGGGGGCTAGAAGGTCTTCAAACCGCGCGATCTCGGCCCGTCGGCGGAGCTCTAGCTCGGCGTCGGCCCGGGGTAGTTATAAATCCTTCAGAAATTCTCCTTAGTAATCTCGTAACGTCGGCGGCCTCGATCTCGCCGTACGCGACTTAGTTGATTTGCGCTGAATTTCTTCCTTTTTGATCCAAATTTATACATTTAATGCTTTTTGCTTCAGCTCATATAAATCTTCATTCATAACGAGTAAAATAAAGAAAATACCTTTCTTTAAAGTACAATTTCATCAAAAATAGATATGAATTTCTTAATAAATTTTTCTGTGATCAAAATATTTTTAGATTTTAAAATTAATTTTATAGATATAAGGCTAATTAGTCATCAAGTATAAGATTTTTAGTCTTATTTATTTCGAGAATGACTATATTTGAAATATTAAATTACTTAAATATTCAGATGATAAAAAGTTCATGAAAACACTACTTAGTAAAATATTAATCCATATATATAAGTTCGAAATGTAATTGAAGTTTACCGCTTTAGGTTGATTCGAATGAAGCCCGATTTTTGATAAAGAGCGTCTCACTGAAACATATAACTTTATATATTTTTTCTTTCTTTTTTTCTCTTTTACGGATTGATTTTCAATCCTTTTTCTTCTCTTTTTTTTAAGTGAGGATGTTATTTTTAGTTAACTGATTAATAGTTTTGAACTTCATTTTCCTCTTCACAAATTTAAGCTTGGTAACATTCCCTTGAAATATATTTCAAAGCTTTTACTTCATCGAGTTTCAATCTTTTCTTTCTCAACAAAATACATAAGAATTTCATATTTGAAAATATAGTTTTCCTTACTTTAAATAGTTAACTATTTTGTTATACTTTTAAACTAAATTTCTTAATCCATAAAATTAGTTTAATTATTTAAATATTTTATTAAACTTTTATAATAATTGAATAAATTAATTATAGTTATTGAATTAAAATTACTATAGAAATTCATTTTTATAATAATTTTAAAAATGTAAATTGAGAATAATTTAATAATTAAATTTGTATTTTCCCTCCACCGAAACTTAAATTTTTATATGTTGCTCCCATATAGGGTGAAAAAGAAAATAATATGTAATATTTAAATCATACCTTTGAGCTTTAGGTATTTCTTCTTTTTGAAGTTACGCGGGCTTTTTCCATTACTTAATTAACTTTATAGTGTTAGTATTTTTCTATACACCAAATATTAAAGAAAGTGATGGGTAAATAATTTTTTAACACGATACTACCATATTTTATCTTAACATATTATACTACATCCACATACATTTACTAATTCAATCCAGGTTACAATAGTAGTCGAAAACATTAAAAATTTAAAAACTATATAACTTTAACAACGATATTAAAACAATGCACACTCACAATCATAGTCGAGTTCATAAAGCAAAAACATCGATACTAAAATGTAAAACAACAATCAAGCAATCCAACATCAAAATCTATAACTAAACAAATAAACATAGCATCTAATCTTCCGCATCAAAGTCCCAAACTATATTGTCATTTCCTTGATCATTGAGTGGATTATGCTGGTAATGAGTATATCGGGGCACTCAGAAAATACAACATCGAGCTCTCCTATCCTATAACGATTCTCGGCATCATAATATCTTTATCTCATACTACGAATGTCTCTGGAGATACTCCTTGTCATAATCATGTCTTCTCTCTAAGCCTCCAATTCTACGATCAATATGCTCTAGTTTTCTTATTTTCAAAGAAAACTTTTTTGTTGTAGAGTGTCCTCATTCATAAAATCCTAAAGGGTAGGAGTATAGGGTGGAGGGTCATAGCTGGTAGGGGAATATCTGCACTAGAAGAAGGTACATAGCTCCTAGTCCCAGATCTCCATCCTTCGTGGGATTCATATTTCTTAATATTAAGCCAGGAGTAATGGGTTTCATTGGATCCCACTTCATTCCTCATCATCTCTTGCACTCTACCAGATAATTGGCGAGTGCATAAATCGAACCCGGGATGTCCTAGTCCTCCTCCACTTTCACTTCTTGCAGCGGCTAAAATATTCTTTTAAATTATACTTCCCACATTAATACTTCTTTGGTTATGAATACGAAATTTAGAGCTGCTCTTTATCTCTTGTTGCCTCGCTATGGTGGTAAGTAGGTAACAAGGTAGAACAAATAAAATAGTGCAGGGCTTTAGATGATGCATTCAACATTAAGAGAGGAAAGTTTGCCGTTCTCGGCGCCGGCTTCCGAACTCCTTTCCGAGTCGGTGAAGAGTCGATCACCTCTTCGAGCGGGCCCTCAGCTAGTGCCAAATATATCATACTCAGGTTTGGTGTACACATCTCGTACTTCGTAATAAGTATTTATTCTTGTATGTTGAATTCCACAAAAAATCCTCTAACCTTAACCGGTGCATCTTCGGCTTTGCGTCGGGTTGGCATAGGAGATTCTTTTACCACTTCCACGGCGGCTCTGTTGGTTATGTAATAGAAGTTTTCCCATCCTCTTTCTTTTAATTATTCGCTCTACTTCACCTCCGGGATTTTTGAAAACTCGATCTGAATGCATTTTACGGATTGAATATTGTGAAAATATCTTGATTGTGCCCTTGCATTCACAAAACGAGTTTCATCGTAATCCATTCTTCTCTTTTGACGTGGAGCCATTTTTCGATATGTGAAATTCACAAAAACCTTAACTACACTTCTAAATGTTACTAAGATGGCTTCCAATAGTTACTAAATCAATCTAAATCAAGTTCCATGAATTTCTTCCAAGTCTTTTCTTCTCATTTCAAATTTTTCCAAAATTCCTCAATGTAGAAGAAATTCATGCTCTTGGCAAGAGAAGAACAGCTACAATGGCCAGCGGGGATGGGGCGGCTCGGCGAGGGAGAATTCCAAAGTTGGCTCACATGTGAGCTCTCGGCCATGGTGTTTTCCGGCGGCCTGGTGGCTGGCCGGCCAGGCATGGGTCACCCTCAAGGTCAGGTGGGTCAGGGGTTGAATTTGGTGAAGTCAATTGGAGTTTGACATGTGTAAAAAAGCTTGATTAAAATGGAATGGGGGAGAGTGTATTTTGAGCTCATTTTGGTCAACTCATGCAAATGGGTTTGGTTCACCCTCCCATGACCTTGTGTGGGCTGAGGGAAAGTCATTTGGTTCAGCTTGATTGGAGTGGTGAAGTCTCCATCCATGGTGAGGTGGCTAAGCATGGTTTAAAGTGTGACATGAATATGGTTAAAAGGGCTTAATGAAGGATTAGGAAAGAATCCCCTCTTCTTGCCATTAATGGCTTGGTGAGGTGGAAAGTGGTCTCCATGGCTTCCATGTGGCTTGTACATGGCTCAATGTCTCACATTTGGCTTGGAAAAAGTTTGGTCGATTTCATAAAAATGGGTTTTAAGAATTTTGGATATTTTGGTGAAAATTTGGATGAAGCTTCATTTAGAATTATTTGATCATTGGTTTATGACTTAGGGATGATTTTAATTGAATGGATGATGTAGAGAAATATCATGTGGGCTTTGGGACCAATTTTGGGCCTTTTTGAAATGGTTTTAGATGGGCTTTTAAGATGGTTTAAGGAATGGGCCTTTTGAATTTTAAAATGGATTTTGGGATGAAATTTTGTAAAGAGGTTGGGCCAAATAATTGTTGGGTTTAGCTCATGGATGTATCATGAGTGACTTGAAGCAAATTGGGAGTGATTTGGGTTTGAATTGGTTGAATTTGGGTTCTTTTGGTGAATGGGCTAATATAGGTCCAAGTGGGCCAAGTTGGGCCAATGTTGGGCTAGGGTTGAAATTGATGGAAAATTATTGTTGAGAAATGTTTATGGGAGTGTTTCAAGGAGGTTTTGACTTTGGTTGGGCTTTGATTTTGGGGTTTGGGCTCATTTTGGTTAGGTTTGGGTTTAGGTCAAAAATGGGCCTTTTAGCTTTGGGTTGAATTTGAGTGGGGTTTGGGTCTAAATTTTGGGCAAATCATGTTAGTGTTTTGCTTGTGGGGATGCTAAGGAAGATTTAGAAAAGATTTGGGGTTAATTGGAATTGAATTGGGTGAGTTTGGGTTAGGTTTGGGTCATGGGTCCAAATTGGGCTTTAAGGCCAAAAGTGAAATTGGATCCAAATGTCAATCAAATTGGACTTGGATTTGGTCTAAATTGGTTTTGGGAATGTTGAATTGAAGTTTAGAATTGAATTGGACAAGAATTTGGGTCAATTGAGTAGGTTTGGTTTGACATTGGGTTCACTTAGGGTTAAAATGGGTCAAATTGGGGGTTTTGACAAAAGTCGGGTAAATTGACAAAATTGGCCCATGGTGTAGTTGGACAAAATAAAATTGCAAATATTTGGGATTTTCTGGAATTTTCTGGGAATTTTCTAAAGTTTTGGATTTTTGGGTCAAGGGGGGTATTTTGGGTATTTGGAGGGTATTGGGAGGTATTTTTGGAATTTTTGGTATTTTTGGGTATGGATGATCAATTTGAGTGATGTGGAAATGTTTAGGAATGATTTTGAGAAATTTTGGGTAATTTAGGTGATTTTGGAGGATTTCAGGGGTTTTGGGTAGGTTAGGCGGGTGTAGGGTCCCGGGGGTCAAAAATTGAAAATTTGGAAAATTGAAGATTAGGTAAATTTGAGTGGAATGAAATCATTTTGGTTGTGCCATGAAGCCACATCAAGCCCACATGAGCCATGAAGGGACTCATTTGAGGCATTCACTATGTTGTTCCTAACCCTCTTAGCCAAGGGCTTAGGGGTTAAGGACCATCCATGTGAATTACCTACATGAGTCAGGAGGTCAAGTTAGGTATAGAGTGTGTGAAAGTGTAGTGTATAGGTGTAGTGTGTGTGTAAGTCAGCCCCTTCACCAGACCAGGCCACCCAGGGTAATCCTAAGGCCAAAGATTCCTATAGGAACTCATCCTTTAAACTTCCACATTTGATTTCAACCCTCTAGGTGATTAGGGGTCTACGGTCGAGTTTGTGGAGTTTGCGAGGAGTTAAGAAGTGGTTTGAATTTCTAAAAGGTGGGTCCCAATTCTAGTCCTCTAAGATAGTCAAAGGAAAAGTCTAAGGCTAGATCCTAAGTACTAAAGAGAAGAAGAGAAGACCTCATCAAAAATGAGGTCAATAGAGCCTCCCTACAAGGAAATTACCAATTATCTTACTAATAATAGAAGTGAGGCTTATAGGCCTGTACTGATTCCAGTCTCTAGCTTCAGCATACTTTGGTACCAACAAAATGTTAGAAGCACTGAATTAACTAGGAATCTCAGAGTCTTGAAGAAAACTTTGAATTGCAGCTCTAACCTCACCTACGATGACCTCCCAGGCTTTTTTTATAAAAGTCAGCTGTAAATCCATTTGGACCAACTGCTTTAAATTGTCAATTGAGTTCAGTGTATTCAAAATTTCTATTTTTGAAGGGAGGTCAGTCAGCATTAGGTTGTTTATGTAGAGAAAGTCTTTAGTAATAATGGATCTATCAATTGACACCCTGGCAGTTTGGGGTTGAGTGAGCAAATTGTAAAGATGGGCCACTGCATCCTATGCTATAGCATGATTATCATGAAGCCTAACCCCCTCTGCATTTTTTATGGTGTGAATAACATTGCATTTTCTTCTATAATTTATGTAAGCATTAAAAAACTTAAAGTTCCTATCTTCATCAGTAAAGATATTGATAGTAGTCTTCTGTCTTAAGAATACTTCCTGTCTTTCAATAGTAGTGCACATGTTATCTTGTACAAAGAAGAAGTTCCATCGCATCAGCAAGGCCCTTATGGACAGCTTGTTATAGAGCCCCTACCTCAGCCTCAGCATCAGCAACAACATTAAAAAAATTTCTAAAAGTAGCCCAACCCCATGATTTATGGGCTCTGACCACCTTTAAATGCAGGAGGGAAAGATTGTACAAGGGGTATGGGTGACAAGAGACACCATAAAAAGAAGAGATATTTTGAAGGAAAGATTTGTACTTTGACCACATATTTAGATATCTAAAAGGAGTGGATATTTATGATGAGGGAGGAGCAATAATGGTTATCAAAAGAAGTCTATGGTCTGAGGCAGCAAGGCTTAAATAGGTCACATAAGTGTGTAAGAACTGTGTAAATCATAGGTCATTAACCAAAACCCTATCAAGCCTTTCCAAAATATGGCCCCTCTTTTAAGTGAATTCCAGCCTAAGAAAACCCAAATAAAAAAGGCTTACTAGCTAGATATTATCACTGAAGGTGCTTGATCCATGAAAAAAATACCCATTTTTATGCCTTGATTTTTATCAAATTTTTAAGGATATTATGCTTTAATGAAAGGTATTTTTGTGTTTTTGGATATAAGTGATGGAAAAATGTTCAAGAAGAAAAAAAAGTGAAAAATGAGCAAAAAGGAGCAAAAATAAGCAAAAATGGAGCCAAAATGCAAAATTGTCAAAATTATTAGTCTGGCGCCTAGGCGCCAGAATCCGCCGCCTAAGCACCGGGTCGATACGGGATCTGTCAAGAATTTTGATGAATATTGGATTGTTATTTTGACGGTGTTAGCGGTTATTAGACCTTCTAGAAGACTAGCAGTTGTTCCTGGTTTATAGAACATGTGATACAATGTATTTGGACGATTAGAAACAGTTTTAATCGCGAAGAGGTGCGATCCAAAGTGAAGAGGTGTGAAGAACTGGACACAGAGTCTGGCGCCTAGGCGCCAGATTCTGGTGCCTAGGTGCCAGACAAACCTTCTAGAAGATTCATTAAATGTGGACGCATTTTGAAGAGGTGCCTCAAGGCAACCCTTGAAGGCTATAAATAGGAGGGTACTCCTTTAGAGAAAAACACCCCCATACATCTCCCTATCTAGAGCCCCATCATTAGGGAGAATTAGATAAATACTTTAGGGCCACTTTTATTAATTAGTGAGTTTATTTAGAGTGTGTATTGAGAGTTTAAAGAGTTGGTGCTTTTAAAGTTTAATTGCTTTAGAGTCAGAAGAATTCAGAGGTTCAGTAAGAGAAACACTTAAGATAAGTATTTGTAATTTTATTCAAAGTTTTATTATCATGTTTTGTTGTTTAAATTCAATGTGTTCTGAGTAGTTAGTTTATTTTCTCCTTTCAATTATGAAAAGATAAATAAGATAATATAAAATTCGATGGAGAATAAAAAAACTATTTATATTTTAAAACATTGTGATGATATTAATACCAGATCTTCATTTACTTTACAAATTGATCATTTGTATTGTTAAAATCTGTTGAAGAGTTTTGATACCTAGAAGGAGATGAATTCTTAACTAGAAGATATCACATGAATCCTTGGGTAGTCGAAGGCCTTGTGCGGGTTATTCAAGGTGAAGTGCAAATAAATAGGAAGATATCATATAATGGGCGTAGAATTAATAAGTTTTTAGAGTGACAGACTAAATTCTTGTTATTTGGTTTATAAAGAAGGAAAGGGTCACTAGTAGGGCCGACCATAGCCACTCTTGGACATCTAGTAGTGTGAGCCAAGATTAACCCATTCTACTAACAATACATCCGGACCTGATCTATAGGCTAGCAAATGCTCGTTACACCTGGATCAAAGGGTAAAGAATATGAATGCTTATATTTGGCACAATACCATAAATTTATCTTAGAAAATCTTGGTTTAATTGAAAGGAATAAAGTTGTGTTCTTATTGCTATTTACACTAATCATTTCATTACTGCTTTATTATTGCATCTTTCATTACTGCTTTATTATTGCATCTTTCATCACTACTTTATTATTGCATCTAGTAAATTAAAAATATCAAAATTTTAAGCTATAAAAGAAATACATAAATATAAAATTAAAATATTTAAAAATCCATAACTCACTCCTCGTGGGATCGATACTAGGGTCTTTGTTTCAAAGCCCTATATTACTTGATACGATACATATACTTGCGTAGTACCCCTAGTGTGTGAAATATTTTCAAAAAAATTATATTTGTATACACTAGTTTCTATTATTATCTATTACATATATTTGAAAGCATTAATTATTATATTTTTCTTCAGCGGATTGCGGGTCAAGTTTTTGGCGCCGTTGCGGGGGATTGAATTTTTAGTACGCATATATATAGCATTGGGTCAAGTTTTTGGCGCTGTTGCCGGGGAGGAGCGGAGTAGATTTAAAATATTTTTATTTTATTCATTTTCTTTTATTGTCAAAAATATAAAATACCAATATATATATATATATATATATATATATATATATATAAAATAAAATAAAAAAATTTTTTTATAAGTAGAGATTTTATTTCTTGTTAATTTACTTTTTATGCATAGTGCTGGATCTGAAGGATTATTACCTTTAGATTCTGAATTAGAAAGAACTATTAAAAGAATTTAAAAAGGAAAACAAACTAAAAAAATTCAAGAGATGGCTAATTTACATAATAATTTACAAAATCCAATTGAAATTAATAAAAAAAATGTTTACAGACCATTGAGCGATTACGCTAACCCTACAGTTGATGAACTTCATAGTAGTATTCAAATACCTACTGTAGATGCTAATTCTTTTGAGCTTAAACCATCTATCATTCAAATGGTTCAAAATAATCAATTTGGAGGAACACCAAATAAGGATCCAAATTTACACCTTGCTAGTTTTTCAGAATTTTGTGCTACCTTTAAATATAATAATGTTTTTAATGATGATATTAGACTTAGACTCTTTCCTTTTTCTTTAAGAGATAAAGCAAAGATGTGGTTGAACTCATTAGCAACAGGTTCTATTAAAACATGGGCTGAAATGGCACAAAAATTCATTGCTAAATATTTTCCTCCTTCTAAAACTACTAAATTAAGAAATGATATTACTTCATTTAGTCAATTTAACTGGGAGACAATTTATGAAACTTGGGAAAGATTTAAAGAACTATTAAGAAAATGTCCTCATCATGCTTTACCTGATTGGTTAATTATTCAAACATTTTATAATGGTTTAATTGGATCACTAAAATCAATTATTGATGCTCTGTTGCTAGAGGTTCTTTAATGCCTAAATCATTTGAAGAAGCTTATACTTTAATTGAAGAAATGGCTAATAATAATTTTCAATGGCCTTCTAAAAGGATTAATCCTAAAAGAATGTCAAGTATTCAAGTTAACGAAGCCTTTTCTATCTTAGCTTCACAAGTAGTTGCAATATCTAAGAAATTAGATAATTTTGCCATCAACATATCACATAACAACTCATCTAATATTGAAGATTCTCAAACTATTGAAACTTTACAAGCTATTGCTAGTAAAAATAATCCGTATTCAAACTATTATAATCCTGGATGGAGAAATCACCCTAATATTAACTGGAATAATCAACAACAACAATGGGGTAATAATCAATCCCATCCAACTGAAAATTGGAATAATCAAGTAAATTCAAATTATATACCACCTGGATTTAATAATCAACAGAAAAAGTTATCAATAGAAGAATTAATTTTACAAATGAGTACTCAATTACAAAATCAAAATACTACTATTCGTAACATTGAGAATCAAATGGGACAAATTGCTAATTTAATTAATTACAAACCTCCAGGAACACTTCCTAGTAATGTTGAAATTAATCCAAAAGAAACTGGAAAAGAACATGAACATGTTAAAGCTGTACAACTTAGAAGTGGAAAGGAATTAAAAGAAAGAATGCAGAATGAAAGTGAAAAAGTGATTGAGGTTGAAGAGATAGAAAAACCTAAAGAAACTCCTTCTCCTAATCAAGATCAAACTAATATTTCTATTAATGTGGAAGTTGAAAAACCACCACCACCTTTTCTTCAAAGATTAAAACAACAGAAGCTTGATCATCAATTTTCTAAGTTCTTTGAAAGTTTTAAGAAACTTACTATAAATATACCCTTTGCTGAAGCCTTGGAACAGATGCCAAGTTACGCAAAATTTATGAAGGATATATTAGGCAAGAAACAAAAATTTGAAGCTTTTGAAACTGTTTAACTAAGTGAAGAATGTAGTGCAATAATTTAAAAGAAATTACCTCAGAAACTTAGAGATCCTAGAAGTTTTACTATACCTTGTGCTATTAGAGAAAAATTTTATGGAAAAGTTTTGTGTGATTTAGGAGCAAGTATTAATCTCATGCCATTTTCTATTTATCGAAGGTTGAATTTAGGAGAGATTACTCCCACTATTGTAACCCTTCATTTAGCTGATAGATCTATCACTTACCCTAAAGGAGTTATAGAGGATGTACTTGTTAAAGTAGATAAATTTATCTTCCCTGGGGATTTCATTGTGTTTGATATGGAAGAAGATAAAGAAATACCAATTATTTTAGGGAGACGTTTTCTAGCTACCGGACGAGCTATGATTGATGTGGAAAAAGAAGAATTAACTATGAGAGTTAATGATCAAGAGATTAAATTAAATGTTCTTAAATTGATGAAGTACCCTGACAAAGAAAAATGTTATCGAATGGCTATTTTTGATTTTATAATTGAAAAACACTATCGAGAAAAATGTAAAATCATTCCTGAAGAAGAAATTAAATTTTTAACTGATGAAAATGAAGAAGAAAAAGAAGATGAATTACTTAAAGAAACTCATTATATTATAGACAACTGAGAAACTTTAGACATAACTCAAAATGATATACTTTTACCCTCAATTAAAAAAGCCCCTGAACTGGAATTAAAAATGTTACCTTCACATTTAAAGTAAGCATTTCTTGGAAATTCATTAACTTTACCTGTTATTATTTCTTCTGAGCTAAGTTTAGATCAAGAAGAAAAATTAATAGGAGTGTTAAAGAATTATAAAAAAAGCTTTTGGTTGGACTATTACTGATATAAGAGGAATAAGCCCATCCATTTGTATGCAAAGAATTTTAATGGAAGAAATTTTTAAACCTACTATTGAACCGCAAAGAAGATTAAATCCTATCATGAAAGAGGATGTTAAAAAAAAAAATTTATAATGGTAAGATGCTGGAATTATTTATCCTATTTCGGATAGCCAATGGGTAAGTCCTATTCGTTGTGTTCCGAAGTAAGGAGGAGTAACTGTCACTGTCAATGATAAAAATGAATTTATTCCTACAAGACAAGTTATTGTATGGCGAATTTGCATTGATTATTAGAATTTAAATGACGCCACTAGAAAGGAACATTTTCCTTCACCTTTCTTGGATCAAATGCTTGACAAATTAGTTGGACACTCATATTTCTGTTTTCTGGATGGATATTCTGGTTATCAACAATTACTTTTTGCTCCTGAGGACCAAGATAAAACAACATTTACAAGTCCTTATGAAACATTTGCCTTTAGAAGAATGCCTCTTGGTTTATGTAATGCACCTGCAACTTTTCATAGATGTATGATGTAAATATTTTGTGATTTGATTGACAAAGGAATTGAAGTATTCATGGACGATTTTTCAGTTTTTGGAACTTCTTCTGAGTCTTGTTTTGGAAAATATTTCCAAAGTTCTGAAAAGATGTGAAGAAACAAATTTAGTTCTTAACTGAGAAAAATGTCAATTTATGGTAACAAAAGGCATTGTACTTGGTCATAAAGTTTCACAAAAAGGGATGGAAGTTGGTCAAGCAAAGTAAAAATTATTGCTGAACTGCAACCCCCTACTACTGTTACTGATGTGAGAAGTTTTCTAGGTCATGCTGGATTTTATAGAAGATATATAAAGGATTTTTCTAAAATTTCTAAACCTCTTTGTTATTTATTGGAAAAATAAGCTAAATTTGAATTTAATGAAGACTGTGTTAATGCTTTCAATATTTTAAAAGACAAATTAATAACTACACCTATAATTATTGCACCTAATTGGAATAAACCTTATGAATTAATGTGCGATGCAAGTAATTTTTCAATTGGAGTTGTATTGGGACAAAAATATGAGAAAATTTTCATAGTTATATATTATGCTAGTAAAACTCTTACTGAACCTCAAGGAAATTACACTACTACTGAGAAAAAGCTTTTAGCTATAGTATATGCCTTTGATAAATTTAGACCTTATCTTCTTGGTACAAAATGCATAGTTCATACTGATCATTCCGCTATTAAGTATTTAATGACGAAAAAAGATGCTAAACCTAGACTGATAAGATGGGTTTTACTTCTACAAGAATTTGATTTTCAAATAGTGGATAGAAAAGGAACGGACAATCAAATTGCTGATCATTTATCTAGAATTAAGAATGATGTTATTACTGAAGAAAATATAAATGAGAAATTTCCTGATTAACATTAGTATGTTATTCAAGAATACCAAACACCTTGGAATGCAGATATAGTTAACTATTTAGTGAGCAATATTTTACCTTATGAATTGCATAACAAATTTATTAAGAAATTTAAAAATGATGCTAAATCTTATATTTGGGAAGATCCTCATTTATTTAAATTAGGAAGAGATTCCATAATTCGTAGATGGGTACCTTATGAAGAAACTTATTCTATTATTCAAAAATGTCATGATTCTGAATTTGGAGGAAACTTTGGAGTAGATAAAACTGCATTTAAAATTTTAAATTCAGGATTTTATTGTCCTACCTTACTTAAAGATGTGAGACATTATGTGAAAAAATGTGATCTATGTGAAAGGATGGGAAATATATCCAAGAAAGATGAATTGCCTTTAAACTATATATTGGAAGTTGAAATTTTTGATATATAGGGTTTAGACTTTATTGGACCATTTGTACCATCATTTGGAAAGATTTATATTTTATTAGCGGTTGATTACGTTTCAAAGTGGATTGAAGCTGTAGCTTTACCTAGCTGTGATTTCAAAAGTGTTTCACAATTTTTAAAGAAGATAATTTTTTCAAGATTTGGAATGCCTAAGGTAAAGATCACAGATGGTGGAACTCTTTTTAGAAATATAAGAGTTCACTCATTATTGGAAAAATTTGAATTCAAACACTGAATTGCAACTGCATATCACCCACAAACAAGTGGAATGACTAATGTATCAAACAAAGAAATTAAAAGAATTTTAGAGAAGACTGTTAATCCTAAAAGAATTGATTGGGTTGATAGACTTGATTCTGCATTATGGGCTTATAGAACATCTTATAAGACACCAATCGGAATGTCACCTTACCGGTTAGTTTAAGGTAAACATTGTCACTTACCTGTTGAACTTGAACATAAAGCTTATTGGGCGATAAAGGAGTTAAATTTTGATTTGAATACTGCAAGAGAAAAATGATTATTGCAATTGAATGAGATGGATGAAATAAGAAATGAATCATATGAAAATGCAAAGATTTATAAAGAGAAAATGAAAAAATTACATGATAAAGATATTTCAGGAAAAATATTTGAGCCTGGAGAAAAAGTATTATTATTTAATACTCGTTTAAGACTTTTTCCTGGAAAATTAAAATCAAAATGGATAGGACCATATATAATTGAAAAAGTATACCATTATGGAGCTGTGGATGTTAAAGATCCCAAAATGGGAAAAATTTTTAAAGTTAATGGATTAAGACTAAAGCCTTATTTGGGTGATTTTAAAAAAAATTATAAAGAGGCTTATGAGTTGAGTCTACCTGATTAAAAGACTTAATTAGGTCTGGCTGATGACATTAAACCAAGTGCTTTGTGGAAGCAACCCATAGTTATTTGTTGTTTTGTGTGTTTTTACATTTTTAATGTAAGTTAATGCCTCGGTCTTCTTTAATTTTATATTATTTTAGAAAATTTGAAAGCTAACAAGTCTTTATTGACTTAAGCAGAAAATTATCTCGAATTATATAAAGCTTAGACATTGGATCACTCTATTTCATATATGAGTAAAAAGGAGATCAAGTTAACCTTCATTAGGATTGCTTATAATTTGTGTTACTGAGTCTATATTGATCTTACCATTCTAAACTACCTATTTTGGAGAAATAAACTTTGAAATTTGATGTTAGGCAAAATGGAGTCGAACATGGTTCCGACACCTAGGCGCCAGATTTGGTGCCTAAGTGCCAGAGTAAAACTACGTGTCGATGGGTCTGGTGCCTACGCGCCAGATTTGGCGTCTAAGCGCCACAGTTACTGGATCGTGTCAAAACCGAAAATCTTCAATTTTTCACACAATTTTCTCTTATAAATGACCCTATCTTCATCCCCAATCCTTATGCAATCATTATTTCGACCCATACACTCCATTCTTGAGAGATTAGAGAGGATTTTTGAAGAAATTGAGAGGAGAAATTTTGGAGAAGAGTCTAAAGATAAGGTTTCAAAGGATCCTCACCTACTTCAATGGTTTCATCGATGTAAGTTTGGAAAAAATTTCTAGTCGTCTAGATAAGTTTGAAGCAGAGTTTAAAAGCATTGGAGATCGCCTCCATGAGATGTATCATCAAATTGAACATCTGGAATGGCATGTGAAACTTCAATTTGATCATCTAGCGGCTTATCAAGATGCTCAAGTGGAGATGTATGCGAAGAACAATTGGATCGACGAGAAAACGGCTACGAATTTTTCGAGGGCGTTAGTATTCTTTCCAAGTGGGCTGAATAGTTTTCCTTGCCAAGATAATGGGAATTAGATAGTGATGTGGTGAGATTTTGATTTATCTATTGTGTCGTTGTATCGATTTAGTGAATCGATTGTGTTTGTTTGTGTGTTTCCTTTCATGTTTAATGTGTATTGTATTTGCTTTCAAATTTGTGTTGTTTGATTGTTGTTAGAACTTGAATCATGTTATGATACTTATCTGAATTGTATTGAGCCCGAAATTGAAAATCATGAATGGAATTAGAAGAGTTTGATTTAAACTTATGTTTAACTGGTGGATTTAACTTTTAATTTTTAAAATTTTTGGAAAATATTTTGGAAGATGGAAACTGAAGCAATACTCTTATATGAGTAATTAGAAGTTTAATTTATGAATTTTGGTGGAAAATAAAATTTTTAAGAGATTTTTTTTGGAAAGGCGAGTCTGGCGCCTAGGCGCCGGTTCGGCCTGCTTACCCGAAAAACACCATTTAAACCCCCATTATCCATTTTTGACGCCTAAGCTTCATCTTCTTCCTCTTTTTTGCGAAAACCCACCTCCTAAATCCATTTTGAGGTCAAAACATCAAGATTTTTATCCCAAAATCACTTGATTTCTTCATCTTAAGGTCAGATCTACACTCTAATCCATTTATTTTTTATTTTCGCCATAGTTTTTCCTATATTTGACTAAAAATAGAAATTTTGAGAAAATTTTTGATTTTTAGTGTTTCTCCATGAATTTATAAACTCATTTTAAGTTTCTTAAGCTTAAAAAGAGTTTAAATCTTTGATTCCTTAATTTATTTGTGTTTTCTTTCACTTTTAGATGGCACCGAAATCTAAGCGAGGAAAGGCACGAAAAAATTTCGACAGTAGCAAGTTCGCGACTGCGGCAGCGCATTTTTGATATCACGAATTTGCGACGTCCAGAAAATTTATCTCAGAGTGAAGCTTTTACAATCTCGGTGAAATGATCGAAAACACGATCATTGCGCACAATTAGAAACGATTCTGTTATTTCACCGCTGTTGCTGTTATTCCAGTCGTGCGCGATTTTATGCTAACTTTTTGGATGCAGAAGACTACGAAGTCATCGTCAGAGGTGTTGGAGTAGGATTTACTCCAGAAAGGATCAATGTTTTTTATGGACTGCCACCTACCATCGAGTGTCACTATTCTGGATTATCTCCATCTGAAGGAGATTTTGAGATGATTATTGCTTATTTGACTGACGACGCTGGAGCTTGGAAGATCCGGAATGATGAACGGGTAAATTTCAAATCTTCTAAGTTAAATGGTATTTCAAAGGCATGACATTACTTTATTTCTGCAAGACTTATACCTTCCAATCACTTGAGCGAAGTGACTAGAGATCAAGCTATCTTAAACTACTGCATTCAGGAGAGGAAGCCGATAGATGTCGGCAGTATTATTTATGATTCCGTGGAGTCTACTACTAGATCCAAGTATTTATAGGACTAGGATTCCCATCTCTCGATTTATTCTTTATGTGTGAACAATGGAGTCACCGCTAATATTTCGAGGAGAAGCTGAAGTCTACCGAGCCAATTGGGCAGGAGAGTGTTAGTATCTATGATCGTCTTCGTGGGAAGAGATCTACAGCCCCTTCTACTTCTGCACCTACTCCAGGTAGAGCTTCCACCTCCAGATCTTCGACTTCTACTGCTGAGCCACTGTCTAGTTTTTGGGAATCGATGCATGATCAATATCTGGAGCAGTAGAATGAGTTATTTCTAACTCACTGCATAGTTGATACTATGGATAAGAAGATTGATCACCTATCTGATTACACCCAGAGGAAGAGTGAATATGATGCTGAGTATTCAGAGTCTTTAGTTAGATTCTTTTAGGGTGAGCATGATATTCAGTTTCCCACCTGTCCTAGATTTTCACCATATGTTGATCCTAAGGATGTTTTCTTTTGGTGATGACGATGATGATGCTGCAGACAGTGATTAGTAGCCTGATTTACCTCTGAGATGTGCTGAGTCTGTTGTTAGTTTAGTTTTCGTTTGTTAGTATTGATTGTTGTTTGTTGTTTACTAGTTAATATTTGTTTATGAGACTTTGTATGAATTATTTGATGTTGAGACTGTTTTAGATATTTAGTTGCATACTGAAATTTGAATGAATTTGTGTTTATTTTTGGTTTCAGCCTACTGCTTAGTATTTTAGAATAGTTAGTAATGTTATTTTATTTCTGTTAGTAATATAGTTATTTAATTCAACTACTGCTATATAAAATTTTTTAGCCTGCTTACTTTTATATGCTCCATTATTTCTGTAATATTCATAAAAAGCATGTGTAAAAGTAAATTATATTTCTTTCTAGAATTTTTTTACATGCTTATAAAATTCTTTTTTAAATTATACTTTTCTTTCTCTCATACTTTATTATTTTCATGATATACCAAAACTTAACTTTGGGAGAAGAGAAAATACATGCAAATTTAAATTTTATTTGTCCTTAATAAACTAATATTTTCTAAAAAAAAAATCTTAACATAACATAAGGAATGAACAATCTATTTAAGATCACTTAAATTTTTGAAATTATAAATAATTTAGTGGACTTAACCAAAATTTTAATAACTTTCATTGATTTTAAGAATATAATTATTTAACTTAAAGAAGAATAAGATTAAGAAATTTTTCTATTCATAACAGAAATAATTGAATTTTAGAAGTATTAAGAAATAAAAAATTATAACTTGAAAAAGAAAAAATTGAAAATCTTTTTGAAATTCTATTCATGTTATAATAATTAAGTGAAAATGTAAAAGTTCAAAAATATAAGTTAAGAATAGTGAAGTTCAAAATCATTAACAGGCAATCCAGATACAGTAATCCTCACTGTAAAAAAAAAAGAGAAAAATAGAAGAAGCTTAAGGATATGCCTAATCAAAAATTGGATTCACTTGAATTATCTTATATGAAGAAAACTAGTTACATACTTTTACTTAATTTTCATGCATGAATCTTTATTTAAGAAAGACTTTTCATGAAAATTATTTTCTTGTAAATAATCTATGTGATCTTAATATAATAAACTTCTATTATTTTCGAAATGAATGAAAAATTTTTGAAGTCTTATGATTTGGTGGTTGAATATTCTTTAAATTCTTAAAATTAAACTTAGTTAGTGAAATTTGGTTAATAATTAACTAAAGCCTTTATAAGATCAAAAATTACAAGGAGTATTAAATATTTATCTTTCATTCCAAATGTTATACATTTTATATAGTAAAAAGGGTTACCTGAGGACAAGTAACATTTAAGTTTGGGGGATTTTGATCCATGAAAAAATACCCATTTTTATGCCTAGATTTTTATCATATTTTTAAGGATATTATGCTTTAATGAAAGGTATTTTTGTGTTTTGGATATAGGTGATGGAAAAATGTTCAAGAAGAAAAAAAAAGTGAAAAAAGGAGAAAATAGGAGCAAAAAGGAGCAAAAATAGAGCCAAAATGCAAAATTGTCAAAATTATTGATCTGGCGCTAGAATCTGGCGCCTAAGCGCCAGATCGATTCGGGATCTGTCAAGATTTTTGATGACTTTTGGATGGTTATTTTGACGGTGTTAGCGGTTATTGGACCTTCTAGAAGACTGGCAGTTGTTCCTGGTTTATAGAACATGTGATACAATGTATTTGGACGCTTGAAAATGGTTTTAATCGAGAAGAGGTGCGAAGAACTGGACACAGAGTTTGGCGCCTAGGTGCCAGACACACCTTCTAGAAGAATCATTGAATGTGGACTCATTTTGAAGTGGTGCCTCAAGGCAACCCTTGAAGCCTATAAATAGGGGGTACTCCTTCAAAGAAAAACGCCCCGATACATTCCCCAATCTAGAGCCCCATTTAGAGGGAGAATTAGAGAAATACTTTAGGGCCACTTTTTTTAATTAGTGAGTTTATTTAGAGTGTGTATTGAGAGTTTAAAGAGTTGGTGCTTTTCAAGTTTATTTGCTTTGGAGTCAGAAAAATTCAGAGGTTCAGTACGAGAAACACTTGAGATAAGTATTTGTAATTTTATTCAAAGTTTTATTATCATGTTTTGTTGTTTAAATTTAAAGTGTTCTGAGTAGTTAGTTTACTTTCTCCGTTCAATTATGAAAAGATAAATAAGATAATATAAAATTCGATAGAGAATTAAAAACTATTTATATTTTAAAACATTGTGATGATATTAATACCAGGTCTTCATTTACTTTACCAATTGATCACTTGTATTGTTAAAATCTGTAGAAGAGTTTTGATACCTAGAAGGAGATGAATTCTTAACTAGTAGATATCACATGAATCCTTGGGTAGTCGAAGGCCTTATGCGGGTTATTCAAGGTGAAGTGCAAATAAATAGGAAGATATTAAATAATGGGAATTAATAAGTTTTTAGAGTGACAGACTAAATTCTTATGATTTGGTTTATAGAGAAGGAAAGGGTCACTAGTAGGGCCGACCATAGCCACCCTTGGACATCTAGTAGTGTGAGCCTAGATTAACCCATTCTACTAACAATACATCCGGACCTGATCTATAGGCTAGCCAATGTTCGTTACACCTGGATCAAAGGGTAAAGAATATGAGTGCTTCTATTTGGCACAATACCATAAATTTTTATTCTCCATGAATATTATCATTATCTTAGAATATCTTAGATTAATTGAAAGGAAGAAAGTTGTGTTCTTATTGCTATTTACACCAATCATTTCATTACTACTTTATTATTGCATCTTTCATTACTGCTTTATTATTACATCTTTCATTACTGCTTTATTATTTCATCTGGTAAATTAAAAATATCAAAATTTTAAACTATAAAAGAAATACATAAAAATAAAATTAAAATATTTAAAAATCTATAACTCACTCCTCGTGGGATCGATACTGGGGTCTTTGTTTCAAAGCCCTATATTACTTGATACAATACGTATACTTGCATAGTACCCCTAGTGTGTAAAATATTTTCAATAAAATTATATTTTTATACACTAGTTGCTATTATTATCTATTACATATATTTGAAAGGATTAATTATTATAGCTTCCATCAGCGGATTGCGGGTCAAGTTTTTGGCGCCGTTGCCGGGATTGAATTTTTAGTACACACAAATATAACATTGGGACAGTGCTCATTTTGAAAATGTTAGGGGGTCTGTCACTAGATTTCTCAGCTGAGGAAGCAACACATTTGAAATCTCCCCCTACAATCTAGCAGGACATAGCAGAACTGATATTATGGAGATGAGTCCAAAGCTCCCTCCTATCTAATTTGCTGCACCCAGCATAAAAAAAAGAAGCATAACCTATGTAACCATTTATCAAAAGATAAAGGTGGACAAATTGCTGATGATCAATTAGGAAAGTCCAGGTAATCTCCTTTATACATAAAATCCAAATTTAATTGTTACAATTAGCAACATGAGTAAAACCAATAAATTTACTTATGAGCCTTTGGAGACGATTATGAACCATAGGCTCCAAAAAGTGAATGCACCAAAAAGGGCATGTTTTTTGTTGAGATGTAGCAACCTTTTAGTTGATAGGGGATGAGCAATGCCCTAATGTTCCAGCTTAAGAAGTTAATCATGGAGTGGAGTGTGGGTGTGATGGTTGAGATCTTGATTTGGTTCTTCCTCTAGCAGGTTTTAAAGGACTCCCTGGAAGGAAGAACAACTGAGAGTTTCTAAAAATCTGATAGGTTCTTCTTCTGAATGTGTCATTCTTCTTCCATGTTTCGCCTCATTTCTGCCCCCAAAGTAGATGAAGGGATCTCACTGCTCTTGTCACTATGCTTCTTTGTTTTCCTGTCAGTCTGGATGTTTCTGACATCCTGCAAGGGGGGCAGCAGGTCTTCCACCAAAGCAGGTGGAGGAGTAATTGTGCCTTTGTCACCATCAATTGTGGGTGGAGAAACCAACTCGTCTTACTCTACAACATCAGAGGGAACAAGAAAGAAGGGGTAAGCTAAAGGCTTTTCCCTAGCAATAACCACCAGATTCAATGTAGGTTCCCTTACCATAGTTTCAATATTTGAAGGGGCAGAAGACTCTTTTAGGGAACCAGAGGGGGGTCTGTCGGCATATTTTTAATTTAACTTAAATAAATAATTTGAAAAGTAGTATTTAATTTTGAAAATAATTTTAAATTTGAAGATTTTAAGATATGAAATCAAACTGATCTCACATCCCAAATAGTTTATATAAACGAGCACCACACTACAAAACATGTATCTATCCTTAAGGATAGATACACTGCTTGATGGTGGGGCTCGATTAAATAAACTAAAAGATTTGTGACATCCGTTTGGTCTGCGAACCAATTTTATGTACCGACAAATTCCCTCGCTTAATATAAAAACATTAAACAGAGGTTTATATTACATCAGGTTCATTAAAATTCCCTATAAGGGCAAGCCCCTATAGTTAATTACATCTTAAGTGACGGGAATCACCTAAGAAAACTCTCGATAATGATCAATAATTTTGCTCTCAATAATTTCAAAGTTTAAGTTTTCAAGGGATTGAATTTTGGAATTTCAATAGGGAATGAATCAAATTTGGAAGATTTTATTTTGGGAATTCAAGGGAAGAAAAGTAGGAGAAATTACAGATTCGAAGCGAACTTCGGTAATTTCCCGACTATCCTATTGTTTGGCTTAGATTTAGGAAAGTCCTAATGTTTATTTAATATTTTGATCTTGCCAATTTTAATTAATTATGACTTATATTCGTATGACATGATCATACAAATAGCCTCGAAGATGTGAGGGTTTATGTCGTATCGGACGACTACCTCGGAGTCCTAAGACTGGTTAGGGCTTAATTTGACATGCAAATGCCTAACGAAGAGTTGAGGATTTATGTTGCACTAAGCAAACTACCTCGAAATCCTATGGATTGGTTATTTAATTCTAAGAAAGTTTTGCTGATGTGGATTTCAGTTTTGCTGACGACGATGGCCGTGCTGCTCACCATGCTCCGAGCTCCTTGTTGTTGCAGAGATTTAGTTTTAGAAGTCATAAATCAGGAGATGAGAGAAGTGTTTTGGTTTAGAGAAAGTTTTGCTGATGTGGATTTCAGTTTTGCTGACGACGATGGCCGTGCTGCTCACCATGCTCCGAGCTCCTTGTTGTTGCAGAGATTTAGTTTTAGAAGTCATAAATCAGGAGATGAGAGAAGTGTTTTGGTTTAGAGAAAATCTTAAAGTCCAAGTATTTTTAATATTTTTATTAAAACAAATCTTAAAGTTGATTATAACAACACCGGTTAAGATCCCACGGTTCCATCCTTCCGGCATCGTTATTTTTATCGGATTCAATTAGTCCAGATGAATTTGCTAAACTCAACTGAATGAATTCCACACTTTCATTTAGACCGTGGGAAATCCCGTTAGCAACACGTAGGTTACATCATCCGAGGTATTCCCGATCATCCAACAGGACGTTTTAATTTAGTTGTAATTGTAGTTTTGTGTCCTGTTTGTGATTAAATTTTGAGTTGTTTTATATTTTGAAATGTTGTGGCGGTGAATTTTATTTTGTAATGACTTTTAATTTAGTTTTGGTTTCAATTTTAGGGACTATCCTAAAGGTGTGGGTTTTCATGCAACAATTGTTTATCATGCAATAAAAGTAAGTGCAATGCGATTAAATAAATTACAATAAGGTAAATTGCAATAAAATAAAAGCGTACCTGGAGGGTCTTCCCGTCATCCCAAGCTGCACTTAAAACATAATTAGAATATTTAAGCAAGTTCCTAGGTAAAGCTAAGGGAAGGGTTATGGTTTTCTACCAAATTCCTAATCCTATAGTCTAGTCATTTCCTATGACGTCTAGGTCTTTGTATTTTGGTTCGAGGACGATTTTCTTCATCAAAGAACAATTAAGTTCAATTGTTCTTATGAGTATACTATCATATTGAGGAAGTGCTTAAGAAGAATCTTAAACATCTTTTCAATATTGATAGGATTATTTTAAGTCCAACTGAATTTAATCATACAAATGAATTAATCGTCCGGGAATTCAAGTTTTGTTATCTTGCTCAGCGAACTAGGACATTTGAATATCCTATAAGTGAAGTAGCATTTCATTTAATGTTCGTTTAGGAGTTATGATAGCCAAAGCTCTCGAGGGCAAATCGGTATCGAAATCGTTTATGATTTAGTTTAACTTCGATTAAAGGGTTTAAATTTGGAATAGTGTTCAAGTTGCTTTATATTTAATTTCTTTATGTCTTAGGTAATGTTATTTAATTCAATTTAATTTAACTTTAATTTAATTTAATTTGGTTTAGTTTTAATTTTAATTTAACTTTAATTTTTACTCTTAATTTTAATTTTAATTTTAATTTTAATTTTAATTTTATTTGATTTTTATTTTAATTTAATTTAATTAAATTTAGTTTGATTTGATGTTAAATTAATTTAGTTTAATTTGATTTAATTTCCTTTAATTTAATTTAATTTGATTTAATTTAATTTAATTTGATTTAATTTAATTTAATTTAATTTAATTTAATTTATTTATTTGATTTAATTTAATTTAATTTGATTTAATTTAATTTATTTATTTGATTTAATTTAATTTAATTTGATTTGTTCATTTAATTTAATTTAATTTAATCTTTAATTTAATTTTATTTTTAATTTAATTGAGAATTTTAAAAAAGAGTTTAATAATTTAACTTTTAATTTAATTTAATGATTAAGTCCTTTAACATTTTCAAACTTAAATTTGAATTATCATTTTTAATTAGGAATTAAATATTATTGAAATGATTAATTTAGGGATTTTTTAAATTAAAGAATAAATCTCTTCCTAATAATATCCCTATTTTAATAATTCCAATTTTATTATTCTTCCAAATTTAATCAATTATTTAATTAAGGTTTATTTCAATTATTTTAAATTGTTTAATGGGTTTCTACCCTTTAATTATTTAAATTTCAATCATCCAAATCAGATTAAGATCAAATATTTTACTTGTTAATTTTATTAAACCTAAAGTTTTAATTAAGGGTTAAAATTTTTTAATTACCATTTTGCCCTTCAAGCTTAATAATTCCATAACTCACTAAATTGAGCTCAAATGAACTTGAAATTTTTATGTGACTTCACTCATATTCCAATGAAGACATGAGAGGAGAAAATGTGAATTTTCTATATTTAATTTATTTATATAATTATTTTTAGTGGAAAATAAGAATTTCCAAGGAAAATTTAATAATATGACCAAGGGAAAGTTTCTGTCCTTAAGAAAATTATGGGACATTCCTAATGACTAGAGGACCACTTGGACCAATTTTGGTGATTTTTTGAATTATATTATTTTTATTATAATTATTTTAAGTTTTGGAGTATTAATTAATTTAAAAATAAAATAAAGGTTGAAAAATGAATTTTATATTTTTTAAAAATCTCTCTGATATCAAGAAAATCAGAGAATCAATTTTTGCAATTTTCTGATTTTTCCTTGATTTATTATAATTATTTTAGTGAAAATGCTAGAAAATACATTTTTTTTAATTTTAAAATTACCCTAGAGTTTTAAAATTTAATATCTCATTAAATAGACCTAAGAAAAATATGGGGTTTGTTCCTAAGTGATTAAGATTCAAAATGTGACATTTTGGTAAATTTTATTATTTTTGTGGTTTTTATTATTTTTTAATTATCAAAAATATTAAAATAATATTAAAAATCAACTTTTTTAGAAAATTAAAATTTTAATTTTCTTAAATCCCCCTAATATCAGAGAGGCTCCAAAACCAATTTGGTGAATTTTTGAAAGGTATTTTGAAAGTTATGAATTTTTAAAGTTCAAATTAACTAAATGGCTCAATCAACCCATTTAGGAGGGCTAACCAAGTCCAATTGACTTCAAATTTTATGGATAGTTCCTCTGATCCTAAAGGTCAGTGGAGAATTGAGTTCAATTCAATTTGATGTATGGTTAACTCTAATTAATTAGGGATCTATTTTGGGTGTTTAAGCCAAATAGGGTTATTTTAAATGAACTAACTCAAAACCTATTTTTCCTAGGGTCCTCTGGTCAAAAGGGACATCACCAAATTTTCCTAGAATTTATTTCACAACATGCTAATTATTAGAATTAAAATACTCAAAACAGTAACAAGAATTTGAAAAATCAATAACTTCTCATAGGGATGGCCTCTGACTTTGGAAAATTCAGGGAATGTTCCCAAATTCAGAGGCTTCAAAAGCCCTATGGTCTCATGCCATAGTGAATTTCCTACATGCATGGAGAATTAAAATAATGCAGACAGTAAATAAATTATTAAAAATAAAATACTTGATGAAATTAAATGATTTCTTTTCCGCATTATTCTCCTCTGTTCACTGAGCAAGAGGGTATTTTTATTTTATTTTTATGATTTTCCTACACAAAGTTATGAATTTTCCAAGTTCAGGGAATTAAATAAATAGAAAAAATCCTTAATTTTCTACTTATCCGAGTCGGCGCCGCGTCATCCTCCGCATCTCCGAACGGCCACGCGGCGCGCTCTCATTCGACGCCGCCGCCTGAGTCAGCAGTCCGGGTCCCGCGGTTCACGTACCATCTCCTGGTCCGACGCCATCTGAGCCGTCCGTCCGCGCGTGTATTAAATGAACGGCATCCGTTCATCGTCCCCAAGCCTCCTAACCCGAGAACCGTCCATCTTCTAGGCCTAAGATCTCACTCGATACTTGACCAAATCTAACGTTCTTATGCTCTATGGATTCGTCTCGAGAAGACGAACACATCCATACGGTTTATGTGGCATGAAATTGACTTAATGAAAATGGAGAATGTTCAGAAGCTCGAGAAGAAGAGTGAGGCCATACCTTTGCTCAGAGAAGTGTGGCTTCGATCTCGGCCATGGTGTTTTCCGGCGACCTGGTGGCTGGCCGGCCAAGCATTGGTCACCATCTTGTTCAGGTGGGTCAGGGCTGGGGTTTGGTGCATTCAATTGAGGTTCGACATGTGTAAAGTGGTTGAATCAAAGTAGAAAGGGGAAGGGGCTATTTTGGCTTATTTTGGTCAACCCATGCAAATGGGTTGGGTGCACCTCCCCAAGACTTGGTTTTGGGCCGAGGAGGTCAGGTGGGTCAATCTCCCATGTGTGGTGGAGTCTCCATCAAGGATTAGGTGGCAAAGCATGGTTTAGAGTGTGACATGCTTAAGGTAAAAGAAGGCTTAAGAAGGATTAGGAAAGGGGGTACTCCTTTTTCCATTAATGGCTTGATCACATGTCAAACCCTCCATGGCTTCATGTGGCTTGTCCATGGCTTCGCATGGCTCGTATTTGGTCTTGGGAAAAGCTTGGTCAATTTCATGAAAATGGATTTTAGGAATTTTTGGTAATTTGATGGAAATTTGTATGAAACTTGATTTGGAATGATTTAATGATGAATTTAGGACTTAGGTATTGAGTTTAATTGAAAGTATGATGAGGGTAAATGTCATATGGGCTTTGAGACCAATTTTGGGCCTTTGGATGTGGCAAAAGATGGGCTTTTAAAATGGTTTAAGGAATGGGCCTTTAAGTTTAAAAATGAATTTATGGATGGGAGTTTTGTAAAGAGGTTGGCCAAATAATTGTTGGGTTTAGCTCATGGATGTGTCATGAGTGACTTGAAGCAAATTGGGGTGATTTGGGTTTGAATTGGGTTGAATTTGGGCTCTTTAGGTGAATGGGCCAATATAGGCCAAAATGGGCCAAGTTGGGCCAATGTTGGGCTAGGGTTGAAATTGATGTAAAATTAATGTTGAGAAATGTTTATGGGAGTGTTTCAAAGGGGTTTTGACTTTGGTTGGGTTTTGATTTTGGGGTTTGGGCTTATTTGGGTTAGGTTTGGGTTTAGGTCAAAATTGGGCCTTAAGCTTTGGGTTGAATTTGAGTAGGGTTTGGGTATAAATTTTGGGCAAATCATGTTAATGTTTTGTCTGTGGGGATGTTAAGGAAGGTTTAGAAAAGATTTGGGGTTAATTGGAGTTGAATTGGGTGAGTTTGGGTTAGGTTTGGGTCATGGGTCCAAATTGGGCTTTAAGGCCAAAAGTGAAATTGGATCCAAATGCCAATCAAATTAGACTTGGATTTGGTATAGATTGGTGTTGGGAATGTTGAATTGAAGTTTAGAATTGAATTGTACCAGAATTTGGGTCAATTGGGTAGGTTTGGTTTGACATTGGGTTCACTTAGGGTTAAAATGGATCAAATTGGGGGTTTTGACAAAAGTAGGGTAAATTGACAACATTGGCCCATGGTGTAGTTGAACAAAATGAAATTTGGAATATTTGGGATTTTCTGAAATTTTCTAGGAATTTTCTGAATTTTTGGATTTTTGGGTCAAGGGGGGTATTTTGGGTATTTGGAGGGTATTGGGAGGTTTTCTTGGAATTTTTGATATTTTTGGCTATGGATGATCAATTTGAGTGGAGAGAAATGTTTAGGAATGATTTTGGAGAATTTTGTGTGATTTGGAAATTTTTGAGAAATTTGGGTAGTTTCAAGGGTTTTGTGTAGGTTAAGCGGGTGTAGGGTCCCGGGGGTAAAAAATTGAAAATTTGGAAATTGAAGATTGGGTGAATATAAGTGGAATGAAATCATTTTGGTTGAGCCATGAAGCCATATCAAGCCCACATGAGCCATGAAGGGACTCATTTGAGGCATTCACTATGTTGTTCCTAACCCTCTTAGCCAAGGGCTTAGGGGTTAAGGACCATCCATGTGAATCACCTACATGAATCAGGAGGTAAAGTTAGGTATGGGTGTGGTTTTAGGAGGTGTGTGAAAGTGTAGTGTATGAGTGTAGTGTGTGTGTAAGTCAGCCTCTTCACTGCACAGGCCACCTGGGGTAGTCCTAAGGCCAAAGAGTCCCATGAGAACTCATCCTTTAAACTTCCACATTTGATTTCAACCCTCTAGGTGATTAGGGGTCTACAGTCAAGTTTGTGGAGTTTGCGGGGAGTTAAGAAGTGGTTTGAATTTCTAAAAGGTGGTGGATCCCAATTCTAGTCCTCTAAGATAGTCAAAGGAAAAGCCTAAGGCTAGATCCTAAGTACTAAAGAGAAGAAGAGAAGTCCTCATCAAAAATGAGGTCAACAAATGGACCCCCAATAGGTGTGGTGAGCTGACGGAGCACACCGCGCGTATTGGTGTTGACCGAAGCGATCAACAAAACCAACACAGATGTCCAAGTGACAAACTTAGGACCAAGTAGAAGAGTTTCCGTTGGGGAGTGTCAAGTATATCTCTGAAACTGGAGATTCCTGAACTCCCGCTGGGGAAAGGAGGTGAATTCCAAATCACATGATCTGGGGGGATTTCGATTTAGATTTCATTTTGTTTCAATTTAAGTTTTGATGTGTAAGTTTTAGATTTTGATTGATTTTTTTTTACTTTAGATTGAAGTTTGATTTAAAATTAATTTGAGAAAATTCAGATTTGAAACGAGAATTGAAACCTAGGTTCCAATCTTGGGATTGCAAAGAAAACTGGAATCTGAGCACCAGTCTCAGAGTGAGAATCGGAGTTTAAGTGTCGATTGAAAAAGATGAGAATCGAATTTAGGTATTGATCTCGAAAGGGATGAGAATTGAAATTTAAGTATCAATCTCGAAAGAGAGTCGAAATTTAGGTATCGACCTCGAAAAGAATGAGAATCAGAATTTAAGTACTGATCTCGGAATGAGAACTAGAATTTAGGTACCAGTCTCAGAAATTTTGAATTGAAATTTAGGTATCAATCCGGATGAGAATCGAAATTTAGGTATCGATCTCGGAGTGAGAACTGGAATTTAGGTAACAGACTCGGAAATTTTGAATTGAAATTTAGGTATCAATTCGGATGAGAATCGAAATTTAGGTATCGATCTCGGAGTGAGAACTCGGAATTTAGGTACCGGCCTCGGAAATTTTTGAATTGAAATTTAGGTATCAATTCGGATGAGAATCGAAATTTAGGTATCGATCTCGGAGTTAGAACTGGAATTTAGGTACCAGGTCTCGAAATTTTGAATTGAAATTTAGGTATCAATCCGGATGAGAATCGAAATTTAGGTATCGATCTCGGAGTGAGAACTGAAATTTAGGTACCAGTCTCGGAAATTATGAATTGAAATTTAGGTATCAATCCGGATGAGAATCGAAATTTAGGTATCGATCTCGGAGTGAGAACTGGAATTTAGGTACCAGTCTCGGAAATTTTGAATTGAAATTTTGGTATCAATCCGGATGAGAATCGAAATTTAGGTATCGATCTCGGAGTGAGAACTGGAATTTAGGTACCAGTCTCGGAAATTATGAATTGAAATTTAGGTATCAATCCGGATGAGAATCGAAATTTAGGTATCGATCTCGGAGTGAGAACTGGAATTTAGGTACCAGTCTCGGAAATTGTTTGAATTGAAATTTAGGTATCAATTCGGACGAGAATCGAAATTTAGGTATCGATCTCTGAGTGAGAACTGGAATTTAGGTACCAGTCTCGGAAATTTTGAATTGAAATTTAGGTATCAATTCGGATGAAAATTGAAATTTAGGTATCAATCTCGGAGTGAGAACTGGAATTTAGGTACCAGTCTCGGAAATTTTGAATTGAAATTTAGGTATCAATCCGGATGAGAATCGAAATTTAGGTATCGATCTCGGAATGAGAACTGGAATTTTGGTACCAGTCTCGAAAATTTTGAATTGAAATTTAGGTATCAATTCGGACGAGAATCGAAATTTAGGTATCGATCTCGGAGTGAGAACTGGAATTTAGGTACCGACTTCGGAAATTTTGAATTGAAATTTAGGTATCAATTCGGATGAGAATCGAAATTTAGGTATCGATCTCGGAATGAGAACTGGAATTTAGGTACCAGTCTCAGAAATTTTGAATCGAAATTTAGGTATCAATCCGGATGAGAATCAAAATTTAGGTATCGATCTCGGAGTGAGAACTGGAATTTAGGTACCAGTCTCGGAAATTTTGAATTGAAATTTACTGTGGAGATTTGGATTTTAGCGGGAGATCGAAATGAGATATGAAAGTGTTTCATATCCCATGGGAATCAATCAAAGTCTGATTACTTGGCGAAGGGTACAAACCCATGCCATCCGGATCGAATTAAAAATTCTTCGTGATTCTGAAATAATCCTGAGAGAGGATTTCAAGGGAGGTCTAGAATAGATCTTGATTTGAAGAAGGATTGGAGGATTTGAAAAGATGGATTTAAACTGGAATTCAATTTGAGCTTTAAATTTGTTTTGTTTGTCCTTTAACTATCCTGTTTTTTGTTGTTTATTTGGTGTTCATGTGGATTTGGTGTTCGACATTTTTAGATTTTTAAGGAAATTTTTGGTTTATTCCCTTTTTTTCTTTTTTTTGTTCTTTGTTCGAAGTTCATTTAACTTTAATGGCGTTTCATGTCGAAGATACATCATATAACTCAATCTGGAATACATTTCATACAATCCATGTAGACTCAAAACGAACTATGTATGATCTTCGTTGATCCATCCAAAGAAGCATCTGTCAAAATCCATGTCTGAATAGTGGGGTACATGGTCAATAACATCACCTTCCAAGCCACCCATGGCAAGGATGCCGTATGGATGTACATTGGAGGTGTGGTATTTTCCATGTAGCTCACAAGCTCGTAAGGCCGGAGGCTCTCTAGCTCCGGTCCGGCTCGGAAATGGTAAGGTGTCTTCCTGTCATCCATCCTTCCGAAAGTAACCGAGATCCGCTTCACTCGGTACTCTTGGTATGCAATGCTTAGAGATATCTACTCCGTTTCCCTTCGGCATCATGACGGAACCTACCGGTAAAGGTATCTTCACCGGCCCTCGGAACTCACCCGGGCCTCGCTATCCGGAGGTCGCATCCGAACATGATGTTACACTCGTTCAAGAAAGAGACCGTGCGTAAAGGTCCGACAAAGTCGAGGTGATCTATGTGTGGGGGTATGCGATCACCCTGCTTGTAGATGTTAATAATGCAGCTATTGGGTATGCAATCTGCTGGCGTACCCTCCATGTTATCAATCTCTTTACCATTCTCTTGATGACTAGTGGCATCGGATCCACTTGGCCATGACGGAGTATTCCCGGAGGGTTTCCCTTCCTGTCTTCCGCAAAGTTGTAACAGCATCCACATTGTATTGTGATTCTTCCTTTCCCTGGCATCCATCTCCGGGGTTCTGAGTATGTGTTTTCCCTTAGGCGGCCCGCTCGGCCCATTCTTTTCAAATCCCGGATGCAATCCACGATTTGCTGTTGTTCATACTCTGAGAATACGTCTGTTTGTAGCTCGAGGCCCTCTAGTATATTGATCCTTCTGCCTCGAATTCTCTCGAAGTATTCAAAGGTTTTCTTTTCGACATTTTGCATTCTCTCCAACTCGTATTCCGAAATAATCTGTAGATGGCGAGGCCTGGTGACATATTGTGGGATGTACGGTTCAATCCCTTCGCGCTCTCCTGCATACCTCGGCTCCTCGGGGATGATGTCTATCGGGACATCCCCCGGGGTTGCTTCTGCAACAAGGTCATGCATTACTGGTGGTTCTATCTGGTGGCGTGGTAGCCTTCTTTCTTTTAGTCTTTGTGAGATTTCCCTGGTCCTTTCTGTTATCCTAGGAGCTGGCCTCCTTTCTTCAGGTTCCTGGTGAACCGGTGTCCTCGAAGTGTATGTGCCGACAGTAGCAACTGTCTCGTCGCGTTGGTCCGCCGCTAGTTTGGTCAACATCTTGCGGATGCGGCGATTCTTATTTCTCCGTTGCATTGTTGTGAGAGTAGCTCTTCGAACTTCTTGAATCTCTCGTGGACGCGGCGCCGACAAGCTCGCCTCTCCGCCGTAGCGACTACGGACTTCATTTTCTTATCTTCTTCGAGTGTTTTCCTTTCTTTTCTTGTCGCTGGATTGGTGGCTTAGGCCACCCACTTTCATCACCGTCCGTTCGGCGGTTCTTCTCGGCTAACTCGGGACCCGGTCACTTTCCTTGTACTCGTAGGCTCGTCGGTGCGAAATCCGAGTCAATCTCGATTATCGCTCCATCTTTCACCCTCTTTTCATCGAGTGCAAGGCTTACGCCATTTCTAAAGTTCAGGACCAACCGCCCGCTCGACATTTCCCCGCGAAAAGACAAGGAAAAGGATCGGGGTCGTACTTAAGAACAAGAACATTAAGAAAGTGTTTATTAAAGACATTTTTTTTCTTACTTCTTGTATTTTTAAATTTAACAGGAATGAAGTGGGATAAGATCAAGAAAGAGATTTTGATATGGAAGAGAAAACAAGGAAAACTTTATTATCATGATTTTATTTATTTTAGCACATTTTTATTATTTTTGGGTTCGGACCCAATCATAAGTAATTACTTCGCCCGTGTTTCTTAGGGATGAAGAATTCATTCCTTCGAAACATCGTGTAGCGTAATACTTTTTGAAGTATCGTCCGTTGATCGAAGCATATGTCGTTCTCCCCGACAATTCACTAGCCGGTAGGAACCTCCCGAGTATATCGCTTCAACCACAAACGGCCCTTCCCAAGTGGGTTCAAATTTTCCTCCTATCTTGCGGTGTGCAAGAATAGGTCTCTTGAGAACGAGAACTAAGTCACCAATTTTGAAGGTTCTTGGGCGGACCAGTTTGTAATGGGCTTGGACCATCTTAGCTTGGTATAGTTCTAAATTCTGTTGCGCTGCAAGTCTTTTCCCTTCCAGGCTTTCTAATTCCTCTAGTCGTAACTTGGCATTCTCTTCTGTCGTAATCATATTTGCAACTGCGACTGCGAGTGAAGGAAGTCGAACCTCTAAAGGTAACACTCGCCTCGGACCCATATACCGGAGCGTAAGGTGTAGCTTGAGTAGGAGTTCGAAGGTTGTCCGGTAGGCCCATAAGGCTTCTAACAACTTCTCGTGCCAATTTCTCTTATTATCGTCCAAAGTTTTCTTTAAGATTTGAACGAGAGTTTTATTAAAAGCCTCAGCGAGGCCATTTGCTCTTGGGTAGTAAATTGTTGAGTATCGCCAGTCGATTCCGTGTCTCCTGACAAAATTGTTGATTTGCGTGCTTCTAAATGCTGACCCATTATCCGAGATAATCCTGCGCAGCACTCCGAAACGGTAGACAACTTGGTTCTTGAAAAACTGCAGCACGTGGTGTGCTTTCACTTCTCTAAGTGGAACTGCCTCTGCCCACTTGGAAAGGTAATCTGTAGCGGCAAGAATGAAGCGATGTCCTTTTGAAGATGGTGGTTCTATCGGACCCACTATATCTGTGCCCCAACATTCAAATGGCCACGACGCAATTGTCGGATGTAGCACATTTGGAGGTTGGTGTAGAACCACTCCGTGCACTTGGCATTGGTGACGGCTCTTGGCGATTTTCATGCGGTCGGTCATCATCGAGGGCCGTAGTACCCTAGTCTTTTAATTTTCATTTTCATCTTCGGACTCGACCGGTGAGCTCCACGGAGTCCCGAATGCACCTCTTTAACAATTTCATGGGCCTCGGACCCGCTTAGGCATCTTAGCCACATTTGATCGAAAGACCTCCCGTACAAGGTGTTGTTTATTAATGCGTAGGACGTAGTTCTTTTCTGATCCGATGGGCTAGCGACCTATCGTCCGGTAGCTTTCATGTTTGTAGGTAGTCTATTAATGGTCGTCGCCAATCTTTCGTGTTTTCTCGTCATCGTTGCAACCGATTCTTTTTCTTCTCTCGATTTGTGTATTGTGTCTATGTCAGTCGTGATAGGACTCGACGTCCGTGAACCGACACTTCCATCGATTCATCCTGCAAACAGGCAAATTCTTTTGCGAGGCGAGCTAACGCATCTGCCAAGACATTTTCTTTTCTGGGAATTTTGTAGATTGTCACATTCGGAATTGGTTCCAACAATTGTATGGCATACTGGAAATATTGCTCGAGTCTTGGTTTAAAAATTCTATACTGTCCGGCGATCTGTTGAATGATTAACTGCGAATCTCCGTAGATGTTGATGTCTCGTTATCCCCATTCGAATAGCTAATTCCAATCCCGTTATGAGGGCTTCGTATTCTCGCTTCGTTGTTTGTACACGGTTCCGCCAAGTGGTAGGAGTATCTTAACATCCCCTCGCTCCGGTGTTATAAAGATTAGCCCGATTCCCGCCTTACGGGCACTATCACTTGCGATTCTTCGTCTTTGTGTGCCGAAGATGCTCGTCGAAATATAATTCCCAACGTCGATCATCGTGGTCTTCTAGGCTCATTATTTGTTCATCCGGCAAATCATCATTGAGAGGAGATTCTGCCAGCAAAGGGTGTGTTGCGAGAAAGTCCGCTAAGACTTGTCCCTTTACGGCTCGAAGAGGCACGAAAGTTATATCGAATTGCAATAATATCATTGACCATCCGGCAAGTCTGCACGGAAAGTGTTGGACGAGTCATCAAGTATTGCAATGGATTAAATTTCGAGATCGAGTTGACCTTATGAGAAAGCATGTAGTGCCCGAGCTTTTGAGCGGCGAAGATCGGGCCAAACAATGTTTTTCAATTGCGGGATACCTTATTTCCGTCTGAAGTAAACGACGGCTTAAATAGTAAAGGGCATTTTCTTTACCCTCATCATCGACACTGGGCTAACGAGGCTCCGAGAGAGTCGTCTGGAGCCGCGGTATAAAGTATCGCGGTCTACTCCGAGACTCGGGGCTCGCTAAGACAGGAGGTCTCATCAAATATTGTTTAATGTCCTTGAAGGCCTTCTGGCATTTCTCTTCCCAAATAATTTTGGCGTCCTTTTTAACTAGTGCCGAGAGAGGCTGACACCTACCTGACAGGTTTGAGATAAAGCGTCAAAGATATGCCAGCTTCCCTTGAAAAGATCGTAGTTGCTTTAAGGTCTTGGGAGGCGGCATTTCTAAGATAGCTTTAATCTTTTCCGGGTCTATTTCAATCCCACGATGTCGGACAACGAATCCTAAGAATTTCCGGAGGTAACGCCGAAGGCGCATTTTAAGGGATTCATCTTAAGGTTAAATTGCCTTAATCGTTCGAAAATAATTCTCAAATCATACAAGTGGTTGTCCTTTACTTTGCTTTTGATGACCACATCGTCCACGTAGCATTCGACTTGATTGTGGATGAGATCATCAAAAATTCTTGTCATCGCTCTCGGTATGTTGCTCTCGCGTTCTTCGATCCGAATGGCATCAATGTGTAGCAATATACTCCGATCGGCGTTCTGAATGCTGTAAGCTTTTCATCTTCTGGAGCCATTTTTATCTGGTTTTATCCTGAAGATCCATCCATGAATGAAAATATTTCATGTGTCGAAGCAATTTCAATCATTAATTCTGGGATCGGTAGAGGAAATTCATCCTTTGGACATGCCTTGTTTAAATCTCTGAAGTCCACACAAATTCGATCCGACCATTCTTCTTTCGATCGGCACCACATTGGCTAACCAAGTCGGGTATTGTTCTTCACGGACAAATTTAGCGTCTATTAGCTTTTTAACTTCAGCTATGACTTGTTGTTCAATTTCTAGATGCATTCTTCTGGGACCTTGTCTGACTAGGACAGAAGTAGGATCCACTCCTAGCTTATGGACTGCGACCTCTGGAGCTAATCCTGGCATCTCATCGTAGTTCCAAGCAAAACAGTCTTTAAATTCCATTAATAACTTGATTATTTCTTCGGAGTCTTCTTTTTTGAGTAAGGAGCTAACAAAGGTAGGTCTAGGCTCTTCGCCGGTACCTAAGTTAACTTCCGTTAGCTCATCTATTGTAGATTTAATCTCTTGTTCGAATTCTGGTGGAGCGTCTCCAATTTGTAAATCTACGAGTTCGTCTGTAGTTTCCATGCAGTTTTCATTAGACTCGCAAGTGACAACCAAGCAAAATTCAGTATTGTCAACTGATCCTATTGTGCCGAATCCGAGACCATGCTTTGAATTGGGTGGACGACCGGAGTTATTCCATAATTTTTCAAAATGTTGTGATTGGCCTTTTGTCCATTGTCGAGGTAAGAAACCATGCTTAATTAAATTTTGAACACATGGAGAATACCACTCAAAAGGTAATTCCATTAATTATGATGAAGTGACATCTTCAAATTGCACATTATTTTCAGTTTTGGAGGAAGAAGCACCACGGTAGAATTTGATTAGCTTTGCACCGCAGCTACGTACCTCTTTGACCACCACACCCTCGATCTTATTAGAATGGATCGGGGTCAGGGTCATATTATGTACATAGTGGTTAATCTTCTCGTACATTGATTTATATTCTTCATTCTTCTCATCTTCGAGAGAGATCTTGAATTGCGGCTTTTTCCGACTTATTGTCGCTGCTTCTTGTTTGATTTCCTTTTCTTCTTCAGAACTATCTTCCCAATCAACATTGATGGCTGGTTTCCTCTGTCCAACTGTCCTAACGTTGTTGACCTCATTTTTGATGAGGTCTTCTCTTCTTCTCTTTAGTACTTAGGATCTAGCCTTAGGCTTTTCCTTTGACTATCTTAGAGGACTAGAATTGGGACCCACCTTCTAGAATTTCAAACCACTTCTTAACTCCCTGCAAACTCCACAAACTTGACTATAGACCCCTAATCACCTAGATGGTTGAAATCAAATGTGGAAGTTTAAAGGATGAGTTCCTATAGGACTCTCTGGCCTTAGGACCGCTCCGGGTGGCCTGGTCTGGTGAGAGGCTGACTTACACACACACTACACTTCCACATACCTCCTAAAACCACACCCATACCTAACTTGACCTCCTGACTCATGTAGGTGATTCACATGGATGGTCCTTAACCCCTAAGCCCTTAGGCAAGAGGGTTAGGAACAACATAGTGGATGCCTCAAATGAGTCCCTTCATGGCTTATGTGGGCTTGATATGGCTTCATGGCTCAACCAAAATGATTTCACTCCACTCAAATTCACCCAATCTTCAATTTTACAAATTTTCAATTTTTGACCCCAGGACCCTACACACTTCAACTTTACCCAAAACCACTCGAAATTACCCAAATTTTCCAAAATTTCCTAAATCACCCAAAATTCCTCAAAATTGATCTTAAACATTTCCACATCACTCAAATTGATCATCCATACCCAAAAATACCAAAAATTCCAAGAAAACCTCCCAATACCCTCAAAATACCCAAAATACCCCTCTTGGCCAAAAATCCAAAAATTCAGAAAATTGCCAGAAAATTCCAACAAATCCCAAATATTCCCAATTTCATTTTGTCCAACTACACCATGGGCCAATTTTGTCAATTTACCCCACTTTTGTCAAAACCCCCAATTTGACCCATTTTAACCCAAAGTGAACCCAATGTCAAACCAAACTTACCCAATTGACCCCAATTTTGGTCCAATTCAATTCGAAACTTCAATTCAATATCCCCAATACCAATCTAGACCAAATCCAAGTCCAATTTGATTGACATTTGGATCCAATCTCACTTTTGGCCTTAAAGCCCGATTTGGACCCATGACCCAAACCTAACCCAAACTCACCCAATTCAACTCCAATTAACCCCAAATCTTTTCTAAATCTTCCTTAACATTCCCACAAGCAAAACACTAACATGATTTGCCCAAAATTTAGACCCAAACCCTACTCAAATTCAACCCAAAGCTAAAAGGCCCATTTTTGACCTAAACCCAGAGCCTAACCCAAATGAGCCCAAACCCCAAAATCAAAGCCCAACCAAAGCCAAAACCTCTTTGAAACACTCCCATAAACATTCCTCAACATTGATTTTACATCAATTTTAACCCTAGCCCAACATTAGCCCAAGTTAGCCCAATTTGACCTACATAGGCCCACTTACCAAATAAATCCAAATTCAAACCAATTCAACTCCAAATCACAGCAAATTGATTCCAAGCCCTTCATGGAACATCCCTAAACCAATTATGACATTTATTTGACAAAGTCCTTCACAAAATCTTAACCCAAATACCCATCCTAAAATCAAAAAGCCCATTCCCCTTAAACTTTCCTAAAAGCCCACTTCACCACATTCAAAAGCCCAAATCCATCCAAAACCCACATGGCACTTCCCCTCATCATCCATTTAATCAAAATCACCCCTAAGTTTCAAAATCATCAATTAAACCATTCCAAATCAAGCTTCATGCAAATTTTCACCAAAATATCAAAATCTTCTTAAATCCCTTTTTATGAAATTGACCCAAGCTTTTCCCAAGCCAAATGGAGCCAAGGATGAGCCATTCACAAGCCATATGAAGCCATGAAAGTTTGGCATGTGACCATGCCATTAATGGCAAAAGGAGGAGGTCCTTTAACCATCTCCTAAAAGTCATTAGCCTTAAGCATGTTTCCCCTTAACCAAGATTTAATCCAAATATTCTTGGATAAGGACATCACCACCTCTTGACCAGCTAGCCTAACTAATCTTCTCATCCCAAGACCAGCCATGGGAAGGTGAACCCAACCCAAACCAATGGGTTGACCAATTTCAAGCCAAAGTGGCCTCTCCCCCTTACCATTTTAATTCAAACACTTTACACATGTCCAAGCCCAATTGACTTCACCATTGCCATGCCCCGACCTCCACGGTCAAGATGGTGACCCATGCTGCACGGCCAGCCGCCCGGATCGCCGGAAAACACCACACCCGAGAGCATCATGTGAGCCCAAGCTTGGAATTCTCACCTGCTGAGTTGCCCCATGCCCAATGGCCACCATGGCTGTTCTTCTCCTCACCAGAGCAGCTGATACCATGCCTCAACTCTCTCTGGGAGGCCCTCCACCCTCTCCTATTTAAACTCCACCCCTCTCGGTCATGAGAGGAGAGTTGCACAAACCTTGCCGAAACTCTGCCAAAATTGTTCCAAACCCTTCTCCACCCTTAGAGCGAGTTGATCCCAGGTGTCGATTTGCCTCAATTCCCACCGATAAAATCCGATTTCCCAGCTGAAATTCCACCCAAAACCAGGACACTTCTCCACGAGTGAGCCAATCCCCAAATTGATTGGTTCTACACCTTCACCGGACCAAGGAAAGGTGTCCACCGAGCAAAAGCCCCATCTCCGAGCCACCCGGTTGCTCCGGCCTCCAAGCTTTGTGATCGGGCTTGGTCGAAATCACATCCGGACAATTCACCGGACCGAGAGACTTCATCCGGAGCTTGCGGGATCCAATCGAAGGTGCAACAACTTTCAGATTGAAGCCACACTTCTCTGAGCAAAGGTATGAGCTAATTTTTCATCCCGAGCTTCTAGAGATTCTCCATTTCAAATGCCTTAATTTCAATGCATGATAGCCGTATAGATGTGTTCGTCTCTTCAAGACGAATCCATAGAGCATAAGAACACGAAAATCCATTGAGTATCGAGTGAGATCTTAGGGATTTAGTGTGGACGGCTCTCGGGTGAGGACGCTCGGGGACGATGAACGGATGCCGTCCATTTAATACATGCGCGGACGAACGGCTCAGATGGCATCGGACCAGGAGACGGTACGAGAACCGCGGGGCCCGGGCTGCTGACTCAGGTGGCGGCGTCGAATGGGAGCGCGACGCGTGTGCGTTCGGAGCTGCCGAGGTTGACGCGGCGCCGCGTGGATAAATAGAAAATTAGGGTATTTTTCTATTTATTTAATTCCCTAAACTTCGAAAATTCATATCTCCGTGTAGAAAAATCAGAAAAATAAAATAAAAATACCCTCTTGCTCGAGTGAACGAGAGGAGAATAATGTGGAAAAGAAATCATTTAATTTCATCGAAGTATTTTATTTTTTATAATTTATTTACTCTCTGCATACTTTTGATTCTCCATGCATGTATACAATTCACCATGGCATGAGACCATAGGGCTTTTGAAGCCTCCGAATTTGGGAACATTCCCTGAATTTTCCAAAGTCGGAGGCCATCCCTATAAAAAGTTATTGATTTTTCAAATTCATGTTGCTGTTTTGAGTATTTTAATTCTAATAAATAGCATGTTGTGAAATAAATTCTAGGAAAATTTGGTGATGTTTCTTATGACCAGAGAACCCTAGGAAAAAAAGGTTTTCAGTTAGTTCATTTAAAACAACCCTAATTGGCTTAAACACCCAAAATAGGTCTTTAATTAATTAGAGTTAACCATGCATCAAATTGACTTGAAATCAATTCTCCACTAACCTTTAGGATCAGAGGAATCCACCATAAAAGTTTAAGGTCAATTGGACTTGGTTAGCCCCACTAATTGGGTTGAATAAGCCACTTAGCCATTTTAAACTTTAAAAATTCATAACTTTTAAAATACCTTTCAAAAATTCACCAAATTAGTTTTGGAGCCTCTCTGATATCAGGGGAACCTAAGAAAATTAAAATTTCAATTTTCTAAAAAAGTTGATTTTTAATAATATTTTAATATTTTTAATAATTAAAAAATAATAAAAATCACAAAAATAATAAAATTCACCAAAATGTCACATTTTAAATTTTAATCACTTAGGAACAAACCCCATATTTTTCTTAGGTCTATTTTATGAGATATTAAATTTTAAAGCCCTAGGGTAATTTTAAAAATTAAAAAAATGTATTTTCTAGCATTTTAACAAAAATAATTATAATAAATCATATAAAAATCAGAAAATTGTAAAATTTGATTCTCTGATTTCCTTGATATCGAGAGAGATTTTTGAAAAATATAAAATTCATTTTTCAACATTTATTTTATTTTTAAATTAATTAACACTCCAAAACTTAAAATAATTATAATAAAAATAATATAATTCAAAATATCACCAAAATTGGTCCAAGTAGTTCTCTGGTCATTAGGAATGTCCCCTAATTTTCTTAAGGACAGAAACTTTCCCTTGGTCATGTTATTAAATTTTCCTTGGAAATCTCTATTTTTCACCAAAAATAATTATATAAATAAATTAAATACAGAAAAATCACATTTTCTCCTCCCATGTCTTTATTGATATATGAGTGAAGTCACATAAAAATTCCAAGTTCATTTGAGTTCAATTTAGTGAGTTATGAAATTATTAAGCTTAAAGGGTAAAGTGGTAATTAAATTTTTTAACCCTTAATTAAAACTTTAGGTTTAATAAAAAATTAACAAGTAAAATATTTGATCCTAATCTGATTTGGATGATTGAAATTTAAATAATTAAAGGGTAGAAACCCATTAAGCAATTTTAAAATGATTAAACGTTAATTAAATAATGGATTAAATTTGGAAGAATAATAAAATTGGAATTATTAAAATAGGGATATTATTAGGAAGAGATTTATTCTTTAATTCAAAAATTCCTAAATTAATTATCTCATTAATATTCAATTCTTAATTAAAATGATAACTCAAATTTAAAATATTAAAAGACTTAATCGTTAAACTAAAATTAAATTATTAAGCTCTTTTAAAAATTTTAATTAAAATAAAAAAATTAAATTAAATTCAAATTAAATTAAATTAAATAAATTAAATTAAATTAAATTAAGATTAAAAAATTAAATTAAATTAAATTAAACAAATTAAATTAAATTAAATTAAATTAAATTAAATTAATTAAATTAAATTAAATTAAATTAAAATTAAATTAAATTAAATCAAATTAAATTAAATTAAATTAAATTAAATTAAATCAAATTAAATTAAAATCAAATCAAATCAAATTAATTAAACATCAAATCAAATTAAATTAAACTATATTGAATTAAATTAAATCAAAGCTCAACTAAATTAAATTAAATTAAATTAAATATAACATCGCTTAAAACATAAAGAAATTAAATATAAAGCAACTTGAACACTATTCCAAATTTAAACCCATTAACTTAAATCAAATCATTTGAACACCAATTTGCCCTCGAAAGCTTTGGTTATTATAACTCCTAAACAGAACATTAAATGAAATGTTACTTCACTTATAGGACATTCAAATATCCTAGTTCACTGAGTAAGATAATAACAAAACTTAACTAAACCTCGGACGATTAATTCATTTGTGTAATCGAATTCATTTGGACTTAAAACAATCTAGAAATATTGAAAAGATGTTTAAGATTCTTCTTAAGCACTTCCTCGATATGATAGGATATTTATAAGAACAATTGAACCTAATTGTTCTTTGATGAAGAAAATCGTCCTCGAACCAAAACACAAAGAACCTAGACGTCATAGGAAATGACTAGCTTATAGGATTAGGAACTTGGTAGAAAACCATAACCCTTACCTTAGCTTTACTAGGAACTTGCTTAAATATTCTAATTGTGTTTTAAGTGCAGCTTGGGATGACGGGAAGACCCTCCAGGTACGCTTTTATTTTATTGCAATTTACTTTCTTGCAATTTACATTATTGCAATTTATTTAACTGCATCGCACTTACTTTTCTTGCATGATAAACAACTGTTGCATGAAAACCCACACCTTTAGGATAGACCCTAAAACTGAAATCAAAACTAAATTAAAAGTCATTGCAAGATAAAATTCACCGCCACAACATTTCAAAATATAAAACAACTCGAAATTTAATCACAAACGGAACACAAAACTACAATTACAACTAAATTAAAACGTCTGTTGGATGATCGGGAATACCTCGGATGATGTAACCTACGTGTTGCTAACGGGATTTCCCGCGGTCTAAATGAAAGTGCGGAACTCATTCGGTTGAGTTTAGCAAATTCATCCGGACTAAGTTAATCCGATAAAAATAATGATGCGGAAGGATGGAACCGTGGGATCTTAACCGGTGTCGTTATAATCAACATTAAGATTTGTTTTAATCAAAACACAAAAAACACTTGGAAAATTAAGACTTCTCTAAACCAAAACACTTTTCTCATCTCCTGATTTATGATTTCTAAAACTAAACCTCTGCGACAACAAGGAGCTCGGAGCTTGGTGGGCAGCACAGCCATCGTCATCAGCAAAACTTGAACCTACTTCAGCAAAACTTTCCTAGAATTAAATAACCAAGCCATAGGATTTCGAGGTAGTTTTCCTAGTGCAACATAAATCCTTAACCTCTTGTTAGGCATTTGCCTTGCAAATTAAGCCCTAACCGGACTTAGGATTCCGAGGTAGTCGTCTGATACGACATAAACCCTCACATCTTCAAGGCTATTTGTATGATTCTATCATATAAATGTAAGTCCTAATTAATTAAAATTGGCAAAATCAAAACATTTAAATAAACATTAGGATTTTCCTAAATTTAAGCCAAACAATAGGATAGTCGGGAAATTACCGAAGTTCACTTCGAATCTGTGATTTCTCCTACTTTTCTTCCTTTGGATTCCCAAAACAAAATGTTCCAAACTTGATCCATTCCCTATTGAAATTCCAAAAATTCAATCTCCTTGAAAATCTTAAACTTTGAAATTCTTGAGAGCGAATTATTGATTATTATCGAGAGTTTTCTTAGGTGATTCCCATCACTTAAGATGTAATTAACTATAGGGGCTTGCCCTTATAGAGAATTTTAAAGAACCCGAGTAATATAAACCACGTTTAATGTTTTCATATTAAGCGGGGGAATTTTGTCGGCTTATAAAATTGGTTCGTAGACCAAACAGATGTCACAAATCTTCTAGTTTATTTAATCGAGCCCCACCGTCAAGCGATGTTGTCTATCCTTAGGGATAAATACACGGTTTGTGGTGCGGTGCTCGTTTATATAAACTATTTGGGACGTGAGATTAGTTTAATCTCATATTTTAAAACCTTCAAATTTAAAATTATTTTCAAAATCAAATACTACTTTTCAAGTTATTTATTTTAATTAAATTAAAAATTCGCCGACAGCTTCTGTTAGGCGACCCCCCTTTTCAAAATAAAACACACAACTTAAAAATATGCCGACAAGATTTACGGCGACTCACGTTGAGGAAAATTCCTCTCTCCATTATAATCAAATAATTACGCTTTCAAAAATCGGTAGTGCATTCATGTCCTTAGTGGATCAAACTACCCTTCTTTCCGTTGGAATACTATGTTCATTTATATCTTGAATGAGTATAGCCAACATTCTCTCGGATTTAGGAACCACTTGTTTGGACACCCCTAAACGAGAGAGGTTCCGAGATCCTTTTACCTCATTTTTGAGGTGGGGTGGACCCCGATAGGTGTTAGTTTAGGAATGATCCTTCGAGTCGAGAAGTCTTGCTTAAGACTTTCTTTTCCTTTCCAACTCTGAATCGGATTCCTTGCCTTCTCTACACCTTTGAACATTCCGTTCTAAATAAACAAACCCTCTAATAAGTGATTCTTTTAACAAATGATTCCTTCTTATAAATACATGAACAAGAATGAGTTCGGACTCTTTTTCAATTCCTTTCTTTTCGTCCTAAAGAAAAGAAGCATAACTTGGGACTGACAACCGGAATCTACCTACTGCGAAATGGAAGCCCGAAGCTGATTTTCTCCTTCACCAACGGACTCGGACTTTACGTCCATAAGGATGAGCTGCCCGACAATGGGATCATCCGATTTGGACGAGGATTTGAAAACACGAACGTCGAGGTCACCGACGTCTCCCTCTTTGCAGCGACGAACAAGGTATCCGAAGGCCGAGGAGCCAGCGCACGAGTTCGACCTTAGGTCGACCCAAGAGTTTCCTCCCTGCAAAGGATCCCGACTAGGAGAATCTCGCCGTCCGCGGGAGGACTGTTCTTACTACCCCCACTGGTCTAGTTGTTTCGCACCTACCCCGACTTCCGCCGAATCGAAGGGGAAAGAAATCCGGAACTATGGTAAACTTGTTACCGTGGAGGGTACGGATCTTCCTGTAAGACCTTCGTTTTCGAAATCGGGTCCGGTTCGAAGATTCCGTCAGCGACAAAGACCCGAAGAAGAAACGAAGTAGAAGGATCGCCGGAGAAGCCGTAGCTGCTGAGATTGCTTTCCTGGAGGAGATCCCGAAGCTGCTCGAATATACACCGCTACCGAATATACACCGCTGCTCGACTACATACCACTTTTGGGAGGAAGCGGGTTCCATCCCCTCTCGCCGCAGAGGATGAGGAGAATGTTCGCAAGATTGCTTGCCACATTACCTCGGCCCGCATACTACAACGATAGCCGTAAGAAAGAACTAGAACTACGCCGTTTGCTCGACTTGCGAACTTTGGTAGAAAAGTTAGCAAGGAAGGAAAAGCTGTCCCGTATCGGAGATTCTACGAAGGATAGGGCGGGTGCCGATCAAATCCCGTCTTGGACCTCGAGTAGAACCCGCCGTCATGACGGAAAAGCCGAGCAAGAGAATGAAGGCTAGCCCGCTCGTCGTAGTCTCGGGATTACGGATTAGGGAGGATACCACCTTCCGGCATTTGGCCGACGGACCATGCGGTCCTAGACCTTCTGCTGCTCAGAAGGATGGTATGGCGTCCCACTCTTGGGCGATTGAGATTGAAACAACGGCCCGAGAAAGAAAGTCTCGCCGGGAGGTTGGAATGCGAAGAAAGCGCTCTTTGCGATAAAGGGGACTCGTGAAAAAGGGACCCGGCGGCTATCGCATGACAACCGCAAAGACACACGAAAGCTCCGCTAGAAGATGCCATGGAAAAGTTGAGAACCGATATTCGACGGTTGGCAAAAGAAAGAGAAGAAAAGTTCGGAGATGAGATCGATTCATCGGAGTTCATGGACGACGAATATGCGAGAAATCAATATGGTTGAGACACGAGCTTCATCGGCTTCGCAAGGTGCTCTGCGGCCGCGAAGAGAGGAGCCGGGCGATGAGAAGACGGCTTCGGGAAAAGGACGACACGATCGCTCGAATGGCGAAAAGGATGGAAGAGATGGCCGTAGCTGCGGCCACTCTCCGGAGTCAAGTACAACCACATAGAGAGACACCCCGGAGGTCATTCACATTGTAAACGGAGGAAAGGAGATTACATCCGTCAATGGGGATGACCAGCTGAAAAAGGATACAACACAAAGTATGATCCCTGAAAAGGATATCAAGAACTTGGTAGAACAGCAGGTGCGAGAAGCCTTAGCACAATAGAAGAACGGGACATCCATTCGGATTGGTAGACCTTACCCAGAAGAATTCGACGCTGTCCACTACCCGAAAGGCTTCGTACCACCTCTGTTCAAGACCTTTGATGGAACCGGGAACCCCCGACAGAATGTTGCACACTTTGTGCCAGTTGTTGCAATGCCGACGGGAGCGATGCGTTACTCTTCCGACAGGTTCGTCGGCGGTCCGTCAGGAATCGCCTTCGAGTGGTACGCAGAATTACCAAACGGTTCAGTGAAGACATTCTCAGAGCTAGAGAGCCTCTCCATCAAGCGATTTGCCGGAGCTCAGCACCACATCACTATAGGTGATTTAGTGGTAGAGAAACAAAGGCCAAATGAAACTTTGGTGGATTACCTACTTCGATGGAGAAATTTAAGTATGAAGTGTGAACCACAACTACAAGAACAGCATGCAGTCGGCATCTTGCTTAAAAGCATTCACGGCCCGATAGCACTTCTCCTCGAAAGGATTCACTATTAAGACTTTCGAGAAGTTGTTAAGCAAGGCCGGAAGCTTGCAAGAAGAGGCGAAGCAATTAAGTTTCGCCGACAAGACGGACAAGCGAAGCCGGTAAAGACCTTCGAAAAGAAATCCGGGATCGTTGCGGCGAGTTGATAAAGGCGAAGCAACCGATCGGAAATACCACCGGAACGGCCGCGGCAACCACAACGGAATTACCGACAACCCCGGTCCGGCTATCGGTCGTCTCCGCGGTATGAACAACCGTCCCGTCCGCAACGTACATTAAGGGAGCTTACGAGCGAGAGAATATCCGTTCAAAAATGAAGCGATACTGAAAATGTTCCGTAGCCTAATGAAGACTCCGGATTTCCAGCTGCCGGAACCTAAAAGACCGGAGGAAGTCAACAAGAACGGTGATCCCGACTTTTGCCCCTACCATCGGATGCTTGGGCACAAGATAGAAGATTGCATTACCTTTAAAAGTTGGCTCAACGACAACCTTCGGAAAGGAAATATAACAATCCCGAAGGAGTACATGAAGGAACCCCGGAAAGGAGGTTCCGTCGATGTTATCTCAGCCGATCCCGTCATTCAGATAGATCCACATGCAGGCGACGATGGATGGACTACCGCACGGACGAGGTCTTCGAAGAAGATTTTAGACGACATCCGAACCGCCTCGGTGCGAGCCTCAATTCAGAGTTCGAGACACAGTTAAGCCGGTACTATCACTTGCGATAGAAGAACCACCTCGACGGGAGACGATCGAAGAAAAGAAGAAAATTGACGAAGAAGAGGGACCGAGATTCCTAAGGCTAGACTAGGGGCTGCTAATCCTAGGATAGTTGTTTCCGATTCGGGGAGAAATCCCTCGAACCTCGATTTTGTATGATTATCTGCTCACTTCGGTGGGATCATATAATGATAAGGGTGATGGCGTTGGCTACGTTTTGGTTGTTTCTAACGATTATGTAACTAGCGACAATCCGGACATCGATTTCGATACCAACGATAATTCTCGAATCATACACGATCTCGACGATCAAAATAACGAAGGAGACATCCATCAAGGAGGCTACGAGAGCTCGACAAGCAACGGATCTATACGGCGAGTTTCGAGGAGCTCCGAGTTACGATAGAATTAGAGCCTTCGGATTCTGAAGCTAATCCGGAAGAGCTGACATTCCGATTCGGGAGGAGACACCGACAAGTTCGACACTAGATTCGGAAGAAATTACGGAAGTCAACTTAAGAAGTGGAAAAGTTCTACCTCCAAGAATGGGTCCAAAAGACAAAGGAAAGCGGATGGTTGTTCAAGAAGAACCAACCCCAGTGAGAAGAAATACCCATTCGAGAAGAAGCCGAGACACATGAGAACAAAGTGGACTACGACGTGCTAGCTCATCTTAGGAAACTACCGAGCCAAGCGAGCATTTACGATGCTCTCATCTTATCAAAGGAGATGAGAGAAGCTCGATCGAGGCCTTACTTGATCCGGAAATTTGCTTAGCTCAAATGGTCGGAGATTCCTTAGATGAGGTTTGCTCGTTAAAGGAACGACGAGGCGTTACCTTCGCGGACGATGACCTACTACTTGGGACGACGAGATCACAACCGACCATTGTACATTTCGGTTACAATTGGCAAGTTTACGCTCTCCGAGTATTGGTGGATCCGGGAGCATCAATCGATATAATGAGTCTTCGAACACTAGCATATTTGGAAATTGATGCTCGCGAGCTCGAAGCGGACAAAATGTTATTAAGAGGATTCAACCGGAAAGGAGAAAGAGCCCTCGGGTCAATAACGCTGCGATAAAGACCGGTGACTTAGCAAAGACAACCGCAAAATTTCACATAATCGATTCGAAATGTCGTTCAACGCTCTACTTGGGCCGACCATGGATACATGAAAACGGGATGGTACCATCATCTCGCACCGGTGCATCAAATACTACGATGGAGGGGAACGAGTGCATCAAAGGCGACTTGCAACCATTCTCCGTACATGAGATTGGAATCCATGAAGATGCGGCTTATTATGCACCGCCAGAAAACGATCTTCTCCGGAGATACCGTAACAAATGAAGCAAAGAAAGTTCGGGACAACGAAGAACTTGAAGTTCTAGTCCAACGAGTCACTCACCACTCCCTTCGGCGAGATGGTGAAGGTTTCTCCACAACTCGCATCCGAGGTCGAGGCCGGGGACGAGGCCGTGGTAGAGACGTTAGGACGGTTGGACGAGAGGAAACCAGCCATCAATGTTGATTGGGAAGATAGTTCGAAGAAGAAAAGAAATCGAACAGAAGCAGTGACAATAAGTCGAAAGAAGCCGCAATTCAAGATCTCCTCGAAGATGAAAAGAATGAAGAATATAAATCAATGTACGAGAAGATTAACCACTACGTACATACTATGACCCTAACCCCGATCCATTCTAACAAGATCGAGGGTATGGTGGTCGAAGAAGTACGTAACGACGGTGCGAGGCCGATCAAATTCTACCGTGGTGCTTCTACCTCCAAAGCGAAAATAATGTACAATTCGAAGATGTCACTTCATCGAGAATTAATGGAATTACCTTTTGAGTGGTACTCTCACTGTGTTCAAAATTTAATTCAACGTGGTTTCTTACCTCGACAATGGACGAAAGGCCAATCACAACATTTTGAAAAATTATGGAATAACTCCGGTCGTCCACCCGATTCAAAGTATGGACTCGGATTCGGCACGGTAGGGTCGGTTGACGATGCTTGGATTTTGCTTGGTTGTCACTTGCGAGTCCAATGAAAGCTGCATGGAAACTACGGACGAACTCGAAGATTTACAAATTGGAGACGCTCCACAGAATTCGAAGAAGAAATTAAATCCACGATAGATGAGTTAACGGAAGTTAACTTAGGTACTAGCGAAGAGCCTAGACCTACCTTTGTTAGCTCCTTACTCGACAAAGAAGACTCCGAAGAAATAATCAAATTATTAATGGAATTTAAGAATCTGTTTTGCTTGGAACTACGATGAAATGCCGGGATTGGCTCCGGAGGTTGCGGTTCATAAGCTAGGTGTGGATCCTACTACGTTCCGGTCGGACGAGGTCCCGAGAAGAATGCGTCTAGAAATCGAACAACAAGTCATAGCCGAAGTTAAAAAGCTAATAGACGCTAAATTTGTCCGTGAAGAACAATACCCGACTTGGCTAGCCAATGTGGTGCCGGTCGAGAAAAAGAATGGTCGGATCGGAATTTGTGTGGACTTCGGAGATTTAAACAAGGCATGTCCGAAGGATGAATTCCCTCTACCGATCCCGAATTAATGATCGACATTGCTTCGACACATGAAATATTCTCGTTCATGGATGGATCTTCGGGGTACGACCGGATAAAAATGGCTCCGAGAAGATGAAAAGCTTACGGCATTCGGAACGCCGATCGGAGTATTTTGCTTACACGAGTAATGCCATTCGGAGTCGAAGAACGCGGGAGCAACCTACCAAAGAGCAATGACAAGAATTTTTGATGATCTCATCCATAATCGAGTCGAATGCTACGTGGACGATGTGGTCATCAAAAGCAAAGTAAAGGAAAATCACACTGTATGATTTGAGAATTGTTTTCGAACGATTAAGACAATTTAACCTTAAGATGAATCCCTTAAAATGCGCCTTCGGCGTCACCTCCGGGAAATTCTTAGGGTTCGTTGTCCGACATCGTGGAATTGAAATCGACCCGGAAAAGATTAAAGCTATCTTAGAAATGCCGCCTCCCAAAACCTTAAAACAAGCTACGATCTTTTCAAGGGAAGGCGGCATATCTTCGACGCTTTATCTCAGAGCACAGTCGGGAAGGTGTCGGCCTTTCTCGGCACTAGTTAAAAAGGACGCCAAGTTTATTTGGGAAGAGAAATGCCGGAAGGCCTTCGAGGACATTAAACAATATTTAATGACACCTCCTGTCTTAGCGACCCCGGTCTCGGGTAGGCCGCGATACTTTACACCGCGGCTTTAGACGACTCTCTCGGAGCCACGTTGGCCGGAGTCGATGATGAGGGTAAAGAAAACGCTCTTTACTACTTAAGCCGTCGTTTACTTCCGACGGAAGTAAGGTATCCCGCAATTGAAAAGCATTGTTTGGCCACGATCTTCGCCGCTCAAAAGCTCGGGCACTACATGCTTTCTCATAAGGTCGACCTGATCTCGAAGTTTAATCCATTGCGATACTTGATGACTCGTCCAACATTTTCCGGCAGACTTGCCGGATGGTCGATGATATTATTACAATTCGATATAACTTTCGTGCCTCGCGTGCCGTGAAGGGACAAGTCTTAGCGGACTTCCTCGCGACACACCCTTTGCGGCGGAATCTCCTCTCGATGACGATTTGCCGGATGAACAAATAATGAACCTAGAAGACCTTGATGATCGACGTTGGGAATTATATTTCGACGGAGCATCTTCGGCACACAAAGACGAAGAATCGCAAGTGATAGTGCCGGTAAGGCAGGAATCGGGCTAATCTTCATAACACCGGAGCGGTGGATGTTAAGATACTCCTACCACTTGACAGAACCGTGTACAAACAATGAAGCAGAATACGAAGCCCTCATAACAGGACTGGAATTAGCTATTCAAATGGGGATAACAGACATCAACATCTACGGGGATTCGCAGTTAATCATTCAACGGATCGCCGGACAATACGAAATTTTAAAGCCAAGACTCGAACAATACTTCCGGTATGCCATACAGTTGTTGGAACAGATTCCGAATGTGACAATCTACAAAATTCCCGAAAAGAAAATGCTTTAGCGGATGCTTTAGCCCGTCTCGCAAAGAATTTGCTTGTTTGCAAGATGAATCGGTGGAAGTGTCGGTTCACGGACGTTGGGTCCTATCACGACTTGACATAGACACAATACACAAATCGAGAAAAGAAAAAGAATCGGTTGCGGCGGTGACGGAAAACACGGAAGATTGGCGACGGCCATTGATGAGACTACCGCAAACAGGAAAACTACCGGACGATAGGTCGCTAGCCCATCGGATCAAGAAAAGAACTACGCCTTACGCATTAATAAACAACACATCGTACGGAAGGTCTTTTGATCGAATGTGGCTAAGGTGCCTAAGCGGGTCCGAGGCCGTGAAATTGTTAAAGAGGTACATTCGGGACTGCGTGGCGCTCACCGATCGGGTCCGAAGATGAAAATGAAAATTAAAAGACTAGGGTACTACGGCCCTCGATGATGACCGACTGCATGAAAATCGCCAAGAGCCGTCACCAATGCCGAGTGCACGGAGTGGTTCTACACCAACCTCCAAATGTGCTACATCCGACAATTGCGTCGTGGCCATTTGAATGTTGGGGCACGGATATAGTGGGTCCGATAGAACCACCATCTTCGAAAAGGACATCATTTCATTCTTGCGGCTACGGATTACTTTTCCAGTGGGCGAGAGCGGTTCCACTTAGAGAAGTGAAAGCACACCACGTGCTACGGTTTTCAAGAACCAAGTTGTCTACCGTTTCGGAGTGCCGCGCGAGATCATCTCGGATAATGGGTCGGCATTCGGAAGCACGCAAATCAACAATTTTGTCGGGAGACACGGAATCGGCTGGCGATACTCAACAATTTACTACCCGAGAGCAAACGGCCTCGTCTGAGGCTTTTAATAAAACTCTCGTTCAAATCTTAAAGAAAACCTTGGACGATAATAAGAGAAATTGGCACGAGAAATTGTTAGAAGCCTTATGGGCCTCTCGGACAACTTTCGAACTCCTACTCGAAGCTACACCTTACGCTGCGGTGTATGGGTCCGAGGCGGTGTTACCTTTATAGGTTCGGCTTCCTTCACTCGGAATTGCGGTTGCAAACAAGATCACGACGAGAAGAGAACGCCAAATTACGACTCGAAGAATTAGAAGGCTTGGAAGGGAAAAGACTTGCGGCGCAACGAGAATTTAGAACTATACCGAGCTAAGATGGTTCAAGCCCGCTGACAAAGCTGGTCAGCCCGAGAACCTTGCAAAGTTGGTGACTTAGTTCTTATTCTCGAGAGACCTATTCTTGCACACTGCAAGATAGGAGGAAAATTTGAACCCACTTGGGAAGGACCGTTTGTGGTTGAAGCGGTATACTCGGGAGGTTCCTACCGGCTAGTGAATTGCCGGGGAGAACGACATATGCTTCCGATCGATGGACGATACTTGAAAAAGTATCACGCTACCGATGTTTCGAAGGAATGAATTATTCATCCCTAAGAAACACGGGCGAAGTAATTACTTATGATTGGGTCTGAACCCAAAAAAAATAATAAAATGTGTTAAAATAAATAAAGTCATGATAATATGTTTTCCTTGTTTTCTTTTCCAAATCAAAATCTATTCCCTGATCTTATCCTACTTCATTTCTGTTAAATTTGAAAATAAAAAAAATATATAAAAAAATGCATCTTTAATAAACGTTTTCTTAATGTTCTTGTTCTTAGTACAGCCCCTGATCCTTTTCCTTGTCTTTTCGCAGGGAAATGTCGAACGGGCGGTTGGTCCTGAACTTTAAGAATGGCGTAAGTCTTGCACTCGATGAAAAGAGGGTGAAAGATGGAGCGATAATCGAGATTGACTCGGATTTCGCACCGGCGGGCCTACGATACGAGGAAAGTGGCCGGGTCCCGATTAACCGAGAAGAACTACCGGGCGGACGAGTGATGAAAGTGGGTGGCCCGAGCCACCAATCCAACAACAAGAAAAGAAAAGCAAACACCGAAGAAGATAAGAAAATGAAATCTGTAGTCGCTACGGCGAGAGGGCGAGCATGTCGGCGCCGCGCCCACGAGAGATTCATGAAGTTCGAAGGGCTACTCTCACGACCACGCAACGAAGAAATAAGAATCGCCGTATCCAGTAAGATGTTAACAAAACTAGGCTGCGGACCGGCGCGACGAGACGATTGCTAATGCCGGTATATACACTTCGAGGACACCGATTCACTAGGAACATCGAAGAAAGAGGCCGGCTCCTAGGATGACGAAAGAACCGGGAAATCTCACAAAGACCGGAAGAAAGAAGGCTACCACGCCACCGGATAGAACCACCAATAATGCATGACCTTGTTGCGGAAGCAACCCGGGGGATGTCCCGACGAGTCATCATCCACGAGGAGCCGAGGTATGCAGGGGAACGTGAAGGGATTGAACCATATATCCCACAATATGTCACGAGGCCTCGCCATCTGCAGATCATTCCGGAATACGAGCTGGAGAGGATGCAAAATGTTGAAAAGAAAACTTTTGAATACTTCGAGAGAATTAGAGGCAGAAGAATCAACATACTAGAGGGCCTCGAGCTACATACCGACGTATTCTCAGAATATGAACAACAGCAAATCGTGGATTGTATCCGGGATTTGAAAAGAATGGGCCGAGCAGGCCGCCTAAGGGAGAATACTTACTCAGAACCCCGGAGATGGATGCCGGGGAAGGGAAGAATCACAATACAATGCGGATGTTGCTACGACTTTGCTTGAAGACGGGAAGGGAAACCCACGGGAATACTCCGTCATGGGCGAGTAGATCCGATGCCATTAGTCATCAAGAGAATGGTAAAAAGATTGATAACATGGAGAGTACTGCCAGCGGATTGCATACCCAATAGCTGCATTATCAACATCTACAAACGGGGTGATTGCATACCCCCACATATAGATCATCACGACTTCGTCGGACACTTCGCACGGTCTCTTTCCGAACGAGTGTAACATCATGTTCGGATCGACCTCCGGATAGCGAGGCCCGGGTGAGTTCCGAGGGCCAGTAAAGATACCTTTACCGGTAGGTTCCGTCATGATACTGAAGGGCAACGGAGCAGATATCACTAAGCATTAAATACCAGGAGTACCAGTGAAGCGGATCTCAGTTACTTTCAGGAGAATGGACGACAGCAAGACGCCTTACCATTTCCAACCAGACCCAGAGCTAGAGAACCTCCGGCCTTACGAGCTGTGAGTTACATGGGAAATATCACACCTCCAACGTACATCCAGTCGGCATCCTTGCCAAGGATGGCTTGGAAGGTGATGTTATTAACCATGTACCCCACTATTCAGACATGGATTTTTGACAGATGCTTCTTTTGATGGACCAACAAAGATCATACATAGTCCGTTTTGAGTCTACATGGATTGTATGAAATATATTCCAGATCGAGTTGTATGATGTATCTTCAACATGATTGGAATGAAAGTGACCATGTCACATTTTTGGCCTTCACCTCTTTTGTGCAAATTGACTGGGAAACGCCATTAAAAGTTAAATGAACTTCGAACAAAGAACAGAAAAGAAATAAAGAAAGAGAATAAAAGAAAACTTTCCTAAAAAAAAATCTTAAAAAATGACGAACACCAAATTCACATGAACATTAAATAAACGATAAAATAAAATTTGAACCATTAAAAGATAAACGAAATCAACATGAATGTTAAATCAAATCACAAATCAAATTCTCGATCAAATTTCAAATTCAATCTTTCCAAATTCCGAATCAAATTTCAATCTTTTCAAATCACAAATCAAATTCTCAACCGAATTCCAAATCCACTCCCGATCAAGTTTCAAATTTGATCTTCCAAATTTCAAATCAAATCTTAAATCAAATTTCAATCGAGTTCAAACTCATCCTTCCAAATCTCAAATTCAATCTTTCCAGATTTCAAGTCTCGATCAAATTCAAATTCAATTTCTTCCAGATCTCGAATCAAATATCAATCAAATCAAATTCAAACTTTTGGGTCGAGGATTTTACATCCAAGACTGCACTGCTTTAGGATTCTTTTCCTATTGCCTTTGAAGTACATCAAATTCAAACTTTTGGGTCGAGGATTTTACATCCAAGTACCTTTGCTTTAGGATTCTTTTCTATTGCATTTGAAGTACATCAAATTCGAACTTTTGGGTCGAGGATTTTACATCCAAGTACCTTGCTTTAGGATTCTTTTCCTATTGCCTCTGAAATACATCAAATTCACCTTTTTAGGTCGAGGATTTTACATCCAAGACTGCCTTTGCTTTAGGATTCTTTCCTGTTGCCTTTGAAGTACATCAAATTCAACCTTTTTGGGTCGAGGATTTTACATCCAAGACTGCACCTTTTAGGATTCTTTCCTATTGCACTGAAGTACATCAAATTCAACCTTTTTGGGTCGAGGATTTTACATCCAAGACTGCACTGCTTTAGGATTCTTTCCTATTGCACTGAAATACATCAAATTCACCTTTTTGGGTCGAGGATTTTACATCCAAGACTGCACTGCTTTAGGATTCTTTCCTATTGCACTGAAGTACATCAAATGCAAACCTTTTGGGTCGAGGATTTTACATCCAAGACTGCACTGCTTTAGGATCCTTTTCCTATTGCACCGAAGTACATCAAATTCAACCTTTTGGGTCGAGGATTTTACATCCAAGATTGCACTGCTTTAGGATTCTTTCCTATTGCACTTCGAAGTACATCAAATTCAAACTTTTGGGTCGAGGATTTTACATCCAAGACTGCCTTGCTTTAGGATTCTTTTCCTATTGCACTTGAAATACATCAAATTCAACTTTGTTGGGTCGAGGATTTTACATCAAGACTGCACCTTGCTAATAGGATTTTTTTCCTGTGCATCTGAAATACATCAAAATCAAACTCTTGAGGTTAAGGATTTTACATCCAATACCGCATTGCTCTGAGAGCTCTCCACATTGCAATGATGCAATCTGATCAAATTCAAATTTCTTTCGAGGTTGAAGATGTTACATCTAAAACCTCAGAATTCAAATTTTCATTTCAAATCAAATCCCTCAAATTAATTTTGACAAATCTTCCACTCGCTCAAAGCAGATTGGTTGCCTTGGGCTTGGGGCTTGAGTGTTGGAAGATGAGGTTGCAAGATAGGCTTGTGCCCTTCCCTCGACGGCACTCGAAAGCGGCTTCGCGATTCGTCCGTCGTCCGGCCATGCAGAGCGCTTGGATTTGTAGCTATAAAAATTCTTGAGTTGAATCCACGTCGGAGGTTTCTCCTTGTTGTATTCCCTCAACTTGACGCACTCCTCGTCTTGTAGATGACAAGATTCCACGCTCACCCCACATTTTAGGATTTTGGATCTTAAAGTGTCATGTGGATCGTATGTAAGGAATATAATGTTAGTTGAATGAAAGAGAAGGGTAAGAAGATTTGAGCCCTTTGTAATTGTTAGTGAGAATTTTGTTTACCGACCCTTTTCTTGAAAATGATCTTTCTAATTATAGCTCATAGAACAGATTTATAAGTTACACAATTCATCCCCTATTATAGAGAAGAAAGTTACTATAATTAATGAACAGATACATTTACACATTTATAACTAAATATCATTTATTCTGATCCCAAAACCGGCTCTTTGAACACTGCTTTGCATTTGTAATGGTTCAATTTGGTTGCTTGGAGCTCAACCGGTGAACTGAGATTTTTGTTCGTCTGACTCCGCATTAATTGATTATCTTCAAATATCTTCGGTCGCTCGTTCCATGGAAAGTGAATGTGTAGTCACATAGTCCTAGGATATAATTATTTGATCTGACAGAGAGTAAACCGTCATAATCAAACAAGCAACCCACCTTCAGTTTATGTGTCTATTACCAAATAATCCATGTTCCTTATGTCTCCAATTATTTTTTCTTGAGATTCGTTTTGGCACATTCATGATGTACACAGTTAATATTTACTTAGAGACTTGTCATTTTATCAAGGTTCAGAAAATCAGACATTGAACCAGTAAAGGGAGAGGTTCAAGGTTCAAACGTTGAATCGAGCTTCATGCGGATGGCATACTAAATTATAAAATTATTTAAAATTGACAAAAATGATGTAATTAAAAAAAAATTGATTGTGAAATATCAAATAACTATCTCCATATTTAAATAATCAGCATCATAATAAATTTAGCATGTTATTTTAAAAGTTAATAAAAACTAAAATAAAAAAGCTTAAATATGAAATATAAAAATCACACTATAATAGTTTTTAAAAACTTTGGTGCATTTACATGCATACCACCCATTTATTATGTATTTACAGATCTAACACCAATTCTTTGCTTTTACATTTATACCACATATCACATCAAAAAAACCACTTTTTTAATTTTTTAAAACTGAAAGTCATATTTTCATTCACAGGTAAAAATTGGCCATGTTTTAAAAATTAAAGTTTAGATACTAGGTATGTAAATAAATAAAAATGGAGTGGTATGCATATAAAGCTTCCAAAATTTTATAATGAATAGAAATTAAATGTTGTAACCTATTATTAAGATCAATCTTTTATATATATATATATATATATATATGACTATTTGTATTTCACGTTTTCCTAAATTATAAAAGAAAATAATATAAAAAACAAAAATTTGTGCAGGTAAATAAGGAAAAAGGAACATATTATTAATTTTTTTTAGCTTTTATAGTTTAGTCACACAGCTTTAAATCTTTAGGTACACACTTTCTTTATATTGAAAGACATGAGAGTATTGGATAGCTAAGCAGATGAGCCTTCCACCTTATGTCTTTGTCATCTTATTTTAAGCTTTCAAAATTACTTTAAAATTAGTTATTAATGTTTGTTGCGGTCGGTTAGAGGTCAAGGATTGATGCGGGGGGCGATTCTTGTGACTTGAATCGTGCCTTGGTCGTTTCGAACCGGTCGGTCGACCGGCCGATTTGATCCGATTTTCTAAACAACACTTTTTTATTATCGTGCATATGGAAGAGATTTTGCTTTCTAAAGGTAGGTGTATTACGCACATATCCGTCATCATATTTCAATTGGATGGTGATTGTTATTAAGCTTGCTTGAGTGGTTAGGTTAGACTCTGTGAATGCATTTGGGTAGCTCTGACATCTCGGCTTTCGTGCGGCTTAGGCCCTTCAGAGAGAAATTGCGGCGTAGAAGGTGATACAGTTGTTTGTTGCGGTATGTGAAAACGAGCGTGAGACGGATGTTTTGGACAAATGACAATTTTCTCTCTTGTTTAGTAATGTTGTTTTATTCACAGACGCAAATGATCTTATATACGTCTTGAAAGTAAAAATTTGTAAACTAGCATTATAGTAGGTAAAGTACAAATGTATGTAAAATTGAAAAAACATATCGATTAGTTCTCGAAATCTAACATGAATGTTAAAAAATGTTTTACATGCAGATCTTTGGAATAATTTATGTAATGAATTGATCAACGAAAATCCCGAATAACCTTTGTCGGTGATGTTCTAAGAGCCTCCATTTCATTTACATTCCCTTCTTTCGTACAAATAATAAGATGATCATTGTCATCTCGTGAGAGAATGCCGAGGTGGTATAGTCCTTACTGCCCGAGGTACTTGATGTTGATCTCTTTGACTTGCGAAATTTAGTGTCTCTTTGAGACGGATGCCACCTAATATAATTGTGCAGAGTCATCGTGGCTATCACAATCTAAACCTGTTTGGAAAACTGGTAAGATGACATATCACGTAGTATAACTCATTCATTCATTCGCATCAATATACTGATTAGTCAAGAGCTCAACTGAAAATAAACTTCCAACTTTATCAAAACTACGAGAAATGAACTTTAAGAGCTTGTTGTTGCTTGAAGACATAGGCATGGTAGTTGCCCCAATATTCTTGTTCATGACAGCCACATCCACACCAAATTCATGCCAATGACAAATACGAACTAGGAAATCAGAGCTACACAACAACAACTCAAAAGCATCCAACGGGCATAAAATAATAATAAAAAAAAAACTTCTTATCGCTGGCATGAGGAACTCGTGAAAAGAGGAGGAAGAGGAGAGGGAGTGTGAGCTACGTTGGAGCGTCAGAGGAGAAGAGGAGAGAGGATAAGATCGTGCGTTACTGTTCTTTCGTGAGATGCTATGTCATGATTAGGGTTATGTAAAAAGGGGCTATGGGTAAAGTCGATCGACGAAGGCCCAGAAACGCGAGGTAAGGGAGCTTTCCACGTTCGGTACCGCCGCGGGGTAAACTAGTGGCACGGTGCCCCGCCGCAGGCCACCACCGCTCCAAATGCAACCTCAATCTGGAAAAGAAAACAAGTAGGAAGTCATTGGCAACAACCACCTAGGATGTTAATAAGTGGCAATTAGAACATGTCATACCGTAAAAGATTTAATTGGCGGATTCATAAAATAAAAGTATGGAATGTTTGATGTCATTTAAATGGTCTAATAGGAATAAACAATAATGTGTCATCATTTTATGAATCAACCCATCACTTTTTGAGCATTTTTTTTTATTCCTTCTGCTGAGAATTAATTAGAGATGAATAATTCAACTTTTGGTGGAGTATCCAAGGCATATTAGCTTGGAAGACCTTAGATATTTTTGATCAATTGAATAATAGCGAGCTCATGCCCCATTAGCCAGAGAGTCTCCATTATTCACAATTCACTATTCATGATAGGACGAGTAAAAATAATATTTTTAGGCATTTACATAAATACTACACAATTTTTATCTATTTACATATATTATGCCTAAACTTTGAGGTTTATATTTATAACGCTTTTTGATATATATATATATATATATATATATATATATATATGATGTGTTTAAAAACACTTATTGGTAAATGAGGATGTGTAAGTCATTCCGAAGATTCGAGTTCGATTAATTTATTAGGCGGGGGATCAATCTGTTTGTCAAATGATGCGAGAGCATAAATGGCTGGGCATTGCGGCTACGTGGGAAAGCCCGATATTTAGGCGTCTGCACTAAATTTTTGGTTTCTGGTTTCCTTTTGATATATATATATATATATATATATATATATATATATATATATATATATATATATATTTCTCGTGTACTATTAACATCATTTACAACCAGAATTGTGTATGGCCTTCAAATCAAATCACAACCGTTAACGTTTCGTGAGCTAAAATGAATACGTTTCCCACTAGTCCCATATATATTATCAAAATTAACATCGCTGTCTTGTTTCTTGTACTCTCACGCCACATCCTGGACGTTCATCCACTAATACATCTCACAACTTCCACTTCAAAATAGACTGCCTTGATTCTCATAATTAGCATAATCAATCATTAATAAACTATAACTTATCTTGTCGCTGTGCGAACCAACAAATTTCCGTTCTAAACTACTATATAGTTAAGATTTCTGTTTTTCAAAATCAACTATTCTATTAATTATTTTGAGTGCGGATTAAAGAAAAAAACCGAACCGGCTAATTAATTAAAAATAAATAAATAAATTTGGGAACGTGAAATTTGAGGCTTGCTTGCTGTCTCAAAAAAAGCGGTTAGGCCTGTTTGAAGCTGCCACCTGGCGGGTAGTAACCTAACTCTACTTTAATTTATGCTTAGGTGGCATCTTATTCTCGCTTAACATTTAGATGGCTTGGGAATCAGCTTACAGTGCAAGGGACATCCAAACGCATAATCATGCACACAAATTCTTTGGAATGAACTTTCTGACAAAATCGTGGGCCAACTTTTTTTTCTCTCCTTTTTTGCTTTCATATGCAAAATAATAATTATTATTATTATTTTATATTATTATTGTTATTATTTTGTAAATATGACAAACATTAATATATATATATATATATATATATATATATATATATATATATATATATATATATATATATAATATGTGTTAGATTTTTGTCCCATCATCATAACTAAATTTATTCAAATTTCAGTTAACCTTATTTTGTTAAATAAAGGTAAAACAGTCTATGGTTTGACTACTGTTAACTTGATACAATAAGTCACGGAAAAACCAAAATATTTGTATGCAATCAATATCCATTTACTACGTCACAAATGAGGAATATAATATTTAGCATTTTTGATACTGAAAAGGGCTATTTGGACACGCAGAAATAAAACTAACCAATAAACTAATATGAAACAAATGAAAGAAGAGCATATATGCGCCATTGTACATCTCTATAAAAACCAGAGCTGTCTTCCTCACCTGGAGCTGCATGCACTCTTTGCCTCCGTTCTCCAACATCTGAAGATGGCTCCCATGGCAAATATAAAGGGTGATAGATTTGTAAATAGTTTATTAATTTTAGGTTGACATGATGATATGCAGGTGAGAAATTAGATAAATAATAAGATTGATGGGGAGATATCCATGCTGTGATGAAGTTGGAGTGAAGAAGGGACCATGGACGCCTGAAGAGGATCAGAAGCTGGTGGAGTATATAAAGAAGAATGGACATGGAAGCTGGAGGCATCTGCCTAAGAGTGCAGGGCTTAATCGGTGTGGTAAGAGCTGTAGGCTGAGATGGACTAACTATCTAAGACCAGATATTAAGAGGGGAAAGTTCTCTGAGGAGGAGGAACGGCTCATTATTCATCTTCATTCCGTACTTGGAAACAAGTAATTTCTTTATTCATCTTTTTTTTTTATTTTTGGCAATTTTCTTAAAGAAATTTCCATGAGAAAATAATTATTTTTGGAGGTAGGTTTGGAATGATTCTTAGGGCCCATTTAATTGCTTGTAGTTTAAGAACATCTTTTTTAAATAGATGAGCTGTCCAAATTATCATGTTATTTGATAATAAGTATATATACTTAATGTTAAAATTAAAATTTTAAGTTGAAAAGCTACTTTAAAAAAAAAAGAAATTTTGTTGGCTTCTGGAAAGGTTTTGTTTAAAACACACTTTCTATGTATAAGCAAGCAAATATATTTTTAAGTGGAGGTAGACTTTTTATGAAATGTTGCAGTATTAAGTCTAATAAATTTGCATAATTTTGATAATGATATAGAACAGTAAAACGCAAAAGGAGAAAAGCGCGCAAATGCACTATACTTATCACTCCCATAAGTTGTAAAACTGTCCATTATAATAACTAGCCAAATAACGAACCAAATGCATGCATAATACGTAGAACACATCAACAAAACCCCCTCAACTTTCAAAAATGTAAGCATATAAACTGATATATATATATATATATATATATATATATATATATATATATATATATATATATATATATATATATATATATATAGCCACTTTGATTCTTTTGGCAGTCAAGCCTAGCCTAAGTCTCGTGGGGCCAAGGGTTTAATTTCACTTGAGTGCATCTACCTTGTAGTATTGGATTGAGTGATTAGACACGTAAGAATAGTGAGTCTCGTAAAATTTTCTACCATTCATTACATATATATATATATATATATATATATATATATATATATATATATATATATATATATATATATATATATATATATATATATATATATATATATATATGACATTGGGAAGAAGTATAGTTTTTATATTATTGAAATTGCCTCAAAATAAATTTAATATATTTCAATTTAATTAGTTAAAAATTTATTTTGCACCCATTTCTCAATAATTAGCTTTATTAAATATAATCAACTTAAAATTTAATCATAATATCATAGCTTAAGTTCTCATAATATAAAGTGTCTTCCTTCAAAATAAAATAAAATAAAAAATAAAATTGAAATAATAAATGAGAGCATGTAGCGTATCCATAAATAATTTCATGACATATTCTAAGAAAATAATAAAAAATAATTGTATATCTATAGGTGGTCTTCCATCGCAACCCATTTCTCGGTCGAACCATTCTCAATGAGATCCAAGAACTACTGGAACACTACCACAGAAAAAAAGCTCCTCCTCATGGGCATTGACCCCATCACCCTGGCCAATAACCAATATCGACCTCATCGCCAACCTGCCCAATCTCCTCTCTCACACCAACCTAAAGAACTTAGCAATCTCGTGCGATCCATCTCTTCACCACCTCCACACAGATGCAGCTCAATTTGCTCGAATCCAGATCATACAGAGCCTTCTGCAAGTCCTGTCTTCTCCTCATCCAACTTACCCTGCAGACATTCTGCTACAACTAATGAACACTAATAAGCTGGAGGGATTTGGCAATTGGTTGCAGGCTGAGTTTGATACCAAACAATATTGACGGTTTGAAGCAGTCAAGCAATGGATTTGATGAACAGGAGATGGCATCAAAGATCATGGATGATATTAGTAAACAAGGAGAGTTGTTTTCAAATAGAAATGATGGTCATGCAGCAGCTGCTGCTGCTGCTAACTATTCATTTCCTGCTTTGGTTTCATCTTCACCTGAAAATATGTCAGTTGAGCAGAAGCATTTAGAGCAGATTATTAGCTTTAATTCGAGCTCAGTCGCAGGCTGTTCTTCGAGTTCGACGCCATTTGATGCGTGGGATGGACTCCATTTTAGTGATCAGGATGCAGCTGATCTTGGCTGGAAGGATATTCTAGAGTAAGTACGTAAAGAATATATTTGTTTGTTATTACAAATCACTTTAATGATGCAGCTCTTAATTAGCATTTTAATATTTGTTGTAATTAAACATGGGATTTTGATTTTTATTCCAGACAAATATCGTGGTAGAACAAATGCGGAGAGAGCTAGCTACCTCATCATTATTCACAAATACAATTTCAATGGCAAGAGGCCAGTAAATACTTCATTTGCCTTTTCGTGTTCTTCTTTTTTTTTTTTTTTTTTTTTCTTTTCCTCCTTTTTCCTTTGTACAAATTCGGTGACAAGAGAAGAAATGAATGACAGTTCAAGATTCTATGAAGATCTGTTTGTCTTAAATATATCTTGGTTGTCAAATATAGTTAGATTGACTGTGTTAGATGAAACGGTTGATGAAAAGTTATATATATATATATATATATACATATAGATATATATATATATATATATATATATATATATGTTGGAGTTGCACGTAAGACCTTGCAAGGATAAAGCGTTTGTTCTTTTTTTTTTTTTTTTTTTTTTAACGTTTTCTTGGTGAGGAATGCATTGTGTTGGCTGATATTATGTCGACCTCGGTGAGGTAATACTTTTGAATTATCAGCACATTTGACTCAAAACTAAAATTGATTATGAGTCAAAAGTTATCTCGAATCATTTCAAGCATACCAAAAGTTAAATTACACAGGCACAGGAAAAATTGTTAGTAAGGAGAAACAGCCTGTGTACATGCGTAATAAAAGCTTTTCGATAACATTTCGAGTTATTGAGGGTTATTGGAGTATTAATTTTAATAACCCAATAATCTTAGTGAGTTCTACTTCGGTGTTGTTCATAGGTTATTATGGAGTTATTACAAAGTTAATGGAAGTACACTCGTAGAGTTGCGTACGTTCTCCGTAGAAAGAGAGAGAGAGAGAGAGAGAGAGAGAAAGAGTCTAGTCATATTTTTGCACATTTTTCATCAGGACACCTATCAGGTCTAAAATTTATTTTAAAAAACTTGAAGCAGCTCAAAACGGAGAGTTAGAACAAAGGAAATTTTTAATCAAATCAATTTTAAATAATTTTTAATAAATGAGTTTATATTAATTTTAACAGACCTGATGAGTCACACATATCTTAAACAGATATATCTATGGAGAAATTTAATTAATTCATTATACTAACATAAATTAAATTGTAATGGATTCAATAGTCTTCAATTTTATTGTGAGACAAGTATAATGTAAAATTAAGCAGTCAAATTTATATTATACTTATCTTCTTGTAAGTTCAATCAAAATAAAACCAAATTTAAATCAAAATTTGTTAACCAAAAATTTTTCTTAGATATAATAAAGCTATCAAGGCAAGGGTAGATGTGAGGATGATTCAATTTAGGCTGATTTGATCTCACTTTGCAATTGGCTCAAATATAAATAAGTTAGCCTATTTGATTTTGAAACTTGTCACACACACTCATTATATATATATATATATATATATATATATATATATATATATATATATATATATATATATATATATATATATATATATATATATATATATACAATTTTAAGATATATAGCACAAAATCGGTTTGAATATTGTCCAAGCTAAATATTTGGCTCTCATCAAGGAGAAAATATTATGTCCGGAACACGAGATATCTGAATGACGCATGTAATATTTTGTTTTTATATAGACCATCTTTCAGCACAATTCAAGAGAAAAATAAACTCAATCATCAAGCTAAAATCTCAGTTCCCTAAGCACGACACATATCTAAGGTGAAAAAAGCACTTGGTATGTATCTCCAGTAGTACAATTTTTTGTGAAAGTAAATCTTAGTGCAACCTCTTCTTTGTATTTTTCATTGATGAGCAGTAACCCATGGACTTTAACAAAATGTCATAAGTTATTAAAATATTTAGAGTCAAGAACTTTAGTCATATATTATAAATTATAGTTATATTTCATATACATATCTCTCATAGCTTCCCAGATCACATCTAGAGCAAAGTCATACCATTAGTTACCAATTAGGTATAGGACTAGTTCCTTGAGCTTCAAGAAATTGACTGCATCAACATAACCAGGAATATACCAACATTTGAGAACCATCTCTATCTTTCATCATTTCTACAAGCAAACTTTAACAAGTCCAATTGAGTGCTAGCTTCAGCCATTGCAATAATTAATTTAATTGTCAGTATATATTGTTTCAAACTATGAGCAGGTGCTTCTGCAGCAAGCAATTAAACGCTTTTTTTAAGTTCATAAGTGAAAAGATTTAAGATGAACTGAGATTAATTAACTATATTCTTTTGTTAATGAATTAGGATAAGTGCTAAATTGAGATTAACATAATTTTATTAACAAGTCTCAAGCTGATGGAGCAGTTAGGATTTTACAGAGTAATACGCTTGAGGAGAGCATTAAGGAAAACATACAAGTCAAGCAGCTGCTTTTTGAGAACCTGATTAATACTAATCCATGAGCTTCTTATAATTAATAAGTCATTAATACTATAAGATATTTGTAATTTATCTAATAAATCATTCTGTGAAATATGTTTAAAATGCTCCCATTGAACTTCATATTTACATGAGTTATATTGACTTAAATTTGGTCATCATAGATTTTTATACTTAATGAATCTACTTTATGATGGGCACATAAAATATATAAAAAATGAATAATCAATAAAATTTATATTAAACTTATCTCAATATAAATTGTATTACCATAAAGCTGGCCTGTCTTATTTAAATTTATAACAAAATGCCGTAACCTAATTTTGTTTTTCAGTAAGGTTGTTCTTTCATACTTCACTTTATGAATCTCTATCCACTCTTATCAGTTGATCAGTTTCTTTTAATTAAGAATTTAATAATCTTCTCTGCATTGTTACTGAATCCTTTTCCCTCTTTATGACCTAAGATCTCTTGATCAGTTATAACATCCTTCACCAAATTTTTCATGTAAGAAAAAATAAAGCAATCATTCTTATGTCAGTAATAGAAATTTGGCCTCTATCACACTGCTCTGAAATGCTGCATACTATCAATCATTATTTGTTTTCATCCTACAAATGTTAATAAACATAATTCTTTCTTCACTCTTCTTAAACACAAGTTTTGAGCAAAATTATGCTAACTAGTTTTCTTTAAATTGAAACTTTCTTGCTCAAAGTGCAAGCATATTCAGTCACTTTAATTATGGCATAAATTCCAACATATTCAAATTAACTTGAACTTCTCTTCTTAATCTCTTTCATGATTATATGTGTGTGTGTGTGAGTGAGTGTGTGTGTGCGCGCGCGCGCGCACCCCCCGAGTCTTGGCGCGTAGTGGCGGGGTCACTGTAAGTCCCCTCAGTTCAAGGGTTTATCCCATCGTGGCGCGGGGGCTTTGGAATTTTAGGCACTTAACGGGCTCTCATCATGGGGCGCTAATATATAGAAAATCGGTATTTGGGCCTTTGCCAAATACTGATTTTCTTCTTTTATATATATATATATATATATATATACATATAAAGGCAAGCTGATGCTTAAAACTCTAGCATTTCAAACCAATTTTGTCTGAGAATTATAAACAACAAATATAGTGGGTAAGGTGTTACCAACCAGGAAGAATATATGTTTTCTTGCAATCTAAAGCTAAAATGGCTTTTTACATATTCAATGTTTGAATAAATCTCATTTCCATCATTATTTCAATAACCAAACTTAACCAACCGGATAGCCCTACAAACCAATGAGAGATTATAACTGAAAGGTGATCAACTAAGACATTGCATTCAGTTTAATGTAAAAGCACAAACTAAACTCTATCCGTTTGATCTTCAAATATCTAACCGAAATGGTTGTTCCAACATAAAAGTATTCATTTTTTTATTCCTACGTCACATTATAAGATGAATAAATAAATAAATAATCCTATTTATTTGGAAGTATATATATATATATATATATATATATATAGATCCTCCCCATTTTGATTAATTCACCAAAATGAATTCCCGTTTATTTTAAGAATGTAGTATTTTTTTTATGAAGAGTGTGTTAGTGATCTTTAACAAATATCTCATATCAAATTCAATTTTGTATAATAAAAAAGTTTAATAAAATAATAATTTTGAAATTTTTATTTTTACATGTACACTACAGGAAAAGCGCTAAAATGAACGGCAAAACCAACTGCCTCAATTTACCTCAGAAAAAAATATCTGCACACGACAATCTGAAATTGACGGTTTATGATCTGAGTTATTTGTGACGGCATAACTAAGTAATAGGCCGTCGCTTATCAATAGTAATATATTTTCCGATGCTTTTAATTATTATTACCGCATTAAACCATCAGTTATAAATAAATATTAATTGACGATCATATTTCTCGGCAATCTTTTAAATTTCACGCAATATGGCGGGGGTCTTCCAAACAACATGTTTTTAATAAGCGACGGAAATTTATGTCGAAAGTAGTTTTTTTAGAACTAACGGATTGAAATTTGTTTATAAACCATCGAAAATAATCCTTTATGCCACCTAAATCGCGTCCCTCTCGGTCTTGCCTAATCCTTCCCCCTCTCCTACATTACTACTCTCTACTGACCTTTTCCTACATTGCTCCCTCTCCCAACGAAAACGCTCGCTTGTCTCACCCACTCTACTGTTTCCTCCGAAACTATCGCCTTTGTCAAATCTCACAATATCGTAATAATAGAAGTTGTGGGAACTCAACGACGAGATCGCGGCTTGCCGGTGACAAAAACGCCCATTTTTCTCCTCCTTACTGCTCATCTCCTACTTGAAATGATCGTGAGTAACTTCTCATCTTGGTTTTCTTTTATTTTTATTTATCTTGTAGAATGTGTTTAGGGTTTAGGGTTTAGCAACTAGAAAAAGTTTGACACAATATTTTCCCATTTTAGTTGGATTACATCGGGGATCGGCATTAAGCCCATATGTTTTGCTTTAGTTATGAATGCTCTTTCTAGACATTTACGGGAGGATGTACCTTGGTGTATGCTTTTTTGCCGGTGTTATCCTTCTTGTGGATAAGACCCGGAAGAAAGTGTTTAGGAGCTTAAATTATGGAGGTGGACATTGGAGTACGAAGGCCTTCGTTTGAGCGAGATCTAAAAGCTGAATACATGAAATGCAATTTTAGTAAATCAGCTCTAGTGGCGAGTTGTGATTACGGAGTGATAAAAATCATTTAAAGGTGTGAACATTTTGAATATCCAGAAGCTCTCTTTTTCAAAGTGATGAATATATAGATGGGGATGCTTTTTGTAAATTTTGAGTTGGTTGGTTGAAATGGAGGGAGCACATCCGTACATGCATGCAAATGAAAATATCTCTTAGACTTAAAAAAAAATATTATGATTGTGAGATGCAATGTTCTATGTGTCCAAATGTTGGTCTTTAAAAGAGAAGTATAAAACAAATTTAAGTGTTGTTGAGAAGATAAATGTAGACGGATGAGTACACATATAGACAAAATGAGAAATGAATATATTCATGATAGGGTTTGTGTAGCTTCTTGTGAGATAAGATTGGAGAGTCGTCTTAGATGGCTTGGTCACTTTAAACGACGTTCATAATATAGAAATGATCTTTGATGGAACAATATATCATTATTTGGTAAGTACGACGGAGGAGGCACCAAATCTCGAGGATTAGATGTTTTATGATTTATTGAATGCGCTTTCAAAGAGAACCCTTATCGGGAGGTTGTATGTCTCACACTAAGTTATACATGGCTCTTAAAATGCTAAAAATCAAATAGAGTACAACATGCCTTGGTGTGCTTTAATCAATTTGCATGTTTCTTTGAAAAGAGACTAATCACACAAAGAAAATTTGTCTCTAAATATGTTTACGGAATAGAAAAGTTGGTTTCCAAGTTAGAGCTTGTGGTGAGAAGATTGATTGTTGTGTAAACGGATGTATGCTATATTACAAGAGTTGTGCGATAGAGACTCGATGTAGATTTTTATTCTCTATTCGAGCCTTAGAGCAGAAAAAGTAAGAGGTAGAGGAAAGTTTCATTCCGGCGGCTTTTCTATCGACCTCTTATTCTATGTCACGAGGTTATGTGATTCTATACGTGCTACTTCATATGACATGAAATCGGATGGGATTAAGAGAGAATAGCTTCATTGAGTCATCTGATTAGGAGGCTTGGGGGAAATATTTTGATCGCTCATATCATGGAGTTTCTTTATAGAGGCATGTAACGTACGCTTGGCTTATGCTACGGTGCTTCACCGTACAATCATACCTCGTTACTACTCTTCTTGGTCGGTGATTGTTACGCTATATAATTTGCCGCCTAATATGTGAATGAAAATCCATTTCTTCTTTGCCTAATTATACCCGATCTAGTAGCCACAGAGGGAGGATTGATGTATATTTTGTAGTTGATGTTGAAAACATCTAAGATGATTCTCGATGAAGTTGTTGGACTATCTTATCCGGACTCTATTGGAGTAAGTATGTTCTATTTGTATGCTTGATTCAGATCCCATTCGTCATGGAACAGAAAGTGAAACAACAATATAATATCACCGAAGTGAAAGTGAACGAGATGGTATGCTAAATTTGATCATTCAATTCTAGCCCAACAGGTGAGTCAGGTTTACTATATCTGATATTCACATAGAACAAGAGATAATATACACTAGGTGGTTGTCATTTCGAGTAAACAAAGAGTCGCCATTAATATTCGAAATAACATTGAACATTCTATCAAGCTAGAAATGATATGTTTTTATTTTCCACTTGATGCAATGATGAAAGAGCTCGGCCACAAAAAAGGTTGTTAGTGGCGAATGCAATGTAATTAATCTTGATGATGTCGGCTGCGGTGATGCATTTAAAGAACATTCTTTGGTCACGATTCGAAGATACTGGGTAAGAAGAGTAAGTTAATTTAAATATTTAAAGTATTAGACTCCTAAGTGTATATTGCACTTTTCGTTAAATTTCATATTTTAGTTTGTTACGTACTTTTGTGTTTTCAATTTTAGTAATTGTTCCTTACACTATACTATTTTTCGGCCGCAAAAGATGGTTGGGATTATTATCATTCTAAAATAGATTTAATTTAATATATATAAAGTTTTGAATACTATCATTTTTTTAATTTAAAAATATGAAATCAAACTGATTTCATATATGCAATAGTTTAAATAATCAAGCACTTCACTGAAGTCATGTATGTTATCTCGAAGAATGGATACATTACTTAGTGGTGATACTTGATCGAATAAGCCCAAAGAATCCATGACATGTTTGATGCAGGCAATTTATGTTGACGAAGCAAATTTTAAATATTTAATATGAAAGAATTAGATAGGTTTTATATTAATATGGGGTCTTTAAGTTTCGTATAAGGGCAAGCCCCTATAGTTAATTACATCTTAGACAATCAAAGTTGCCTAATAAAACACTTGATATATATCGAGAAATATTGTATTCGTGACTTCCAAATGGTAGGATTCTTCATGAAAATGTGATAATGGGAAATCCAATAATTGAGTGGCTCAAGTTTTGATGTGATTATTGTAGGAATCGAAAGGAGAAAGCTAAAGGAAAGACATAGATCTAAAGAAGAATCTTGGTTTTCTTCCCAAACTATCATATGGTTTGGCTTTAATTTGAGATAATTATTTAATGTTCAATCTTACCAATTTTATTATTTAGGGTTTACATCCACTTGATATCGATCATGTGAATAGCCTGGAAGATAGGAGGATTATGTCATACCCGATGAAAACTTTGGAACCTAAAGCAAGTTAGGGCTTATATTGCATAGGGTCTGAACTTCAAGAATAAGGTGAGGGTTTATCTTTTGCCCCAGCGAAAGCCCATCGAAGTCCTATAACTTTTGTTTTTAATTCTAAGGGTTTGTTGTTGAAGATGGTCGTCTTGTCAACGTAAGTATCGAGCTCCTTGTCGTAGCAGGTTTAGTTGTAAAAGTGTCAAATGTAGGAGGTTGAGAGAAGTGTCATGTTTTGGAAATAATTTAAATTAAGGTGTCTAAATGTCTTATTAGTTGAATATTTAAGTTGATTATTGATCCGCGATTTAAAATATACTTATATATGTAAGAATTTGACCCCACTATTAGAAGATAGAAATCCTCAGCAACAGTGTCAAATACTTGATATGGAGCGTAATTTCAATTTTAGTAACAATAAAATATTATAATCTTTTTATCGCAGAGTTACCTTTAAATGCAAGTATTTGTATCGGTCAAGTAATACAGAGCTCTAGTGGAGTCTTGGTTATCGATCCCACAGGGAAAAATATTAAAGCCAATAGACTAGGATTATATAAACCAAGTTAAAATTACAACTAAATCGAATATGCATATATGTCACTAATATGCAATCGATAATAAAATTCATATATCTAAACTAGTTCTACTAACGGATTATAGCCAATCTTAAAATTAAGTTCGAATATATATATTAGCAAGGATCTTTCTCCTTTGTTAAGATATTTAAGTGAAATGATAATTAGAATTAGTTTTATATGTGTGCACGAAATAGGAGCATACTGTTCATTACCCTTTGGTCCAGGCATAAAAAACATTGAACAATCCTATGCTTGGTTATTGAATGCGGCTAGGTACAGGAGGATACGAAGCTCTCGCTTTGGAGCTCCCGCGTTCCTCTCATCGAGGGCTAACGATCTACACCTCGGCTGAATGATAAGACCGAATTGAGGAGATTGGCACGGTCACTCTAAAATCTACAATTCTCGATAGTTATTATTTCCCTATTTATTTACTTCATTTAAAGGTTACTCGTGTTTACCTTTCGAAGAGAAATGTGATACATACTAGTTAAGAATTCATAGCCATGGTCAGGTCTTAAAAATTCTTCGCGATTTTAACAATACAAATATAGCCGATTCGTATAGTAAAGTAAGTTTAGGCATAGTATCATCACAACTTCTTTATATTTTGTTTAATAGACTAATTCATTTAATCTTTTCACAAAAACATCAAAACAAGGAGAGAGAAAAAACAACTACTCAGAATTCATGGAAAGGATACAATAAAACTTAGATTTCATATAATAAAGTAAAGTTCTACAAAAACATAGTAAATAAACACAACTTATCTCAAATTCCTCCCCAAGCAAACTCCATGAGGTTCTTCTGGATTTCTTCCTTTCTTACAGCACATGGAATTCTCCTTCAAAACAACAATGCAGAAAAGATCTCTCACTTCCCTTCCACTCTTACAATCCCTTGAAGAATTCCTTACAAAATCTATATTTGAACTCACTACTCTCTAAATAACAACACTAATGACTCACTAATAGACTCTTTAGAACACTTTGGACTCACTAGTAATCATGTAAGAGACCACTTTTTTTGCCTAATTTGGTTCTTTTTAAAGTTGTAGAAGAGTCTCTAAGGGTTTTCTGGAAAGAATCACCGATCCCATCGTCGGCAGCCTCGAGCTCACCGTCGGCAGCCTTCTAGAAATAGTACTTTTAAATAAGCCCCATCGTCG